>JAQOOD010000005.1:888038-1419020 GCA_029633175.1 Citrus glauca | reverse complement strand
ATTCCAATTCTTGCAACTCAAGTAAATAACTTATTCTAATTTTTATTTTTCATTTCCATTCCAGCTCATTCTCATTTCAGCTTATTATGATTCCAGCCCATTTTAATTATTGACACGTAAATGTAGTATTAATGTAGTGATTAATCTGCTACTAAACTCAGCAAGACCAACCACTACCCAAGATCTTTGAACTGATCAAACAAGTTGCACAAATCAAGTTCAAGATCTGTGGTGACTCGATATGAACACAAGAACAATTGAATATATCTAAGTAACAATATTTCACAAGAAAATAGCCAAGAAATTGAATCAATCACAATTAAAACAGAGGAGGTTTAATGTGTTTCAATTGTCCAAGTAGGCACAACCTACATCTACCGGAGAAGCTATCAAGTGAGCTTTATTGATGAATTAGTGGATAATTTTATTGAGCCTTGTACACAAAATTACAGAGAATAAGCTAGAGCTTTCTCTTTCTTAAGCCTTTCTCTACAATGCTCACAAAACACATAATAACCTGACCTATTCACCAGCTTTATATAACAGAAATCGTAACAAACTAGCAAACTCAGGTTGCACAAAATTTGAACACGTATGTCATGGCTTTGTAACTAACGTAAAGAGGCTTCTCATATGCTCGTCCCGTGCACTACATATATGACTGAAACCTACAAATTGTTCTCATATCCTTCTCATAGTGTTTACTTCTTATATTGGAGTAGGGATTCTAAGGAGTGAAAATCTTGAGATTAGGACTGTGAAGTGAGAGTGAGAATTAGTTGTTTACTTACATTCGAATGAGAGTGTGAAATAGGAATGAGAATCCGATTTATTTGTTTATTTTGTGTTAGATTAGGAGTGAATTATTTCAAATTACAATTTCACCTGAGTAAAAAAATTGTAATTTTTATTACAAAATGAATAAAAATATATTTGTGAAATAAATTTTTTATTAATTATTATTTTTAATTACATAAGTTAAAGAATATATGTCAATCACATTTTTTTACTAATTTTAATTATAATTATGTAAATTAAAAATTATTGATAAGAGCTACACAAATGAAATATTACTGTTAATAATATAGTGCAAAATAATATATTGCAACCGTAACTTGCAGCTGCTTTGTAAATTTCGTTCTGCCCCTTACACTATATGTTATTTATAAGTATTATAAAAGTTCTGCATTATAAAATCTTGTTGAGCCCCTTGTACTCTATTTTATTTTATTAAAAACCCCCATAGTACCAATTCACCCCATATAATTTTAAATTCTCAAAATACCCTTCATTTAATTAAAATTTTAATAATTATTATTTGATTATAATTAATTAATCTATTAATAATAATTAATAATAATTTTTTAGTTAAATTGTTAATAATAATAATTAACAATAATTATTATAGTGCAATTTTATAATATACAGTGGTTTACAATTTATTATTATTCTTGATAATAATAATAATAATAATAATAATCCTTTTAAAAAATTATGATTATATTTATTATATGATATGGAAATGATCTAATTTAGTTGCCCACAGTGAAATGATACACGCATATTATCCCTGAATACAAGCAACATGAGCTTCTGCAACCCTAACTGTTAAAGCTAGACATCTCTGAGTAAAAGGAGTTGAACGACTAAGATATGATTAATTGAAAATGAACTAACATAGCGTGAGCGTACAAACAATTCTGGAAAATCAGAATAATAATAAACTTTATTTATTTGTTTATTTGAAGTACTCAAATCTCACTTCAACTAGAAACACAGAATAATAAGCTTAATAACATGCAATTAATAGGCTTGACGCGGTGATATAAAAGCGAGAGATTTGAGCCGGTGTTGGAGCACTGGATCGAGAGTAGCGGCTCTCTCTCTCTTTCAAAATATTGTAATGCTAATTATTAAGGACTTAGGGTTTGTTTTTGCGTCTTGTGAGTGTGTGGGGTGAGGTGTCATGTGTGAATGTGTGTGTGTGTTTTTGTTTTTGTTTTTTTTAACAGTTAGTGATACCTTAGTGTCATTACAAAAAATTATAATGGCTTTTGTTTAAAACTTAAAAGCTTAATTTTTATAGGTCTTGGGTTCGAGTTTTATCGGGAACAATATCAGAATTACTTCAAATTTTTTACAGACACCTTAGTGTCAGTAATCTCTCATGTTTAATTTAGAGACACCATAGTATTA
This sequence comes from Citrus glauca, assembly GCA_029633175.1. Lineage (NCBI taxonomy): Eukaryota > Viridiplantae > Streptophyta > Magnoliopsida > Sapindales > Rutaceae > Citrus > Citrus glauca. The sequence goes on along the minus strand of JAQOOD010000005.1, from coordinate 1,416,824 downwards.
ATATTTTGTGATACTTGTATGTTAAACACGGAAAATGGTCCATATATATGTAAATACTGATATTTTTTAATAAAGTATCATGAACTAAGTATCAGTAAAGATCATTTTTCTGGTAATGCTAAAAAATTTAAGATCAATTGTAATATAGAGCACTTAGCAATTCAGTTTAAACATATACCAAATACAAGCAACAGTCAACAGAATTTTATAGATGATGACGATCGTGTGATGTGTGGGCAATGTTGTCATAACAATGTTCCAAGTCAACATATAAAGTAAAAGTACTTTAATTCATGCTAAATGTTTTGAATACTCGCATTTACTTTAAATTTTATTATAAAAGTAGACGGCTTGAAAAATACAAGCTTTGGTGAGTATGCCAACTCAGAATTTTATACTACATACTAGCAATGGTCAACAGAATTTTATAGCAGATCTATTAATTAATTTAAGCCAAAATCTATAAATTAATTTAGACAAAATTTCTAAGTTATTATTAGGACTAGACAGTTCTTTGAAACTAATAATATTAATACACTAAGAAAAACCTTAGATTATATTAAAGAAATATTATCATATTCGAATAGTCAAATTAAGAGATTCCATAATATGAAAAAAAAAACTAGTTGAGTTAATACTATTATTAGGTATTGAAGCTCCTAAACCAACTGAATTATAAATAAAAAGCACAGTTGATATACTAAAAATAGAAATAGAAAATATTACGCAGAACACAAAGTAAATTGCAACAATAGTTGCATTCCATAAGTACATTACAACTAGAATAAGAGAAGTCTTAACAAAAATATTATATGTATAATTGACAATATTGATGATAAGAATTAAATAATATTAATGGAAATAAAAAATTAATGAAATAATTAATTGTCTCCATTTTAATTACGGATTAAGATAGATTGATTGTAAATCAATATAATGATTGATTGATACAATGTAGTGAAAAATAGGATAATAAGCTTAATAGCTTGCAATTAATAAAGAAAACGAACACTTTTCCACTTTAATTGTTGGGATAAGGGATGAAAGCACCGAATAGCTTAAATCCTTTCTCTTCATTTTCCATCACTTCTTTCTCCTCATTTTTCATCACTTTTTAATTATATATATTGAAAGTCAGTGTACATGGCTGCTGCCATTCATTTTGACCAAATTGGACGTAAGAAACAGTGACAGTGTGCACGTGTGCTTGCATTCGCTTTTACTGGTTTCACATAAAAATCTGTAATGATAATGCTTCTAATCATTAACAATCTATTAATCAAATCAAAGTAGGTTAAAAAAAATCAAATCAAATTATTAAGCTTTTGTTTCAGTTGACTTGTGTGTGCATGATTTGATAAAAATTAAACACCGAAAGCGGACCAAACAGAATTGTTAAACGTATGTGTTATAGGTTAGTTTAGTTGTTGGGAATAAGAGGAACATTATAATAAGCTTAATAGCTTCCAATTAATAAAACAGGATAATAAGCAAATCTCACTTCAAGAAGAAAAACAAGATAATAAGCTTAATAGCTTCCAATTAATAAAGAAAGCGAACACTTGTCCACTTTAATTAATTGTTGGGAATAATAGGAACATGATCGATAGTAACATTGAACACGACCGATAATAAATAAAGTTTATTATTACTGTAAAAGCTAGAATTTTTTTTTTTTGGGAAATTAATGCAAAATCTAGACAATGAAAAGCCTAGATATCTATGAAGAGAGGGAGTTCAACAACTGCGATATTATTAATAGAATAGAAGTATTATGGAAAACCAGAATAATAACAAACTTATTTTTTTTTTTATTTTAAGTAAACAAATCTCACTTCAAGAAGAAAAACAGGATGATAAGCGTAACAGCATGCAGTTAATAAAGAAAGCGAACACTTCTCCACTTTAAATGTTGGGAATAAGTTAAGCATGACCGATAATAACACCGAATAGAACATAAATCCCAACTCATGAACTAATCTTTTCACAAAATTCTTCGTAGTTTTAGGCTTATAGAAAAAAATTAAGGAAAATAAACAAGTATTTGACAATATGTAAAGTGCTAATTCCAGAAGGCTTTGATAATTTTGTATTCAGCACTAAAGCCATGTTCGGTTGCAAGAAAGGAGGGGAAAAGAGAAGAGAAGAAAAGAAAGGAGAGGAGAAGACTAACAATGGTTATAAACAGAGCAACCGATAGTAATAAATAGTAAAAATCAACAGAAAACAATACTAAAAAATAATAGCAACTAACAAGTAAAATAACTGCAAATAACAAGTAAAATAACAACAAATAGTAAAAAAAATAACAAATAAAACAAAAAAATAACAGCAAAATCAACAATAAATAGTAGCATAAAACTCAAATAACCCAGAATCATCATAATAAGGTTATTACAATTGCAAAGTTTATAGGTTATTACAATTGAAAAGTTTACATACCTGAATATAAGGTTATTACATTGGTCACTAAAGTATAAACGCGTGATTTCTAGCTGGGCCAGACCCTTCACAATCACAAACTCATTCTGAAAATGATCACTTCAAGAAGAAAAACAGGATAATAAGCGTAATAGCATGCAATTAATAAAGAAAGCGAACACTTTTCCACTTTAATTGTTGCTATAACCGATGATAGCACCGCATAGCTTCACTTCTTTCTTGTCATTGTTCATCACTTCTTTCTCCTCATTTTTCATCACTTCTTTTCCCTCATTTTCCATCACTTCTTTCTTCTCATTTTTTATCACTCTAATCTTGTAACTGCCTGCCGATCCAGAAGCTCCATCTGTTTTCCTAGAAAACTCAACTTTATCACCAACTTCAGCGTGCTTATCCATAACAAAAGGACGCCAGGTGGCTTGGCAGATATAGGGTTTCTTGTGCTGTCCCTGACGGATGCACAAGACGAAATCCCATTTTTCTCCGATCTCGTCCTCTACGACCAAGACTTGATGGTATTGGCCAGCTGGGAATGGCGGGAATAAATCATTAAGCCAGCTGGACGTAACTGCCAGTCGAGTAGAAACATCCGTTTCAGTTAGAATCTTTGAGTACTCTGCCATTGCTCTGATGAGTTGAGATCCTTCGATATCAAATAAGGGATGAAAGTACCAGGGGTTTATATTTATAAAAAAAAAACCAAGAAGCGACAAAATTAAAAATCATTATCAAATCTTTTTGGCATTTTATATTATTTAACATTTCTTCGGCTGTTGAAACAATAGCTTTTCTATCAAATCACGTTTCTTCACTTTTATCAATATCATAGGTCTAACACAATTGTCTGTGGGTCCCGTGCTACTTATTCAACAACATGCTCTGCTTTGATTGACAAAAATGATTTGTAATGATTACCAGCACCCAAATCACAGCCGTCTTTTGTATAATGGAATATTCTTCTGAATCTTTTATTCTTGGCTGCGGCCATCCTAAAAGAAAAAAAGAAACGAATAACCAGGACCCATCCAATCAGAGGCCGGTCCTTTTGTGAAGTGAATGTAAAGTGAAAAAAGACTAAACTAATGCATTATTGTCCCGTTATTAAAAGTTATACTTCTGCTTCAGTATTGACTGGTGAGGTGAATGAAAATTAAGGATCATTATATTCATCAATACAAAGCAAATATAATAAGTGATTTCTTTTAAGTATTATCTAAACCAATTCAAATATGCACGGTATTTGGGTAGATAAAACCCTTCCCAAAAATATAAAAATCAATAGAAGAAACTTAATTAATTAATACTTGCGGTTATATATTTTCAGTGATGGATTTGAGAAATTAATTTGTTGGTGCATTCATTTTTACTGTCACTTTTAATGATCAATCATCATCATTTTTGAAAACTTTGAATATTCCGTTTTGCCGTCATGTGATTGCCAGACAGGGACGTGCTCTGGATGTTGCTGTCAGAAACCGACTAGATTGAAACCACAAAATTTATGATCGATTCTTTAATTTCTTTTCTTTGACTAAATAAGTGAACAATATGAGCATCTTTTTAAACCCCATTATAACTTTGAAAACCATTTTGAGTTACGCCAAGCAGAATCAACATCACTCGTCGTTTCGAAAGCCACGTGAAAATTGTGAAAACAAACGCATGCACACTCTTGTCACTCTCACTCTCTACTTCTCATTTGGTCAGGTTTATTATGCAGAGAGAGTGAGCAAGTTTTTAACGAGGGATCACTTAAAGTTATTAAGTTTAGGGATAGTTTAAAAGATAAGAGAAATACACAATTCAATATTTATAAGATAAAATATACTGTATTAGAGATCTTTAGCTTATCCCTTAATAAACTTAAGGGATCTCTTACTGGATAATGACTAATATATATGTGTGCAGTTTTTTTTTTTTCATTTATTGTTACAAATGCTCTTAGCTTAGTATTCTTGCAAAAAAATATTATATGTATACATATTTTATATTTAATTATGAAATTTTTTCAAAATTAATTGAAAAATTATGATGATTCCCATTTTTCCATAATTTTTCAGTTAGTTGTAATTAAATAATTAAAGATATTCATTTTCCCAACATCAAACAACTACTAAGGGTAAAATGATAAGATTAGCAAAATAAATTGACACTCAGGGTTTTGAATGATTTTCAAAATGTCATGGGGGTTTCGATTATTTTTATGAAGCAACCAGAAGGTTTAGCTCTTTTTTGCAACTTTTGAGTGTGAGATAGGCCTACGAACTTCTATATAAATAATTACTGGATTACTATATCTAAGTACACGATAACCACAATAAAAAAAAAGACAACATGCAATTCAAAATGATTGATTATAAATATAACATTAGAATATTCTTAAAGATGGCAATCAATAATCATAAGATGGGAATGATTTTATCTATAATTGTACTTCATTGATTATATGTACGTGTCTGAAACAAAAGTTGTTATCCTTCAAAAAAAAAAATTTCAACATCAATTGAAGAAACTTCATTACCTTTCGGTGGTTATTTGTTTTTAGCGAAAGAAAGGTGGTCTTGATGTAGAAAGTGGGTTAAGTCGTTATATTACCGTACGGAAGACTATAACCTCAAAGAATCAATCACTTATGAGAGCGTGACTTGTAACACTCGGCCAAAGGCCGATTGGTCAAGAAGTTCGGATTATTAGTTCAATACTCATAAAAAATCAAAAGAGTTTTCTGGAATCGGATCTGTTTGATTGTCGGTGAACAAATGAATGAAGCTTTAACTGCATCGTTTTTTGGCTCTTTGTGTTATGCTGGGGATTAGTTTGTTTTGACTTTTGAGCTAGAATGGAATAGGAACTGGATGGACCCACATACTAGCAATAGCCAAGAGACTTTTATAACAGACCATTAATTTAATTTGGGAGAAAATCTAGCTTTCGTTATCAGTTGTCTTGTGTGATCGTGACTTGATAAAAATTTAGGACCCTCTTTCTCTATACAAGAAAAGAAAGCGAAAGATCTGACAGAAGTCCCCTGTACTCGCGAGCGCTATCACATTCACACAACACATTCAATAAAGTTAAATAAATCCAATATCAATTGAAGTAGAACATTTTTTTTTCCCAAATAAAACAAACTGAAACCACGTGATTAAGAAAAAGAAACAAAATTGATTCTCCTGAAATCGCGCGATTTCTCTAGTCTATAAATTAACACCATTTGTCTCTATAAACAATAGACATCACATTCACATGCGAACTCATTAAGAGAAATAAAAAGATATTTCATAAGTATAAAACGGCTGGAATAAGAGCAATCTTAATAAAAATAGAATAATGATAGGCATCTCAAAATTTTTTATCCCAAATAATTATCTCAAATAATGCGGCATTCATTAATTGTTTGATAATTCTTTATAAAATTTAAGTGAATTGATTGTATTATCTCACTAACTAATTAATGGATGTCACATTATTTACGATAGTTATTTAGGATAAAAAAATTTAATATGCATAGCACATAAAAATATCATATGTGAGAGAATCTCACCTTTAACCCTTCATCTAATCATTAAGCTTTTGTTATTATTCTTTTGACTTGTGTGAAAATGATTTGATAAAAGTTCAATGACTGTTATCACTTCAGTGGCTCTCACATTCACACACTTAATAGTCAATATGTTAACTAAATCCAATATCACATCCAGTCATCCACGCACACATTTTACAAGGATGAACTACATTCACAGGCGAACTCGTTTTAAGCAAGGCCGCGGCTAAGTTATATTATTTGTATTTAACAGCCCGGCCATATTATTCGTTGGATTTCGACTCTTCAAATCCAATTGATGGAAAATTTTACTAGACTTTACTAAAGTAGTTTAGAGTATTGTATTATAATTACTAATAGTATTTATTCTTACACTTCTCCTCAACGAGAAAGAGTCGAAGAGACAAACAACAGTTAGTCGGAAACCCATATATTGGTTTATTTGTTTTTAATATCATTTATTACTCTACCAATTTTTTTTTTTATTTCAAAAAATGAAATCTAGTAAAGAATTATAAAATGACCAATGTTAGGTATACCAACGTATAAGTCTGAACTTGAGTCTTAATTGATGTGTCATTTATCTATTGGATGCCAGTTAAGTGATTTTACTAATTATGAATTCCATCATTCAATCGATGAGTGATACATAATATTGTGACTTAAGTTGGGACTCAAATGTTAGGATCCTTAACATTATTGTTACAAAATTAACCAAAAAAGTAAAAATAATTACAGTGTCATGAACCAACATAGATCTAATAAGATATTTTTCTTTTTGAATCTTAACAAGTCTTGTATGATTTTATTTTTATGACGCTCATATACTTCAAAATATGTCTTTTCAATTAAAATATGAATCATCATTTATAAATATTACATTAATAAAATATAAGAAAAATACTAAAATTATAAGAAGTGACGCACACCTTAATTGATAAGATACATTTTGAAAAGTATAGTTGTCTCAAAAATAAAACCGTGTGAATTTTTTTTAAGTGCAAAACAGACAATATATTTACAGGTTCGATGACATTAATTAATATTTTTATTTTTCAGTCCGTATGCATGATATTACTGTTGGAATAAGAAAGATGAATATGTAACGTAAGAGGTGATGGTTGATTCACCAAAAGTGAAAAACATATGAATTATTAAAGCAAGGCAGGACTGTCGTTTGTAGAACAAAATGGGCACGATGCTCATCACAAGAACCAGCTAACAACTGTCTCATGTTATCATATATGGCCACTGACGTGAGAGAGAGAGAGAAGCGAGGAGCTTAAAAAAGTCACTGCAAAAAATGATTGCCATACAAAAAATGTTGGATTTTGGAAGTTCACGACTCTTAACTCTTGTGAGTTAAGTGATTGCCATACAAAAAATGTTGGGAAAATATGCTCTTTAAAAGTATATGCGTTTATTTAATTGTAATAAATATTTTTTTATTAATAAAGTTAATGAGGTATTTTATTCAAATATCTTAATTTCATTAATATTTATATTAAAGTTCATTTAATTATATTATATGTATTTATGTGATCACCATGTGGATTCACAGAAGACATAAATACAAGTTATCTTATAATTAAATAAATTTAGTTCGTATTTGATAAATAAAGCTGTGCACTTTATTTAGGTATAAACTGTAATGAATTCATTGAATGATTTGTCTTAATCATGTATGAATTTATTGATGTAGTACGATTACATTGAACAAGATCACATATGAGATCTAATTAACCTTGAAATGGCTGTCAAACTTATTAAATCTCATAAGCATTGATTTTACTGTAATCTTAATCTTGAGTTAGTTATGATTTCATGATTATAATTATTATTCCATTTGAGTTACCAATGGGCACGATACATAATTGTGGCAAGATTACCCGGTATCTTGGTTGGAGCAATTATGAGTATTGAAGTTATGGATTAACAATATAGAATTTGTACAACACATCTATTGATAGGTTTTCGGCACTTGATCATAGAATTCTTTGGCCAGAGTATGTCAACATATTTAGTATGTTGAAAATGATCATTAGAGAAAACCAGTAAGTATCAAGGGATAAGATGTTATTAAATTGATTGGACAATTGAGATATCAATTTAATTAACGATGTGGTACAAAGGATTGTGCAGTAAAGAAATCAATGTGGCTTAGGACGAATTATTATTCGAGCATACAATTATGGAAGTCAGTTCTAATCTTTTAATGGAGTAGATTTGAAATTAAATAATCCCAAACGATCCCCGGGTTAGCTTATTTAATTGACTGCACCACTATTGAACTAATAAGCAAGATAACTAGCTATTTGGGTCAAAAGCCTAAATACATCATTTAGTGGGAGGCTCCATTTAATTAGCTTGTGTGTAAGGAGGCTTATATTATTTTACAAGGTGGGTCTCCTATAGAAAAAGCAAGTAATGTAAGTTTTATTTTTTAATTATTTGGAAACTAGGGTTTTCACTAAAGGGAGATATAAAAGGCTTATTTTCTCTATAAAAGAAAAAGAGCAGCCACTTTATACATATCAGAGAAAAAAAATTTTCTCTCTATTGTTGAGAGAAAAATTTTCTCGTGCTAGTTGCTTTGGTAGTGATAAAGGCGCCTACACGTCAAGTGCAGATCGAACCTGAGTAATAACCTAGAAGATCATTGGTGACAATTCGTGATCTAACAAACGTGGTGGTGGCGGATCGTGATCTAACAAGAGTGGTGGTGGCGGATCGTGATCTAACAGGAGTGGTGGTGGCGGATCGTGATCTAACAGGAGTGGTGGTGGCGGATCGTGATCTAGGAGCCTAAATCACTTCATCGGAAAAAGCCAAATCGAATTTTCAAAATACGATTTCTATATTACGTATTCTTATATATTATATGAGAGCGGTCCTTAAAAGATTTTATAAAAATTAAAAAACTTGAATTTTTTCCCAACAAAAAAGTGCTCTTGATGTTGATGTATTCTTTGAAAAACTATATAAAAAAAATTATATATATTGAAAGTGAGTGTAAGTGCATGGCTCCTGCCATACATTTTGACCAAATTGGACGGAAGAGACAGTGACAGTGGGCACGTGTGCTTGCGTTCGCTTTTACTGGTTTCACATAAAAATCTGTAATGATAATACTTTTAATCATTAACAATCTATTAATCAAATCAAAGTAGGCGTGAAAAAATCAAATCAAATCTTGTAGGCTTTTGTTTCATTTGACTTGTGTGTACGTGATTTGAAAAAAATTAAACACCAAAAGCCAACCAAACAGAATTGTGATAGGTTAGTTTAGTTTATTTGGTTTTTGTCGATACCGATTTGAATTGAAGTATTAACTTTATTTAACTTGAGAATGTTGGATTTTGGAAGCTAATGACCTACCACATACTTACGTGAGTTTTAAGTGATTTGAATTAAAAGAATTGGTTGAAAAATAAAATCAACTGATGATAACACTTGTGATGCTTTAACCCAATCATTCTCTTCAAACTATAACAATTTTGTTTTCTTTTTTCTTCTTTTTTTCTTATATGAATCTTGACTATTCAAGAGGAATTTACTGAATAAATTATGAGAATAATTCATTGAATAAATTATGAGAATATCTCTTAGTACACACATATTTGAATAAATTATGTCTTCTCCAGTTTATAACATTATGTGCCTAATATCTCATGCCTTCCAGTTTATATTTTGAAAGGTTAGGCTGCTCTGTCCCCTCTTCTTTTGTAATATAAGGAGAGTACGAAAACCGTTTTGAGTTACGCCAAGCAGAATCAACATCACTCGTCGTTTCAAAAGCCATATGAAAATTGTAAAGCGAAATGCAAGCACATTGTCACTCTCACTCGCTACCTCTCATTTGGTCAAGTTTATTATAAAGAGAGTGAGCAATTTTTCAACGAGGGACCACTTAAATGATTAAGTTAAGGGATGAGTTAAAAAAAAAAATTACACACTCTAGTATATTATAGAACATTATACACTGTATTGGATTTGTGTTTTGCTTCTCTTTTATAACTTATTCCTTAATAAACTTAAGAGATCCCTTATTAGATAATGACTAATATGTGTGTGCACTATTTTTTTACTTATTGTTACAAATGCCCTCAGCTTATTATTCTTGCAAAAAATAATAATATATATACATATTTAGTCATTAAAAAATTTCAAAATTAATTGAAAAATTATGACAATTCCCTTTTTTTCATAATTTTTTAATTAATTATGATTAAATAATTAAAGGTATTCATTTTCCGAACATCAAACAACAATAAAGGTAAAATGGTAAGATTAGCAAAATAAATTGACACTCATAGGGATTTGAATGTGTCTCAAAATATCATGAGAATTTCAGTTAGTTTTATCAAGCAACTAGGAGGTTTAGCTCTTTTTTGCAACTTTGAATGTGAGATAGGCTTATGAACTTCTATATAAATAAATATTGGATTAGTAAATCTAAGTACACGATAACCAAAAAAAGAAAAAGATAACATGCACTTCAAGATAAATGATTACAAAAATATCATTAGAATATTCTTTAAGATTGTAATCAATAATCATAATATGGCAATGATTTTATCTATGATTGTACTTTATTGATCATATTTACGTCTCTAAAACAAAAGTTGAGATCCTTCACAAAAATATCAACATCAATTGAAGAAACTTCATCACCATTCGGTGGTTATTTGTTTTATGTTAATTGTTTATAAATTTCATTAATTTTGTTCGTTTTATTGAATGAACAACCGGTAAAATATCGGTTGTTCCAGTTGAACAAGCATTTGATGACTCAAAGTTTGATTACGGGGCTGCTGCCATAAATTTTGACCAAACTGGAAGTAAGGGGTATTGACAGTGTACACTGTTGAGTGTTAGAAAATGTATATTTATAAAGGAAAAAATTATCATTTTATATTTCACGTCTTACTAACAATCCTTACTTTTATATATTTAAGTTTCTTGTAATTTAATTATGTGTGTTTTATTTTAATTAAGTATTTTATATATTTTAGGGGCATCATGGTCATTTCACAATAAACGAGAGATTAGATGGTAAAACGGACATCACTTTTGAACTCAGGACGGTCGAAAACCTTAGGAGGAGCATAAAAGAAAAATGGCATTGTTCATATGTACGGTACTATTCACGTATACTGTACTGTCTACGTTACTGTTCACATAGACGAATCAATGATGTGGCATTGACCGATAATGTGGCATTGACTGATGAGGTGTCACGATTCTATTGGACTAAAATTCTTATATACTGTTGATGGTGACGCGGCCCATATCAGTGGATCAAAAATCTCGTGTACGGTACATGCATCACACAGGATTATTTTCAATCAAACCGCGTCATTGTTCAACCCGGGTAAAACCGTGTTACTGTTCATCCACGTGGTCAAACCGTGTATTATTGATTGATGACGTGACGCAATCCTGGGCATCCAAACTGTTTTTAATCCGATGGCTATGATTTACCCAATGTATTTATAAAAAGGGGGCCTCCCCCTCTTAATTTGATATCTCTGAATCTATTTTTGGGATCTATTTTCTGTAATTCCTTCTCCATATTGTATTTTCTATGTATTTTAATAAATTTTCATTTTGCCCCTAGTTCAATTATGAGTAACTAATTTTCTTTCAAGCTTGGGTTGAAGGTGAAGTCTCAACATGTGTCATGAGCTTTATTTGGTAAATTTATTTTCTCTTCCCCTCTAGTTTTTGTAGACGTTTTGACTTCTCATCGATAAATAATAAAAAGCTCGTCTAGATACCTCCCTGGTTATACCGGCTCCCTAGTACAAGGTTATTATCATTTGGCACGATAAGCCCTTAGCACCATATTGATTAGAGCGTGGTTCATGAGGTGTGGATTCCCCCCTGATGATTTAATTGACATTAATAAGGATTATTTAGCCCATGATGCATGTTGATACGGATCCAGATATCCAAGTACGTCATTTCAGTAGATTTCTCTTCAATTTATTCTCGTCATTTCAATTCCAATTTTAGAATTTATTCTTGTCATTTCATTTCCAATTTTAGGTAAATCAATTTCACCACAAATCCAACCACCCATTTACAAAATTAATTCTACACACAATTAAAATCCACCTCCTCGTGGGATCGACACTCATCACCATTAGTCTATTCTACAATAGATTCGTGCATTTACGAGTTCAATAAAATTTGGACAACATGCACCTTTACTTGGAATATTAGCTTATGGAAACCCTTATTGTAAAAGCTAAACAATTTTTTTAAAAAAAATTAATGTAAAAGCTACGCAATAGAAACCCTAGATATACACGACGAGAGAGAGTTGAACAATTGCGATATTTGAACAACTGCAATATTATTAATAGAAAAGAACTACAAGAAGATGGATGGAAAATGAACTAAAATAGCGTGAACGGACAAGCAATTCTGGAAAAACAGGATAATAATAAACTTTTTTTTTGAAGTAAACAATTAACTAAATAATTAAGGATATTCATTTTCCCAACAACAAACAACTCCGAAGGGTAAAATGGTAAGATTTGTAAAATAAATTGACACTCAGATGAATTTGAATGTTTTTCCAAATATCATGGGGGTTTCGATTAGTTTTATCAAGCAACCACAAGGTTTAGCTCTTTTTTTCGCAACTTTTGAGTGTGAGATAGGCTTATGAACTTCTATATAAATAATTACTAGATGACTGAATAAATTGTACTCGAGTAGAAACATCCGATTCAGTTAGAAGCTTTGAGTACACTGCCGTTGCTTTGATGAGTTGAGATCCTTCAATATCAAATAAATTGTACTTCTTGTGATCTGATCAAAGGATGCACCAGGGGGTGAATTCGTAAGAAAAGCCCAAGAGCCGACAAAATTGAAAATCATTATCAAATCTTTTCAGCAATTCTTCGGCTGTTGAAACATAACATTAACTTTTCTATCAAATCTATCGTCATCATAGGTCTAACGCAAGTCGTCTTACGTGGGTCCTGTGTTATTTATTCAACAACATACTCTGCTTTGACTGGTGAGGTGAATGAAAATCGAGAATCATCATATTCGTCTTTGCAAACCAAATACAATAAGTGATTTCTTTTAAATATTATCTAAAACAATTCAAATATGCGTAGTGTACGTTTAGGTAGATAAAATTCTTCCCAAAAAATATCAACATCACTGGAAGAAACTTAATTAATTAATATTTGTGGATATATATTTTCTGTGATGGATTTGAGAAATTAATTTGTTGGTGCATTCATTTTTGTCGTCACTTTTGATGATCGATCATCATCTTTTTTTTTTAAACTTTGAATATTATGTTTTGCTGTCAAGTGATTGCCAGACATGAAAGTGCTCTTGATGTTACTGGCAACTGAATTGTACTTGTTTTCTTATATTTAAAATAGAAAAACCCAAGAAGCGACAAAATTGATGATCCATTCTTTAATTTATTTTCTTCGACTAATTGAGCGAACAATATGAGTTGATCTTTTTAAGCTCCATTATAACTTTAAAATCATTATGGGTTACGCCAATCAGACTCAACATCACTCGTCGTTTCGAAAGCCACGTGAAAATTGCGAAACCAACCCGTGCACACTTGTCACTCTCACTCACCATTTCTCATTTGGTTAGGTTTATTATATAGAGAGAGGTAGCAATTTTTTAACAAGGGATCACTTATGTTATTAAGGGATAGGTTAAAAAATATATATACATGTTAGTATACGATAAGATAAAATATACTGTATTAAAGATATTTAGTTTATCCCTTAATAAGCTTAAGGGATCTCTTACTAGATAATGATTAATACATATGTGTGTGTACTTTTTTTAATTATTAAAAAAATCAAAATTAATTGAAAATTTATGAAAATTCCCATATTTTTTCCCTAATTTTTTAATTAGTTGTGATTAAATAATTATTCAATTAATTAAATAATTAAAGATATTCATTTTCCCAGCATCAAACAACTACTAAAGGTAAAATGGTAAGATTAGCAAAATAAATTGACACTCAGAGGGATTTGAATTTTTTTTCAAAATGTCACGGGGGTTTTGATTAGTTTTATCGAGCAAGCATAAGGTTTAGTTCTTTTTCACAACTTTGGAGTGTGAGATAGGTTTATAAACTTGTATATAAATAATTGCTATATCACTAAATCTAAGTACAAGAAAACCACAACTAAAAAAAGAAAAAAAAGTTAACATGCTATTCAAAATGAATGATTATAAATATATCATTAGAATATTCTTAAAGATCGTAATCAATGATCATAAGATGGCAATGATTTTATCTATAATTGTACTTTATTGATTATATGTACGTCTCTGAAACAAAAGTTGAGATCCTTCGCAAAAATATCAATGTCATTGAAGAAACTTCATTACCATTATTTGTTTTTAGTGAAAGAAAAGTGCTCTTGATGTAGAAAGTTCTCCTTTGATACTGAGTGTGGTTGGCTGGCTGCTGCCGTAAATTTGACCAAACGAGAAGGAGCGAATCGGAGTAAGAGGTGGTGAGAGTGTGTGTGCATGCGTTTGCTTTCATAAGTTTCAGCTAAGAATCTGCAATGATAATGATCTTAATCATTAAAAAGCTGTTTTTATCAATCAAATCAAAGCAGGTTTTAAAAAATCAAATCGGTTTTCTAAAACCTTTTTGTTTCAGTTGACTTGCGTGAACATGATTGATTACAAATTAAAAACCAAAAGGTGACCAAAGAGAATTATTAATGATAAAACAGAGAAAACAAATTAATAGTACAATATTAAAAGAAAGCACATAAAAAAAATTAATATACTACTAAGGGCATGAAATTAAACCGGTTTGCTACCTTTATTAGATTTTGGCAGTAGGAGACTGACTTGAAGTATTAATACTATTTAAGATGAGAAAGTTGGATTCACAGTTTTATAAAATTTTGTTCAGTCCCCTATACTATATATTATTTACAATTTATTCTTAAGTATTATAAAAGTTTTGTATTATAAAATTTCTTTTAACCCTTGCACTCTGTTTTATTTCATTGAAACCTCTAGAGTTCCAATTCGCCCCCGTAATTTTAAATTTCCAAAATGGCCTCCATTTAATTAAAAAATATAATCATTATTAAATGAATTATAATTATAATTATAATTTTATTATAATTATAAATATAATAAAAATTTTATTATAATTATAAATATAATAATAATTTTTTTGTTAAATTGTTAATGATAATAATTAATTATAATTATTATTGATAATTAATTTTTGAATAATAATAACAATAACAATAATTAAAATACAAAATAATAATTATGATAAAAATTTATTAAGGATTTTATAGTAATTTATTACAATTTAACTCGCTTTGATTTTTATTCGAAGACAAAGTAAACACATAAATGATAATACAGCTAATTCTAATTACAATTCATGTAGTTTAAGTAAATAAATTATTATGATTTCAATTCCTCATTTTGTAACTATTTTGATTCTAACTCATTATATTTCTAGCTAATTTCAATTCCTTTTTAGTGAATGCACTATAAAATTTGTAATACTTATGAATAAATTACAAATAATATAGAGTGGTCTAATTAAATATAAAGTGGTTTATAATTTTATAGGACAGTTGTTAGGGGACCCTCTATATTATTAACATTTCTGGGGCTATTGAAACAATAACCTTTCTATCAAATCTTGTTTCATTGTTTAACATTAATTGAAACAATAACGTAAGTGGTTTCATTGTTTTACATTAGTATTCTTGCAAAAAAAAATTATATATATACATATTTTATATTTAATTATGAATTTTTTTCAAAATTAATTGAAAAATTATGATGATTCCCATTTTTTCCATAATTTTTCAGTTAGTTGTGATTAAATAATTAAAGATATTCATTTTTCCAGCATCAAACAACTACTAAGGGTAAAATGGTAAGATTAGCAAAATTAATTGACACTCAAGGTTTTGAATGATTTTTAAAATGTCATGGGGGTTTCGATTAGTTTTATGAAGCAACCAGAAGGTTTAGCTCTTTTTTGCAACTTTTGAGTGTGAGATAGGCCTATGAACTTCTATATAAATAATTACTAGATTACTATATCTAAGTACACGATAACCACAATAAAAAAAAAAAGATAACATGCAATTCAAAATGATTGATTATAAATATAATATTAGAATATTCTTAAAGATCGCAATCAATAATCATAAGATGGGAATGATTTTATCTATAATTGTACTTCATTGATTATATGTACGTGTCTGAAACAAAAGTTGTTATCCTTCAAAAAAAAAAAAAATTTCAACATCAATTGAAGAAACTTCATTACCTTTCGGTGGTTATTTGTTTTTAGCGAAAGAAAGGTGGTCTTGATGTAGAAAGTGGGTTAAGTCGTTATATTACCGTACGGAAGACTAGAACCTCAAAGAATCACTCACTTATGAGAGCGTGACTTGTAACACTCGGCCAAAGGCCGATTGGTCAAGAAGTTTTGTATTATTAGTTCAATACTCACGAAAAATCAAAAGAGTTTTCTGGAATCGGATCTGTTTGATTGTCGGTAAACAAATGAATGAAGCTTTAAACGAAAAATATACTCTTTGTAATCTAATGATATAAATATACTCTTTCTATCCAAACAAAAAATATACTCTGTCGGTAAACAAAAAATCAAATGATTGTCGGTAAAAAAATCAAAAGAGTTTTATGTTGGGGATTAGTTTGTTTTGACTTTTGAGCTAGAATGGAATAGGAACTGGATGGACCCACATACTAGCAATAGCCAAGAGACTTTTATAACAGACCATTAATTTAATTTAGGAGAAAATCTAGCGTTTGTTATCAGTTATCTTGTGTGATCGTGACTCGATAAAAATTTAGGACCCTCTTTCTCTATACAAGAAAAGAAAGCGAAAGATCCAACAGAAGTCTCCTGTACTCGCGAGCACTATCACATTCACACAACACATTCAATATAGTTAAATAAATCCAATATCAATTGAAGTAGAACATTTTTTTTCCCAAGTAAAACAAACTGAAACCACGTGATTAAGAAAAAGAAACAAAATTGATTCTCTGGAAATCGCGCGATTTCTCTGGTTTATAAATTAACACCATTTGTCTCTATAAACAATAGACATCACATTCACATGCGAACTCATTGAGAGAAATAAAAAGATATTCTATAAGTACAAAACGGCTGGAATAAGAGCAATCTTAACAAAAATAGAATAATGATAGGTATTTCAAATTTTTTGTCCCAAATAATTATCTCAAATAATGCGGCATTCATTAATTGTTTGATAGCTCTTCATAAAATTTAAGTAAATTGATTGTATTATCTCACCAACTAATTAATGAATGTCACATAATTTGCAATAGTTATTTTGGATAAACAAATTATGCGTAGCACATAAAAATATCATATGTGAGAGAATCTCACCTTTAACCCTTCATCTAATCATTAAGCTTTTGTTATTATTCATTTGACTTGTGTGAAAATGATTTGATAAAAGTTCAATGACTGTTATCACTTCAGTGGCTCTCACATTCACACACTTAATAGTCAATATGTTAACTAAATCCAATATCACATCCAGTCATCCACGCACACATTTTACAAGGATGAACTCCATTCACAGGCGAACTCGTTTTAAGCAAGGCCGCGGCTAAGTTACATTATTTGTATCTAACAGCCCGGCCATATTCTTCGTTGGATTTTGACTCTTCAAATCCAATGGATGGAAAAATTTACTAGACTTTACTAAAGTAGTTTAGAGTATTGTATTATAATTACTAGTAATATTTATTCTTACACTTCTCCTCAACGAGAAAGAGTCGAAGAGACAAACAACAGTTAGTCGGAAACCCGTGTATTGGTTTATTTGTTTTTAATATCATTTATTACTCTACCAATTTTTTTTTTTATTTCAAAAAATGAAATCTAGTAAAGAATTATAAAATGACCAATGTTAGGTATACCAACGTATAAGTCTGAACTTGAGTCTTAATTGATGTGTCATTTATCTATTGGATGCCAGTTAAGTGATTTTACTAATTATGAATTCCATCATTCAATCGATGAGTGATACATAATATTGTGACTTAAGTTGGGACTCAAATGTTAGGATCCTTAACATTATTGTTACAAAATTAACCAAAAAAGTAAAAATAATTACAGTGTCATGAACCAACATAGATCTAATAAGATATTTTTCTTTTTGAATCTTAACAAGTCTTGTATGATTTTATTTTTATGACGCTCATATACTTCAAAATATGTCTTTTCAATTAAAATATGAATCATCATTTATAAATGTTACATTAATAAAATATAAGAAAAATACTAAAATTATAAGAAGTGACGCACACCTTAATTGATAAGATACATTTTGAAAAGTATAGTTGTCTCAAAAATAAAACCGTGTGAATTTTTTTTAAGTGCAAAACAGACAATATATTTACAGGTTCGATGACATTAATTAATATTTTTATTTTTCAGTCCGTATGCATGATATTACTGTTGGAATAAGAAAGATGAATATGTAACGTAAGAGGTGATGGTTGATTCACCAAAAGTGAAAAACATATGAATTATTAAAGCAAGGCAGGACTGTCGTTTGTAGAACAAAATGGGCACGATGCTCATCACAAGAACCAGCTAACAACTGTCTCATGTTATCATATATGGCCACTGACGTGAGAGAGAGAGAGAAGCGAGGAGCTTAAAAAAGTCACTGCAAAAAATGATTGCCATACAAAAAATGTTGGATTTTGGAAGTTCACGACTCTTAACTCTTGTGAGTTAAGTGATTGCCATACAAAAAATGTTGGGAAAATATGCTCTTTAAAAGTATATGCGTTTATTTAATTGTAATAAATATTTTTTTATTAATAAAGTTAATGAGGTATTTTATTCAAATATCTTAATTTCATTAATATTTATATTAAAGTTCATTTAATTATATTATATGTATTTATGTGATCACCATGTGGATTCACAGAAGACATAAATACAAGTTATCTTATAATTAAATAAATTTAGTTCGTATTTGATAAATAAAGCTGTGCACTTTATTTAGGTATAAACTGTAATGAATTCATTGAATGATTTGTCTTAATCATGTATGAATTTATTGATGTAGTACGATTACATTGAACAAGATCACATATGAGATCTAATTAACCTTGAAATGGCTGTCAAACTTATTAAATCTCATAAGCATTGATTTTACTGTAATCTTAATCTTGAGTTAGTTATGATTTCATGATTATAATTATTATTCCATTTGAGTTACCAATGGGCACGATACATAATTGTGGCAAGATTACCCGGTATCTTGGTTGGAGCAATTATGAGTATTGAAGTTATGGATTAACAATATAGAATTTGTACAACACATCTATTGATAGGTTTTCGGCACTTGATCATAGAATTCTTTGGCCAGAGTATGTCAACATATTTAGTATGTTGAAAATGATCATTAGAGAAAACCAGTAAGTATCAAGGGATAAGATGTTATTAAATTGATTGGACAATTGAGATATCAATTTAATTAACGATGTGGTACAAAGGATTGTGCAGTAAAGAAATCAATGTGGCTTAGGACGAATTATTATTCGAGCATACAATTATGGAAGTCAGTTCTAATCTTTTAATGGAGTAGATTTGAAATTAAATAATCCCAAACGATCCCCGGGTTAGCTTATTTAATTGACTGCACCACTATTGAACTAATAAGCAAGATAACTAGCTATTTGGGTCAAAAGCCTAAATACATCATTTAGTGGGAGGCTCCATTTAATTAGCTTGTGTGTAAGGAGGCTTATATTATTTTACAAGGTGGGTCTCCTATAGAAAAAGCAAGTAATGTAAGTTTTATTTTTTAATTATTTGGAAACTAGGGTTTTCACTAAAGGGAGATATAAAAGGCTTATTTTCTCTATAAAAGAAAAAGAGCAGCCACTTTATACATATCAGAGAAAAAAAATTTTCTCTCTATTGTTGAGAGAAAAATTTTCTCGTGCTAGTTGCTTTGGTAGTGATAAAGGCGCCTACACGTCAAGTGCAGATCGAACCTGAGTAATAACCTAGAAGATCATTGGTGACAATTCGTGATCTAACAAACGTGGTGGTGACGGATCGTGATCTAACAAGAGTGGTGGTGGCGGATCGTGATCTAACAGGAGTGGTGGTGGCGGATCGTGATCTAACAGGAGTGGTGGTGGCGGATCGTGATCTAGGAGCCTAAATCACTTCATCGGAAAAAGCCAAATCGAATTTTCAAAATACGATTTCTATATTACGTATTCTTATATATTATATGAGAGCGGTCCTTAAAAGATTTTATAAAAATTAAAAAACTTGAATTTTTTCCCAACAAAAAAGTGCTCTTGATGTTGATGTATTCTTTGAAAAACTATATAAAAAAAATTATATATATTGAAAGTGAGTGTAAGTGCATGGCTCCTGCCATACATTTTGACCAAATTGGACGGAAGAGACAGTGACAGTGGGCACGTGTGCTTGCGTTCGCTTTTACTGGTTTCACATAAAAATCTGTAATGATAATACTTTTAATCATTAACAATCTATTAATCAAATCAAAGTAGGCGTGAAAAAATCAAATCAAATCTTGTAGGCTTTTGTTTCATTTGACTTGTGTGTACGTGATTTGAAAAAAATTAAACACCAAAAGCCAACCAAACAGAATTGTGATAGGTTAGTTTAGTTTATTTGGTTTTTGTCGATACCGATTTGAATTGAAGTATTAACTTTATTTAACTTGAGAATGTTGGATTTTGGAAGCTAATGACCTACCACATACTTACGTGAGTTTTAAGTGATTTGAATTAAAAGAATTGGTTGAAAAATAAAATCAACTGATGATAACACTTGTGATGCTTTAACCCAATCATTCTCTTCAAACTATAACAATTTTGTTTTCTTTTTTCTTCTTTTTTTCTTATATGAATCTTGACTATTCAAGAGGAATTTACTGAATAAATTATGAGAATAATTCATTGAATAAATTATGAGAATATCTCTTAGTACACACATATTTGAATAAATTATGTCTTCTCCAGTTTATAACATTATGTGCCTAATATCTCATGCCTTCCAGTTTATATTTTGAAAGGTTAGGCTGCTCTGTCCCCTCTTCTTTTGTAATATAAGGAGAGTACGAAAACCGTTTTGAGTTACGCCAAGCAGAATCAACATCACTCGTCGTTTCAAAAGCCATATGAAAATTGTAAAGCGAAATGCAAGCACATTGTCACTCTCACTCGCTACCTCTCATTTGGTCAAGTTTATTATAAAGAGAGTGAGCAATTTTTCAACGAGGGACCACTTAAATGATTAAGTTAAGGGATGAGTTAAAAAAAAAAATTACACACTCTAGTATATTATAGAACATTATACACTGTATTGGATTTGTGTTTTGCTTCTCTTTTATAACTTATTCCTTAATAAACTTAAGAGATCCCTTATTAGATAATGACTAATATGTGTGTGCACTATTTTTTTACTTATTGTTACAAATGCCCTCAGCTTATTATTCTTGCAAAAAATAATAATATATATACATATTTAGTCATTAAAAAAT
The DNA here is from genome assembly GCA_029633175.1 of Citrus glauca. Lineage (NCBI taxonomy): Eukaryota > Viridiplantae > Streptophyta > Magnoliopsida > Sapindales > Rutaceae > Citrus > Citrus glauca. The sequence continues at coordinate 1,395,227 of JAQOOD010000005.1, read as the reverse complement.
TTCAAAATTAATTGAAAAATTATGACAATTCCCTTTTTTTCATAATTTTTTAATTAATTATGATTAAATAATTAAAGGTATTCATTTTCCGAACATCAAACAACAATAAAGGTAAAATGGTAAGATTAGCAAAATAAATTGACACTCATAGGGATTTGAATGTGTCTCAAAATATCATGAGAATTTCAGTTAGTTTTATCAAGCAACTAGGAGGTTTAGCTCTTTTTTGCAACTTTGAATGTGAGATAGGCTTATGAACTTCTATATAAATAAATATTGGATTAGTAAATCTAAGTACACGATAACCAAAAAAAGAAAAAGATAACATGCACTTCAAGATAAATGATTACAAAAATATCATTAGAATATTCTTTAAGATTGTAATCAATAATCATAATATGGCAATGATTTTATCTATGATTGTACTTTATTGATCATATTTACGTCTCTAAAACAAAAGTTGAGATCCTTCACAAAAATATCAACATCAATTGAAGAAACTTCATCACCATTCGGTGGTTATTTGTTTTATGTTAATTGTTTATAAATTTCATTAATTTTGTTCGTTTTATTGAATGAACAACCGGTAAAATATCGGTTGTTCCAGTTGAACAAGCATTTGATGACTCAAAGTTTGATTACGGGGCTGCTGCCATAAATTTTGACCAAACTGGAAGTAAGGGGTATTGACAGTGTACACTGTTGAGTGTTAGAAAATGTATATTTATAAAGGAAAAAATTATCATTTTATATTTCACGTCTTACTAACAATCCTTACTTTTATATATTTAAGTTTCTTGTAATTTAATTATGTGTGTTTTATTTTAATTAAGTATTTTATATATTTTAGGGGCATCATGGTCATTTCACAATAAACGAGAGATTAGATGGTAAAACGGACATCACTTTTGAACTCAGGACGGTCGAAAACCTTAGGAGGAGCATAAAAGAAAAATGGCATTGTTCATATGTACGGTACTATTCACGTATACTGTACTGTCTACGTTACTGTTCACATAGACGAATCAATGATGTGGCATTGACCGATAATGTGGCATTGACTGATGAGGTGTCACGATTCTATTGGACTAAAATTCTTATATACTGTTGATGGTGACGCGGCCCATATCAGTGGATCAAAAATCTCGTGTACGGTACATGCATCACACAGGATTATTTTCAATCAAACCGCGTCATTGTTCAACCCGGGTAAAACCGTGTTACTGTTCATCCACGTGGTCAAACCGTGTATTATTGATTGATGACGTGACGCAATCCTGGGCATCCAAACTGTTTTTACTCCGATGGCTATGATTTACCCAATGTATTTATAAAAAGGGGGCCTCCCCCTCTTAATTTGATATCTCTGAATCTATTTTTGGGATCTATTTTCTGTAATTCCTTCTCCATATTGTATTTTCTATGTATTTTAATAAATTTTCATTTTGCCCCTAGTTCAATTATGAGTAACTAATTTTCTTTCAAGCTTGGGTTGAAGGTGAAGTCTCAACATGTGTCATGAGCTTTATTTGGTAAATTTATTTTCTCTTCCCCTCTAGTTTTTGTAGACGTTTTGACTTCTCATCGATAAATAATAAAAAGCTCGTCTAGATACCTCCCTGGTTATACCGGCTCCCTAGTACAAGGTTATTATCATTTGGCACGATAAGCCCTTAGCACCATATTGATTAGAGCGTGGTTCATGAGGTGTGGATTCCCCCCTGATGATTTAATTGACATTAATAAGGATTATTTAGCCCATGATGCATGTTGATACGGATCCAGATATCCAAGTACGTCATTTCAGTAGATTTCTCTTCAATTTATTCTCGTCATTTCAATTCCAATTTTAGAATTTATTCTTGTCATTTCATTTCCAATTTTAGGTAAATCAATTTCACCACAAATCCAACCACCCATTTACAAAATTAATTCTACACACAATTAAAATCCACCTCCTCGTGGGATCGACACTCATCACCATTAGTCTATTCTACAATAGATTCGTGCATTTACGAGTTCAATAAAATTTGGACAACATGCACCTTTACTTGGAATATTAGCTTATGGAAACCCTTATTGTAAAAGCTAAACAATTTTTTTAAAAAAAATTAATGTAAAAGCTACGCAATAGAAACCCTAGATATACACGACGAGAGAGAGTTGAACAATTGCGATATTTGAACAACTGCAATATTATTAATAGAAAAGAACTACAAGAAGATGGATGGAAAATGAACTAAAATAGCGTGAACGGACAAGCAATTCTGGAAAAACAGGATAATAATAAACTTTTTTTTTGAAGTAAACAATTAACTAAATAATTAAGGATATTCATTTTCCCAACAACAAACAACTCCGAAGGGTAAAATGGTAAGATTTGTAAAATAAATTGACACTCAGATGAATTTGAATGTTTTTCCAAATATCATGGGGGTTTCGATTAGTTTTATCAAGCAACCACAAGGTTTAGCTCTTTTTTTCGCAACTTTTGAGTGTGAGATAGGCTTATGAACTTCTATATAAATAATTACTAGATGACTGAATAAATTGTACTCGAGTAGAAACATCCGATTCAGTTAGAAGCTTTGAGTACACTGCCGTTGCTTTGATGAGTTGAGATCCTTCAATATCAAATAAATTGTACTTCTTGTGATCTGATCAAAGGATGCACCAGGGGGTGAATTCGTAAGAAAAGCCCAAGAGCCGACAAAATTGAAAATCATTATCAAATCTTTTCAGCAATTCTTCGGCTGTTGAAACATAACATTAACTTTTCTATCAAATCTATCGTCATCATAGGTCTAACGCAAGTCGTCTTACGTGGGTCCTGTGTTATTTATTCAACAACATACTCTGCTTTGACTGGTGAGGTGAATGAAAATCGAGAATCATCATATTCGTCTTTGCAAACCAAATACAATAAGTGATTTCTTTTAAATATTATCTAAAACAATTCAAATATGCGTAGTGTACGTTTAGGTAGATAAAATTCTTCCCAAAAAATATCAACATCACTGGAAGAAACTTAATTAATTAATATTTGTGGATATATATTTTCTGTGATGGATTTGAGAAATTAATTTGTTGGTGCATTCATTTTTGTCGTCACTTTTGATGATCGATCATCATCTTTTTTTTTTAAACTTTGAATATTATGTTTTGCTGTCAAGTGATTGCCAGACATGAAAGTGCTCTTGATGTTACTGGCAACTGAATTGTACTTGTTTTCTTATATTTAAAATAGAAAAACCCAAGAAGCGACAAAATTGATGATCCATTCTTTAATTTATTTTCTTCGACTAATTGAGCGAACAATATGAGTTGATCTTTTTAAGCTCCATTATAACTTTAAAATCATTATGGGTTACGCCAATCAGACTCAACATCACTCGTCGTTTCGAAAGCCACGTGAAAATTGCGAAACCAACCCGTGCACACTTGTCACTCTCACTCACCATTTCTCATTTGGTTAGGTTTATTATATAGAGAGAGGTAGCAATTTTTTAACAAGGGATCACTTATGTTATTAAGGGATAGGTTAAAAAATATATATACATGTTAGTATACGATAAGATAAAATATACTGTATTAAAGATATTTAGTTTATCCCTTAATAAGCTTAAGGGATCTCTTACTAGATAATGATTAATACATATGTGTGTGTACTTTTTTTAATTATTAAAAAAATCAAAATTAATTGAAAATTTATGAAAATTCCCATATTTTTTCCCTAATTTTTTAATTAGTTGTGATTAAATAATTATTCAATTAATTAAATAATTAAAGATATTCATTTTCCCAGCATCAAACAACTACTAAAGGTAAAATGGTAAGATTAGCAAAATAAATTGACACTCAGAGGGATTTGAATTTTTTTTCAAAATGTCACGGGGGTTTTGATTAGTTTTATCGAGCAAGCATAAGGTTTAGTTCTTTTTCACAACTTTGGAGTGTGAGATAGGTTTATAAACTTGTATATAAATAATTGCTATATCACTAAATCTAAGTACAAGAAAACCACAACTAAAAAAAGAAAAAAAAGTTAACATGCTATTCAAAATGAATGATTATAAATATATCATTAGAATATTCTTAAAGATCGTAATCAATGATCATAAGATGGCAATGATTTTATCTATAATTGTACTTTATTGATTATATGTACGTCTCTGAAACAAAAGTTGAGATCCTTCGCAAAAATATCAATGTCATTGAAGAAACTTCATTACCATTATTTGTTTTTAGTGAAAGAAAAGTGCTCTTGATGTAGAAAGTTCTCCTTTGATACTGAGTGTGGTTGGCTGGCTGCTGCCGTAAATTTGACCAAACGAGAAGGAGCGAATCGGAGTAAGAGGTGGTGAGAGTGTGTGTGCATGCGTTTGCTTTCATAAGTTTCAGCTAAGAATCTGCAATGATAATGATCTTAATCATTAAAAAGCTGTTTTTATCAATCAAATCAAAGCAGGTTTTAAAAAATCAAATCGGTTTTCTAAAACCTTTTTGTTTCAGTTGACTTGCGTGAACATGATTGATTACAAATTAAAAACCAAAAGGTGACCAAAGAGAATTATTAATGATAAAACAGAGAAAACAAATTAATAGTACAATATTAAAAGAAAGCACATAAAAAAAATTAATATACTACTAAGGGCATGAAATTAAACCGGTTTGCTACCTTTATTAGATTTTGGCAGTAGGAGACTGACTTGAAGTATTAATACTATTTAAGATGAGAAAGTTGGATTCACAGTTTTATAAAATTTTGTTCAGTCCCCTATACTATATATTATTTACAATTTATTCTTAAGTATTATAAAAGTTTTGTATTATAAAATTTCTTTTAACCCTTGCACTCTGTTTTATTTCATTGAAACCTCTAGAGTTCCAATTCGCCCCCGTAATTTTAAATTTCCAAAATGGCCTCCATTTAATTAAAAAATATAATCATTATTAAATGAATTATAATTATAATTATAATTTTATTATAATTATAAATATAATAAAAATTTTATTATAATTATAAATATAATAATAATTTTTTTGTTAAATTGTTAATGATAATAATTAATTATAATTATTATTGATAATTAATTTTTGAATAATAATAACAATAACAATAATTAAAATACAAAATAATAATTATGATAAAAATTTATTAAGGATTTTATAGTAATTTATTACAATTTAACTCGCTTTGATTTTTATTCGAAGACAAAGTAAACACATAAATGATAATACAGCTAATTCTAATTACAATTCATGTAGTTTAAGTAAATAAATTATTATGATTTCAATTCCTCATTTTGTAACTATTTTGATTCTAACTCATTATATTTCTAGCTAATTTCAATTCCTTTTTAGTGAATGCACTATAAAATTTGTAATACTTATGAATAAATTACAAATAATATAGAGTGGTCTAATTAAATATAAAGTGGTTTATAATTTTATAGGACAGTTGTTAGGGGACCCTCTATATTATTAACATTTCTGGGGCTATTGAAACAATAACCTTTCTATCAAATCTTGTTTCATTGTTTAACATTAATTGAAACAATAACGTAAGTGGTTTCATTGTTTTACATTAGTATTCTTGCAAAAAAAAATTATATATATACATATTTTATATTTAATTATGAATTTTTTTCAAAATTAATTGAAAAATTATGATGATTCCCATTTTTTCCATAATTTTTCAGTTAGTTGTGATTAAATAATTAAAGATATTCATTTTTCCAGCATCAAACAACTACTAAGGGTAAAATGGTAAGATTAGCAAAATTAATTGACACTCAAGGTTTTGAATGATTTTTAAAATGTCATGGGGGTTTCGATTAGTTTTATGAAGCAACCAGAAGGTTTAGCTCTTTTTTGCAACTTTTGAGTGTGAGATAGGCCTATGAACTTCTATATAAATAATTACTAGATTACTATATCTAAGTACACGATAACCACAATAAAAAAAAAAAGATAACATGCAATTCAAAATGATTGATTATAAATATAATATTAGAATATTCTTAAAGATCGCAATCAATAATCATAAGATGGGAATGATTTTATCTATAATTGTACTTCATTGATTATATGTACGTGTCTGAAACAAAAGTTGTTATCCTTCAAAAAAAAAAAAAATTTCAACATCAATTGAAGAAACTTCATTACCTTTCGGTGGTTATTTGTTTTTAGCGAAAGAAAGGTGGTCTTGATGTAGAAAGTGGGTTAAGTCGTTATATTACCGTACGGAAGACTAGAACCTCAAAGAATCACTCACTTATGAGAGCGTGACTTGTAACACTCGGCCAAAGGCCGATTGGTCAAGAAGTTTTGTATTATTAGTTCAATACTCACGAAAAATCAAAAGAGTTTTCTGGAATCGGATCTGTTTGATTGTCGGTAAACAAATGAATGAAGCTTTAAACGAAAAATATACTCTTTGTAATCTAATGATATAAATATACTCTTTCTATCCAAACAAAAAATATACTCTGTCGGTAAACAAAAAATCAAATGATTGTCGGTAAAAAAATCAAAAGAGTTTTATGTTGGGGATTAGTTTGTTTTGACTTTTGAGCTAGAATGGAATAGGAACTGGATGGACCCACATACTAGCAATAGCCAAGAGACTTTTATAACAGACCATTAATTTAATTTAGGAGAAAATCTAGCGTTTGTTATCAGTTATCTTGTGTGATCGTGACTCGATAAAAATTTAGGACCCTCTTTCTCTATACAAGAAAAGAAAGCGAAAGATCCAACAGAAGTCTCCTGTACTCGCGAGCACTATCACATTCACACAACACATTCAATATAGTTAAATAAATCCAATATCAATTGAAGTAGAACATTTTTTTTCCCAAGTAAAACAAACTGAAACCACGTGATTAAGAAAAAGAAACAAAATTGATTCTCTGGAAATCGCGCGATTTCTCTGGTTTATAAATTAACACCATTTGTCTCTATAAACAATAGACATCACATTCACATGCGAACTCATTGAGAGAAATAAAAAGATATTCTATAAGTACAAAACGGCTGGAATAAGAGCAATCTTAACAAAAATAGAATAATGATAGGTATTTCAAATTTTTTGTCCCAAATAATTATCTCAAATAATGCGGCATTCATTAATTGTTTGATAGCTCTTCATAAAATTTAAGTAAATTGATTGTATTATCTCACCAACTAATTAATGAATGTCACATAATTTGCAATAGTTATTTTGGATAAACAAATTATGCGTAGCACATAAAAATATCATATGTGAGAGAATCTCACCTTTAACCCTTCATCTAATCATTAAGCTTTTGTTATTATTCATTTGACTTGTGTGAAAATGATTTGATAAAAGTTCAATGACTGTTATCACTTCAGTGGCTCTCACATTCACACACTTAATAGTCAATATGTTAACTAAATCCAATATCACATCCAGTCATCCACGCACACATTTTACAAGGATGAACTCCATTCACAGGCGAACTCGTTTTAAGCAAGGCCGCGGCTAAGTTACATTATTTGTATCTAACAGCCCGGCCATATTCTTCGTTGGATTTTGACTCTTCAAATCCAATGGATGGAAAAATTTACTAGACTTTACTAAAGTAGTTTAGAGTATTGTATTATAATTACTAGTAATATTTATTCTTACACTTCTCCTCAACGAGAAAGAGTCGAAGAGACAAACAACAGTTAGTCGGAAACCCGTGTATTGGTTTATTTGTTTTTAATATCATTTATTACTCTACCACATTTTTTTATTTCAAAAAATGAAATCTAGTAAAGAATTATAAAATGACCAATGTTAGGTATACCAACATATAAGTATGAACTTGAGTCTCAATTGATGTGTCATTTATCCATTGGATGCCAGTTAAGTGATTTTACTAATTATGAATTCCATCATTCAATCGATGAGTGATACATAATATTATGACTTAAGTTGGGACTCAAATGTTAGGATCCTTAACATTATTGTTACAAAATTAATCAAAAAAGTAAAAATGTAACCAAATACTTTTTTAATTGTAATAATATAAAGTCACGTTATCGTAAGATTTGGATTCATTATTGATCTAATATAGTATTTATATTATTTTTTTATTAGGTTGTGATTAGTAGTTATTGAATAAAAACATAAGTGTAATTATGTGTTAATTAGTTGCATAATATTACAAATTCAAACTTATTTGAATTTTTTTCTCCGACAAATTAAATGAAATCTTCCCTTGGCATTAGAATCACTACACACATAATATATCATATAATTAAAACTTTACTCTCAAAACTGGAAAATCAGAATAATAATAATAAACTTTATTTATTTTAAGTAATCAAATCTCACTTCAACTAGCAAAACAGAATAATAAGTTTATGTAGCTTGCAATCAATAACGAAAGCGAACACTTTTCCATTTTAATTGTTTGGAATGCGCGTAACATAACCGATAATAGCTTCACTGCTGGTTAAAATGAAAAATGCTAGACGTTAGAAACCCTATATATCTGTGAGTAGATGGAGTTGAACACCTTCGATGTTCTTAGGAGAAAAGAAATACATGGTGATAGATGGAATATGAACTAGATAGTAGACTTGAATAGCTTCACTTGTTTCACCACTCTAATCTTGTAGCTGGATGCTGATCCGCTAGCTGCAACTCTTTCCTTAGAAAACACAACTTGATCTCCCACTTTAGCTTGCTTGCTCATAACAAAACGACGCCAGCCAGCAGATATAGTGGGTTTCCCGTACGGTCCCAGAAGGGTGAACAAGCCGAATCGCCATCGTTCTCCGTTCTCGTCCTCTACGACTAAGTCTTGACTGTCTTGTCCAGCTTCGAATGCCGGGAAAAATTCATCAATTGTGTTGGACTCAACTGCCAGCCGAGTAGAAACATCCGTTTCAGTTAGAATCTTCGAATACACTTCCATTGCTTTGATGAATTTTGATCTTTCGATATCAAATAAATTGTATGTGTTTTGGTCTGATCAAAGCATGCGCAAGAGGGTGATATTTATAATAGAAAAACCCAAGAAGCGACAAAATTGAGAATCATTATCAAATTTTTTTGGCATTTTATATTATTAACATTTGTTCGGCTGTTGAAAAAACAACTTTTCTATCAAATCATGTTTGTTCACTTTTATCGCTTTCATAGGTCTAACACAATTGTCTGTGGGTCCCGTGTTATTTATTCAACAACATACTCTGCTTTGATTGACAAAAATGGTTTGTGAGGATTACCAGCTCCTAAATCACAGGCCGCCTTTTTGTGAAATGGAATATTCTTCTCAATCTTTAATTCTTGGCTGCGGTCATCCTAAAAAAAATGGCGTTGACGTAAAGTGAAAAAAAAACGAATACAACATTTTTGTAACATATGCACTTTAATTTTCTTAATCAAGTGTACGATTTAATTTTTTTGTTTCAAATAGAAATTAATTGAGTGCGATTAAGAACTCGAGTGATCGGATTTTAGCTCCGTTATGGATCCGGTATAAGCTTAATTTGTATTAAGCTTGATTAAAAAAAAAAGCCAGATTCTATAAATTTGGACGGGAGAACTGTTTTCATTTTTGGAAATGAGGAGAGAGGGAGACAAGAGAGAGAGATTTGACCCGATTCTGACCCGTTGACCCGACCCGGACCCGCGAATTGACCCGATCAGATCTCCCAACTCCGGCCACCTCACCGGCCGTGCTTGGTACCGTTTTGAATCTTGAGAGACGAGCAACATATCTCTGCCGTCCTTGTTGCCAGAAAACGCCTAGAACGCCGCCGGTTGAAGCTCGAAACCTGCGGCCGAAACCCGTTTTCGTCACCGTCGATTTCGCCAGATTTTTGGCACGCCACCACTTGGATCTTGTTCCTCAGATCACCAGCATCATTTTCCGACCGACCCTGCCACCTGAATCGCCCGGATTGCCACCGATTTGCTCTTGGAAGCTCGCGGTTTTGGGGAGCTCGATCAGGCCGCCGTCGCCGTGCGTGGGAGGTCACCACCACCACCATTGGACTCATCGTGGCCGGAAATATCAGACCTAAGCTCCCCGTCGTCGTTGACTAAAGTCCGGTCGCAGTTGACCGGCAGGGGCAATTTGGTAATTTCACAAAACTTTGGGGGTGATTTTGTAATTTATGAAATCAGTGGGTAATTTGGTAATTTGAGGTTAGGGCAGTAAGGTAATTTGTGATTTCGAGGATAATTCGGTAATTTAAGTTGTTAAGGACATTTCAGTAATTTTATGCTCCAAGGGTAATTTCGTAATTTCAGACATTGTGATTATTTCCCGTTATCCAAATTGAGAATAATTTGGTAATTGAAGAGTCTACGGATATTTTTGGTTAAATAATGATGTTGAGGGCATTATGGTAATTTTGGCATGTAGGGGTATTTTGGTAATTTTATACATGCGGGAATAATTATTGTTGATAGATATTCGTTTTGAGAAGTATTATGTAAGATTAGTTGTATATCAAGTTTACAGAGAATGATTATGTCGTTTTCTTGATTAGGAGGATCCGCGAACGAGAATCAACCCGCGAACGTTGTTGATATCGAATCTAGACATCGTCACTGTGAGTGGAATATACAAAACTTATTTTATAAGTATATGTCGATTTTATGATACAATGCAGTATGTTTGAAAAATAAGTATTTGATACTTTAATTTAATGATTTTCTAGAAAATTGAGATTTTTCTATGTGTTGAGATTTATTGCTATGAAAATAAATTTGAATAATGATTTTATTGTCGCATTTAAGTAAATGCATGATATTAGATTTGAGTGGATTTGAGATATGTTGAAGAAAAAAGAAATGAGATTTCAGATGAGATTATATGTTTTATGTACATGTGTCTTAAATTTTATTTGAGCAATCATTAAACAGTACCCTCCCCTCCAGATAAGAGAAACAGATAATATGAGATGAATACAGAGATACAGATGAGATGAGATAGAGGCCTTTGGGGCCCGTCTGACACATATAGAGGCTTTGGGCCGTGTGTTGGGCGCTTTTGCCTTTTGGGGGCATATGCATGTAGTATGATGAGTACAGATATACTGATATGAGATACAGACAGCTGTTGAGATACAGATGATACAGATGATATACAGGCCTTTGGGGCCGTCTGAGTACACACAGAGGCTTTGGGCCGTGTGCTTGGGCGTTTTTGTCCTTTGAGGACTAGATTGATATGATGAGATATGAGATTTTCCCTATCTATCCATGTAGCTCCGGGGCGTGGCGGTACCCAGATAGTACGTCATTGCTTGTCCGTTGAGGTTCGGATATGATGAGTCATTCCCCTGGGTACTTATTTGATGATAACTTTTGATATACAGTATTTGATATGACAAGTATTATGATTCCATTGATTTTACGCAGATTTATGTAATATAGTATTTCAGTGACTGATTTAAATTAAATATGTTTATGTAAGTAAATTGGATTTCCAAACAAATCACAATAGACAATATATATGTTTGACATGTTTGAAAAGTCTATTTTGAGATATGTACGAATATTGATTTACCTGTTATGCCCATGTGTTATGTGATGTGTTGATATGAGAAGTTGATAAATGTGTTTATTGATATGGGCATACGTATGAATATTTCATTGGCATGAACAGGAAAATGCATTATGTTTTCCATATTTTCTGGAAAATGAGAAAGTTGATTTTAGCCAAATGAGATTTGAAAAGAAAGAAAGATTGTTTTACAGTTTTAGCTTGGATGTTTGAATTCGTTATTGGCTTAGTGGAGGACTCTCTAGATATTTATATAATTATGAGATAAGTGGGCGAAAGACGCATTGCGAGAAGCCCAAAGAGTATGAAAGAGTATGAAAGTTAAGAGTGTCCTACTAAGCAGTAATCGAATGAAGGTAGCTCAAGTAAGAGATTTGAAAGAAAATGTGAAAATTTGAGAAAGATAGAGTGATATTTTGATGGAATTGATTTGAGAAAGAGTAATTATTTTAAATAAATTATTTATCAGAAACTAGTCTCCACTCACTGAATTTTATACTCACTATGTTTTTATCATATTATTCCCCCCACAGGAGATTTGCAGGTACATCCGTCGACCCAACATCGGTAGATAGATTTGTAATTGTGGCCACGTGATGGTGCTAGGAGTCGTAGATTTAATATATTAATATTTGGGATTTTGTGAGTTGTACTTATTGTTATATTTTGTTATTAAGGATAACCATTGTATTTATTTTTATATTGGAGTGATTGTATTATGTTGACTGGAGAAGTTGGATTTGAAGTTTGGATGGTTATTAAGATATTATTGGGAGTGTTATTTTGTAAATTGTAATTTTGAGAATGCTGTATTTACAGAGGAGATTCTGTCGAATTTTCGGTAGAATCCTTAGATATTATTATATTTATCGATCCGATTTTACAAGTTTAGACAGACTCGCCCTGGGGGTGCAGGGCGGGTCATTTCAATTTTGTCCTACGATTAAAAGTTATAACTCTATTTGAGTATTGATTGGCGAGGTGAATCAAAATTGAGAATCATCATATTCGTCCTTACAAACAAAAAATAATGAGTGATTTCTTGGAACTATTATCCAAACCAATTCATATATGCATAGATTTTCAGTAGATTCATTTCTTTATTCAGCAAGATCTATGCAATATCAAGTATAACTTTCTTTTAATAAGTACAGGTATGTCTCCGAAACAACAGTAAAGATCCTTCCCAAAAATATCAACATCAATAAAAGAAACTTAATTAATTAATATTTGTGGATATATATTTTTGATGAAGGATTTGAGAAACTAATTTGTTGGTGCAATTTATTTTTACGGTCACTTTTAATCATCATCATTTTTTAAAACTTTAATTGAATATTACGTGCTGCTGTCAAATGATTGTCAGACAATAAAGTGCCATTGATGTTGATGTAGAAAGTTCTTTGGAAATGATTGTATGTGGATGCAGCCATAAATTTTGACAAGAGATAGTGACAGTGTGCATATGTACTTGCGTTTTCTTTTATAGGTTTCACGTGAAAATCTGTAATGATAATGCTCTCAATCATTAACAATCTATTAATCAATCAAAGAAGGTTTGAAAAAAAAAACAAATCCAATTGTAAGCTTTATGTTTCAGTTGACTTATGTGAACATGAATTGGGGTCCGCTTATAATACAGCGGTTGTATCTCGTACAGCCGCTTTTTATTATTTTATTAATACAACCAATAACCGGCCACCGTACTCTACTACTCTCATTTTAATTGCTTAAAAGAGGCAAATATTAAATGGTAACTATCATATCGCTCCCTCATTTTAGGTAAATATTACGATAATCAATCTAAAATTAGAAAACTATCAAAGACCCCCTCAACTTAAAAAAAGAAAATACTATTTTTTCTTTTAATTCATAAAAAATAGTTAATATATTTAACTTATGTACTAATAAAAATATAATTAAGTAAAATTAATAGATTAATATATTTAAACAAAAATAATTATTTTATTTTATTAATATTACGTTATAGATTTAATGATATTTTACTTTAAAAATGTAACTTAAGTACTAATAAGAATAATATTTTAATATAAAAATTACAATAAATTATATATCAATTAAACTATTTTTATATTACTTTATAAATGTAATGATGTTTTGCCTAAAAAACTATCAAAACAACTTTATCAACTTTTAATCACATTAAAATCCAAGTATCTAAACATATAATAAAAACGATTCATTCCTAAATATTTGGAAGAAATCAATCTCAATATCCCACAAACCACAATACACATATAAGGACTTAAATCCCTACCTACAAAAATGATTGTAATGTTTATCCAACTATCGAATAATTATTATACCAAACATCATACTTACCCTTCAAATGTTGTTGTTGTTATTATTAGTGGCTAATATTAATATGTTCTTTGTATACCCTCTAAAAAAATCATATATGAGACAAATATAAAGCATCTAATATTTGATATTTTAAAATAAAACTCACAATCAATCTCTTATGCAAATTAATTCATACAAAATTATGTCAAATTAATTACTTTATTTTTTTTGGTATAGTAATTTTTTTTTGCTAAACATTAATCAAATTTATAATGGTACATAATATGGATAATTAGAAATTGAATGCAACTAATATTGAATAATGTTATATTAAATTATTTTTACAGTTATATACTTTAAGCATGACAATTACATTTCTAAATTAAATCAAATTATTTGAGTAATACTACACTCACTTGATGGTTCATGATTTGTATACTGAATTAGTTCAATCTTACATTTATATCTATATTTTTTAAAATTAAGTTAATTTATATAACAATTAAAAATATAAAATTATGCAAAAATATTAACAAGCTTAAATTTTATATCTATATTTTTAAATTAATTTAAATTATATTTTTGGTGAAACAATAAGTACTTAGGTTTCATTTAGGTGGGTAAAACTACCGCCAAGATAAAAAGCAATTTTGTTTTAATACTGCGTACATTTACAATTTTTAAATTTTTCCCCAAATTTTGATTCAAAATATAAATACCTCTCATTCTTCCATTGTTAAAAACCCTAGCCGCTCAACTGAAAGATATCACTGGCCTCCATTGTAGACGCTCAACAAAAAGAAAAACAAGCTGTCGCCATGAGTTTTTACTCCTAAATTTTGTAAATCTCGCTCTTACCTTCTGTCTTTATCACTACAGTCCCTAGATCCCTCATCTTTTCACCTTCGTTAATCTCCCAAAATCAATCAATAAAAAAGTTGGCTTCTTTCGAACACTTACAGTTCAAGGTAAATGAGCAAGCTTTGAAATTGTACTCAAAATCTATTCTTAAGCATTTTGCATAAAAAAATTATAAATTTAGTTCCCTTTTCTTGGGCTCATCTTATTAGGATTTAGATATTAATTGTAATTATTTTTTTATATATTTTGAATTATCAATTAGAGTTTTCAATGCCATTTTTTTTCTTGCATGTTTTATGGTTCCATTCTAGATAGATTGGCAAGGGAGAAAATTGACGGACGATCTGATGCAAACAATGATTTTGGCATCCTCTCAAGTGGTTGGATCCAAGTCCAAGTGAGGCTGATGAGTGATGAGTAGCCTAAGCTTGAGCTTAGTGTCACCAATTCAAAGAAAATCTGCTAAGAATATAATTAAGGTAATTTTTATAGGTAATAATAAAGGTAACTTATTAACTGATATTATTAGGGTAATTTAGTCATTTTTTATTTGATGACATAAATGAACTATGCCTTTATTGAAAGAGATATAAAAATTATGGTCCAAATGTTTAGATAGTTGAAATTAAAGAAAAAATTGCATCTGAATTCTGGAGGTCGACAAAAAATTTATGTGATAATATATGTGTGTACATATGTGTATATAACTTGTGAAATTTAGTAATGAAATCCGATTAGATAGCATGGATTTCTTTACTTCTGAAGAATTCATAAAATTAAGGTCACATGTATTCTGCTTCTTTCTGTTTGTTTCCTAATGTAAATGCAAGTAAATGCAGGTATAATGCTGATTTCTACAATAATTTTATTTCTTTTTAATGTTTCATGCTAGAAACATTAAAAAAGGCTAAAAAAGACATTGATTTGAGTTTTTTTTCTCTGTTGTGATATCGATGTTCCTACCATTTATAATACTTTGATAATTTGTAATCTAGTTATTTTTAAGTACTTTGTCTACCCGAATATAGTGTTCGGGAATTCTGACAAATCATAAGAATTGTGGGAACTACAATAAATAAACAAACAAATAAAAAAATGAACAAGGTTTGTATTTTGAATGTATTTTACTAACAAGAACAAATCTAATGCAGACATTGTTTTAGGTGCTTAATTTCTATTGCATTTTGTAAGTTTTTCATATTAGATGCTATTTTCATGATATATATTGTTCATGCAATCATGGATCAGTAGTCCTGGAAAGTTTTGATCTTGTTAATTCTGGATGTATTCTCCTCTTTCAAAGCAACAAATGAATTTCAAATTTCTTGAATTGCTGGAATGTTTTGATTTCAGCTCATGAATTTTGTGGTTTCTCAGTCACTATATTACTATTATATGTTATGCAAAGGTGATGATGGGAATTATGAGTTTGGATTAGTCAACTTGCTCGTCAGCTGAGCACCACAATCCAGTTCTATATGACAAATAAGCTCGTCAGCTTCTTTTGGCAAATTATTCTTGAACAATAAATAGCTAAAGAGAAATTAGATTTTGAAGAGCTATTTTATGAATTCTTTTATATTTGCTTAACTTTGGTAGTAACCTCTCTGTAGGTGTTTTGTTAACTAATATAATGAAGGTAGTTTATTAACAGACATTATTAGGGTAATTTGGTCATGTTTTTACTTCTGAAGAATTCTTAAAATTAAAATCTCGTGTTATTTTTTTTTTCATTTGTTTCCTAAATTGAATGCTGCTGTAATACTGATTTCTATAGCGGTTTTATTTCATTCAATTGTTTCATGCTAGACAAATGAAAGAAAAAGCTAAAAATGATATTGATTTGAGTTTTCCCCCGTGTTGTGGTAATGATATTACTACCATTTTAAATGCTATGGTAATTAGTAATCTAGATATTTTATGTGCTCTGGCTAATTGAACCGATTGTTTTGGGTTTGCTGAAAAATTATAAAAATTATGAAAATTACAATAAATATACAATCAAATGGATAAATAGATAAGGTTTAGATTTTGAATGTATTTTACTTACAAGAAAAAATCTATATGCTGATGAATATTTGACAGTTATTTTTAGGTGTCTAGTTTCTTTTCATTTTGTAAGTTGTTCATATTAGATGCTATTCGATGATTTATATTATTCATGCAATCAATTTGTTCTTGTTTATTGTAGATGCATTCTCCTCTTTATCTTCCAAAGATACATTATCGTTAAATTAAAGTTGACATAAAAATTGCAAAGAACAAGTATGCTAGTCCGGGAATAATTTTATGTTTTAATATTGCTGTTAAAAATTTTTAAAATATATATATTGTTGGAAATTAGTATATAGTTTTGTGTTTAGTTTGCGTTAGAGTTTTCTTTTTTGGTTGAAAATAAAATTTATTTGGTCCTACCCAAGAATTTGGGACCTGCATTTAAAATTTTGAATATTATTTATTTTTCCTAGCCTTGTTTTCTATTATCATTTATTTATTATTATTTTTTTTACACGTAGGGACCCTTGAAATATAGCAGCATTTGAACTCTAGTTTTTGGAAGCTGTAAATTGATCTAGTTTTGTATTGGTTTTATTTTCCCAAAGCTTGTAAAAAATTCTTGTAAACCTGTGTAGATGAATGGAAATTTTGATTTGGTTCATTTTTTAGTGTGTTGGATAAATTAAACGTGCTTAATTCATAATCACAAATGTTATTACTGTGCTATTAGATTTTTATAATGTCATATATTGGTCGTAATAAACATTGAAAAATTATTTTAATTAAGCCCTGAAAATTTGAAGAATTTATTTTGTAAGTACAAAATTGTATGTATATTTAAAAGAGAATGATAGTCAATTATAGAAAAAAAAAGTGTTGTTAGCAAAATTACAATTACCTAAATGATAAATGAGCATCAATGCGAACAAAGGTCAAAATCTCAAGTATGGATGATTAAATTCATGACTACATTTTCTAAAGTTATTTCAAACTGAAAAAAAGATATTTCAACACTTCAAGTTTCATAGAATGAGTATGTTAGTCGAGATTTTTTTTTTATATTTTGAATATTGTTGTTAAAAAATCATCAAATTTTTTTTTAAAATTAGAATATCGTTTTGTGTTATTTTATATTTAAGTTTCAATTTTTTTTGTTCAAAACAATAGATATCTGATCCTGCCTAAGAATTTGGATCATACCTTTGAAATTTGAATATTTTTGTTATTTTTTTGCAGCTTTTTTTTTCTAATTTCATTTGGTTTTGTATTTTTTTATGCAGAGACCCATGAAATCTAAATCTCAAATTATTAGCATTTGATTTAGCTTTTCGAAGCTGTGAATTGATTTAATTTTGTAGTAGTTTTATTGATATTAATAATTTTTAAAGAGTTATTTTCTCAAAAGTTTGTAAAAAAATTTCTGAACAAAAGTGGTTTTAGGCTCGACTCTTTTTGCAATTTTAACTTTTCAATAAGCCTCACATTAGGTTACTATTGTAAGTAACTGCTTAAGTGATCGAAGTTCTCATTCTTGTATTGAAACTCTTGATTTGAGTAATTTTTAAGTGCATCGGATAAATTAGTAGGACGTTATAATTTTATTTGCAAATAGATGTCAATAAATTTATGAGTGAAAAAGTCCATTTGAAAAAGATAAATTAATTAAACATGCAAAATCATATTACTATAATATTAGATTTTCATCGTACCATATTGTTGGGCATAACAAATTTCTGAAAATTATATTGAAGAACTTATTTTATAAATCGAAAATTATATACATATTTAAAAATGAAAAGGAAGAATAAATTTTGTAAGAAAAAATTTTGTTAAAAAATCTCATGATTGTAGTAATAATAATTGTAGTAATAGTTTAAAAAAACAAATAATAATAGTGGTAATAATACAAGTATAATATAATAATATTTATAATTAATAACATAAATATTTTGTTGAAGTAGTTGGAAATGACTAAAACTGATTTGAAAAGAAAATAGAGTGGTAAAAATTTAATTCGAATTCAAAAAAAATCTTAATTCTTGATTTATTTTAGTTTAAAGATAAATAAATATGGTTGATTGAATGATAAAATAGGCATAACATTTACAAAAATCAAAATTTAAGTATAAATAAATTCAAGTTCAAGAAATCTTATCAATTCAATTGATCCTCCCAAAAAGAGAAAAAAAGATAATTCAACACAAATAAATTAAGAAAATTTCAACGTTTGTAAGTTTAAACTTTTTTTATAATTTATGCTGTCAAAACGTTTAATTTTTTTAAAAAAAACACAGCAATTGCACGCGCCTTTATATATACTTTTAATCTATTGTCAAATTTTTGAAAAATTAAAGAAATTATTTAAAGAGTAAAGAGAAAGCTGAAAATGAATACATTAATTTACTTGATAACTAAAAACAATTAATTAAAATGATAAAATGAGAATAAATATGTATAAAGATTACTCGCTCAAGTATATATATATATAGATAGATAGAGAGAGAGAGAGAGAGAGAGAGAGAGAGAGAGAGAGAGAGAGAGAGAGGGATACACACACACACAAAATCAAATTCAAGTGAAGAAAATAGAAAAAAAGATGGACTTAGATTATATACAAAATATTAGAAAATATTAAGGGTTGTAATAAAGATTTTTTAGTACTATATAGTAAGTTGATATTTACTAAAATAGTAAGGGGTTAAACATAATTCACCTTATTAATATTATTGTTATTGGTAATACGAGTACATTGACTATTTAACCCAATAATTGGAATATTGCCAAGTTAATGGGAAGGTTCAAACCAAAATTAGTAGAATAATAGTTTAAACAAATAGACCCATAAGGGAGAAAGTATAACCAAAATTAGAGATTTACCTAACCAAAAATAAAATTATGAAAAATAAATTTGGTACCTAACCAGAATAATTGGAGTCTTACCAAATTAATGGGAATATTCAACACAAAATTAAAGTAACAGTTAATTGAAACACATGAACCAATAAGAGAGAAAGTGCAACGGAAATTAGGAACTCATCAAATGGAAATGAAAGTTACTTGGAACATAACCCAAAATTTTGGCATCTAACAAATTTAGTAGGAATATCAAACGTAAAATCGATGGAATAATAAGTTGAAACATATGAACATGTAAATGAAAAAACTTAACCAAAATTAGGAACTAATCTAACCAAAAAAAATTTTGGGTATTTAACCCAAACAACCGGAATCTTACCAAGTTAATTAGAATATTAAATGCAAAATCAGTTAAATAATAGTTGAAATATATGTACCCATAAGGGAGAAAGTATAACCAAAATTAGGGACTTATCTAACCAAAAATAAAATTATAAAAAATAAATTTGGTAACTAACCGAAATAATTAGAATCTTACCAAATTAATGGGAATATTCAACACAAAATTAGAGTAACAATTAGTTGAAACACATGAACCAATAAGAGAGAAAGTGCAACGAAAAAAAGAAACTCATCCAACAGAAAATTAAGGTTACTTCGAACATAACCCAAAATTTGGCATTTAACGAATTTAGTAGGAATATCAAACTTAAAATTGGTGGAGTAATAAATTGAAACATATGAACCTATAAATGAAAAAACTTAATCAAAATCAGGAACTAATCTAACTAAAAAAATAATTTGGGTATTTAACCCAAACAACCAGAATCTTACTAAGTTAATTGGAATATTAAATGCAAAATTAGTGAAATATTAGTTGAAATATATAGACCTATAAGGGAGAAAGTATAACCAAAATTAGGAACTTAACTAACCAAAAATAAAATTATGAAAAATAAATTTGGTAACTAACCGGAATAATTGGAATCTTACCAAATTAATGGGAATATTCAACACAAAATTAGAGTAACAATTAGTTGAAACACATGAACCAATAAGAGAGAAACTGCAACAAAAATAGGAACTCATCCAACGGAAAATTAAAGTTACTTAGAACATAACCCAAAATTTTGGCCTTTAACGAATTTAGTAGGAATACCAAACGTAAAATCGGTGGAATAATAAATTGAAACATATGAACCTATAAATGAAAAAACTTAATCAAAATCAGGAACTAATCTAACCAAAAATTTTTTTGGGTATTTAACCCAAACAACCGGAATCTCACTAAGTTAATTGGAATTTAAATGCAAAATCAGTGAAATAATAGTTGAAATATACAGACCCATAAGGGAGAAAATATAACCAAAATTAGAAACTTACCTAACCAAAAATAAAATTATGGAAAATAAATTTGGTACCTAACCAAAATAATTGGAATCTTACCAAATTAATGGGAATATTTAACATAAAATTAGAGTAACAATTAGCTGAAACACATGAACCAATAAGAGAGAAAGTGCAATGAAAATTAGGAATTCATCCAACGGAATATGAAAGTTACTTGGAACATAACCCAAAATTTTGGCATTTAATGAATTTAGTAAGAATATCAAATGTAAAATCGGTGGAATAATAAATTGAAACATATGAACCTATAAATGAAAAAACTTAATCAAAATCAGGAACTAATCTAACCAAATTTTTTTTTGGGTATTTAACCCAAACAATCGGAATCTCACTAAGTTAATTGGAATTTAAATGCAAAATCAGTGAAATAATGGTTGAAATATACAGACCCATAAGGGAGAAAATATAACCAAAATTAGGAACTTACCTAACCAAAAATAAAATTATGGAAAATAAATCTGGTACCTAACCAGAATAATTGGAATCTTACCAAATTAATGGGAATATTTAACACAAAATTAGAGTAACAATTAGTTGAAACACATGAACCAATAAGAGAGAAAATGCAATGAAAATTAGGAATTCATCCAACGGAATATGAAAGTTACTTGGAACATAACCCAAAATTTTGGTATTCAACGAATTTAGTAAGAATATCAAATGTAAAATTGGTGGAATAATAAATTGAAACATATGAACCTATAAATGAAAAAACTTAACCGAAATCAGAAACTAATCTAAAAAGAAATTGGGTATTTAACCCAAACAATCGGAATCTTACCAAGTTAATTGGAATATTAAATGCAAAACCAGTGGAATAATAGTTGAAACATATAAACCAAAAGGGGAGAAAGAATAACCAAATTTAGGAACTTTTTTAACGAGAAACGAATCTACTTGGAATTTAACCCAAAATATTAGTATCTAACAAATTTAATAGGAATATTAAACACAAAACTAGCAAATTGGAAAGTAGAAACAAATGAACCCATTCGTGAGAAAGTTTAACCAAAATTAGGAACATGTGAAATTAACTTGAAACATCAACATAATGTATTAATATTTAACCAAAAGTGTTGGGACATGATTATTTTACCTTTTTTTAACTTTTATTTAGATTAAAAATATTTTTCTCACTCAAATATTTTTTAAGTTAAATGTTTATAAATTTCCTTAATTTTTATTTTATTTTATTTTTTCTGCATTAAAAATGATTTTTTTTTAAATTATTGAAAGAACAACCGGTAAAAATACCGGTTGTTCAAGTGAAAAAAGTAGGCTGTATGTCATACAGCGCTGTACTATATGAAGACTCTTGTTAAAGTTATACGCCAAAGGACGACCAAACAGAATTGTCAATGATAAGTGTTATAGGTTAGTTTAGTTTGTTTGGTTTCTGTCGGTACCGATCTGAATTGAAGTATTAATGTTATCTTTAACTTGAGAAAGTTGGATTTCGGACGTTCACGACTCTAACTCTTGTGAGTTAAGCGATTGCCAGACAAGAAAGTGCTCTTGATGTTGATGTATTCTTTGAAAAACTATTAAAAAAATTATATATATTGAAAGTGAGTGTACGTGCATGACTGCTGCCATAAATTTTGACCAAATTGGAAGTAAGAGATAGTGACAGTGTGCATGTGTACTTGCGTTTTTTTTTAGTGGTCTTACGTAAAAATCTGTAATGATAATGCTCTTAATCATTAACAATCTAATAATCAAATCAAAGTAGGTTTAAAGAAAACAATCAAATCAAATTATGTGAGTTTTTGTTTCGGTTGACTTGTGTGCACGTGATTTGAAAAAAACTAAACACCAAAAGCCGACCAAACAGAATTGTTAGTGGTAAGTGTTATAGGTTAGTTTAGTTTGTTTTGTTTTTGTCGATACCGATCTGTATTGAAGTATTAATGTTATCTATAACTTGAGAAAGTTGGATTTTGGAAGCTAATGACCTACCACATACTTACGTGAGTTTAAGTGATTTGAATTGAAAGAATTGGTTGAAAAATAAAATCAACTCATGATAACACTTGTGATGCTTTTACCCAATCATTCTCTTCAAACTATAACAATTTTTTTCTTTTTCTCTCTTTTTTTATATGAATCTTGACTATTCAAGAGGAATTTATTGAATAAATTATGTCTTATCCTACCACATTATTTGTCTAATATTTGTCGCTTTCTAGTTTTTATTTTAAAGGGTTAGGCTGTTTTATACTCTCTTCTTTTGGAATATAAGGAGAGTACGTAGTGGCGTGGTTGTGTTACCTTGCATAAGATGTTAGCCTTATAAAATTATAGATAATGGAGCGTGTCAATTACTTGGAATATTAGCTTATGGAAACCCTTACTGTAAAAGGTAGACAATAGAAACCCTAGATATACATGAGGAGAGAGGGTTGAACAATTGCGATATTTGAAAAACTGCAATATTATTAATAGAAAATAACTACATGAAGATGGATAGAAATAAACTAAATTAGCAGAACACTTGTTTTTTTCTTTTAAGAAAACAAATTTCACTTGAAGAAGAAAAACAGGATAATAAGCGTAATAGCGTGCCATTTATAAAGAAAGCGAACACTTGTCCACTTTTATTGTTAGGATAAGGGATAATAGCACCGAATAGCTTCACTTCTTTGTTCTCATTTTTTATGCGATGTTCTTACCGAATAGCATCACTTTCTTCTCCTTTTTAATCAATCTAATCTTGTACCTGCATGCTGATCCGGAAGCTCCATCTGTTTTGCTAGAAAACTCGACTTCATCACCAAATTCAGCTTGCTTTTCCAGAACAAAAGGACGCCAGGTGGCTTGGCTGATAACGGGTTTCTCGTACTGTCCCTGACGGTGGATGCACAAGACGAATCCCCAATTTTTTCCATTCTCGTCCCTTACGTCCAAGACTTGACGGTCTTGCCCTGCTTCGAATGCCGGAAAAAAACCTCTAAGACAGTTGGCATTAACTTCCAGCCGAATAGAAGTATCTGTTTGAGTTAGAAACTTTAAGTACACTGCCATCGCTTTGATGAGTAGAGATCCTTCGATATCAAATAAATTGTATTTGTTGTGATCTGACCAAAGCATGCACGCAGGGGTATTTATAAATTCAAACCCAAGAAGCGACAAAATTGAAATCATTACGAAATCTTTTTAGCAATTCTTCGGCTGTTGAAACATAACATTAACTTTACCAAATGGATGTGGCATTGGCAGCGCAGCCTGAGTTTGTGAAAAGAGCTCTCGGGTTTGATCTTCATTAAACACATTATTTGAGAGAGATAAAGTGTCTTAAATGTGACTACAACCCGAATCCAGATTAGTCAAGATCCAATGCGATCGCATGACACCGGATGATTTACAATAAAAAAAAACATAACATTAACTTTTCTATCACATCACGTTTCTTCAGTTTTATCAATCTTTTTAGCAATTCTTAGGTTAATAGAATTGTCTTACATGAGTCCCGCGTTATTTATTCAAACAACATACTCTGATTTGATTGAGAAAAATGATATTTTGATGATAACCAGGACCCACCCAATCAGAGGCCGGTCCTTTTGTGAAGTGAATGTAGAGTGAAAAAAGACTTGACTAATGCATTATTGTCCCGTGATTAAAAGTTATACTTCTGCTTCAGTATTGACTGTTGAGGTGAATGAAAATTGAGGATCATTATATTCATCATTACAACCAAATATAATAAGTGATTTCTTTTAAGTATTATCTAAACCAATTCAAATATGCACGGTATTTGGGTAGATAAAACCCTTCCCAAAAATATAAAAATCAATAGAAGAAACTTAATTAATTAATACTTGTGGTTATATATTTTCAGTGATGGATTTGAGAAATTAATTTGTTGGTGCGTTCATTTTTACTGTCACTTTTAATGATCAATCATCATCATTTTTGAAAACTTTGAATATTCCGTTTTTGTCGTCATGTGATTGCCAGACAGGGAAGTGCTTATGAGAGCGTGACTTGTAACACTCGGCCGAAGGCCGATTGGTCAAGAAGTTTTGGATTATTAGTTCAATACTCTTGTAAAAAATCAAGAGAGTTTTCTGGAATCGGATCTGTTTGATTGTCGGTGAACAAATGAATGAAGCTTTAACTGCATCGTTGTTTTGGCTTTTTGTGCTATGCTGGGGATTAGTTTGTTTTGACTTTTGAGCTAGAATGGAATAGGAACTGGATGGGACCCACATACTAGCAATAGTCAAGAGAATTTTATACAGGCCATTAAATTCATTTAGGAGAAAATCTAGCTTTGGTTGTCAGTTGTCTTGTGTGGTCGTGACTTGATAAAAATTTAGGACCCTCTTTCTCTATACGAGAAAAGAAAGCGAAAGATCCGACAGAAGTCTCCTGTACTCGCGAGCGCTATTTCTTTCACACAACAAATTCAATAAAGTTTTTATTACCAAATCAATTGATAATTCGTTTTTCAATGTCCCAATGAAAAAAAAAAGGAGTTTTTAAATAAATCCAATATCTCATCACAGTATAAGTTGTATCCAATAAAATCCAATATCAATTGAAGTAGAAGATTTTTATTTTTTTTTCTCCAAATAAAACAAACTGAAACCACATGATTAAGAAAAAGAAACAAAATTGATTCTCCTGAAATCGTGCGATTTCTCTAGTCTATAAATTAACACCATTTGTCTCTATAAATAGTAGACATCACATTCACAGGCGAACTCGTTTTAAGCAAGGCCGCTGCTAATTTACATTATTTGTAACTAACAGCCCGACAATATTAGTCGTTGGATTTCGACTTTTCAAACCCGGATGGAAAAAATTACTAGACTTAAAGTAAAGTAGTTTAGAGTACTGTACCCTATTATAATTACTAATAATATTTTATTGCTGCACTTCTCATCAACGAGAAAGTCGAAGAAACAAACAACAGTAAGTCGAAAACCCATATATTGGTTTATTTGTTTTTAATATCATTTATTATTTTACCATATTTTGTATTATTTCGAAAAAAGAAATCTAGTAAAAAATATAAAATGAGCAATGCTAGGTATACCGACATATAAACTTGAATTTGAGTGTTAACTGATGTGACATTGGATGTCGGTTAAGTGATTTTATTAATTATAAAATCCACCTTCCAATCGATGAATGATACATAATATTAGGACTCAAATGTTAGAATCCTTAACATTGTTATTACAAAATTAACCAAAAAAGTAAAAATGTAACCAAATACCTTTTTAGTTGCAATAATATAAAGTTACGTTATCATAAGATTTGGATTCATTATTGATCTATTATAGTATTTATATTATTTTTTATCAGGTTGTGATTAGTAGTTATTGAATAAAAAAATAAGTGTAATTAAGTGTTAATTAGTTGCAAAATATTACAAATTCAAACTTATCTGAATTTTTTTCTCGGACAAATTGAATGAAATCTTCCCTTTGGCATAAGAATCACTGCATACATAATATATCATATAATTAAAATTTTATTCTCAAAACTACCCTTACACAATTAATATATTTCCTCTCATAGAAAAGCCTAATTAGTTTTTTTTTATTTATACAATCAATTACTAATGGTAGAATTTATCATCAAAATTTAAAATTGAATCACATTTCCTACCATCAAATATCTTTATTGTATATTTAGGTAGAATAACTACATGCATGATATATTTTTTATTTTAAAGAAATTTTTAGGTGATTAATTTTTTTAAAAATTAAAATTATATTGCTATATATCATTCAACAAACTCTATTTATTTCACTATTGAAATCATCGGCAAAGTGTTGCCATATGTACTGTGATGATATTTGCTCAAGCGGTTGTGATAATATATCATTCAACAAACTCTATTTTTATTTTAAAGAAATTAAAATTATATCGCTATATATCATTCAACAAACTCTATTTTTTAAGTACTATACTTAAATACGGAATTTTGTTCAATTATTATTACAACATATAACATTATAGTTAATTAAATATAAGCACACATTATCATATGGTGTAACAACAAATTCATATAAACCTCATTTTTAGTGTTCGTACCTGGAAATTTTATTTAAAATAAAACGACTTCTGGATATATAACTATTTTGCCAAGTCAAGCCACTCCATGTTAAGATAATTAGAATTGATTGGTTAAGATAATTAGAATTGATTAATTACTAATTCAGCTTGTCAACAAAGTTGGTTAGTGTTACTGACATGTCATCTGAGTTGGCAAAGTTAGTTACGCTGCTGGTAGTTTGTTAGCTCAACTTTCTCTCTGAATTTTCCTTCATTTTCTCTGTTCTTCTCAGTTACCAAACACTCACTCAAACTTTTAACTCTCTACAAGAATATCATATTCATTCAAACTTTGCAATGGTACCAAAATGCAACTAAATAACTAGAAGAATATACCTACAATAAAATCATGTGTTCATTCGCTTAGTTGATAATTTTTCAGAAATCCTAACTGAAGCCTAAAAACCTCTGGGAGCTTTAGCTTGCACGTTTTCCAGATGAAATTTTTCTTTCAACTAATAACTTTCAACTGATAGAATCACTTTATCCCGTGCCCATCATTATAATTTATGTGACAAACAAAGAGAAAAAGGATAAAAGCAACATAGCATCCTTTTTTTGTACCTAAAAAAAAGGGGGGAATCTTTCGGTTTTAATCAATCAGCTATTGAATTTAATGAAAAATTATCTCAAGGGAGACTATCACTATTTAATGCACATGGAGTTGAGTACTAAATTTAATGTGCCAGACCAGCAAGAAGTTGAACGTGAACGTGAAGCTATCAGTTTCGCTTGTTGCCTTTGGGACAATTATGACACTGTTATTCATTTTAACGCCAATAGCCAACCGAATCAAACATTGAATTTTTCAAATGGGGATCAATTTTATTATTATTATTATTATCTTTTCTTTGGATAATTATCAATTCTAAGATTATCGTGATTTATCAATATATATATTTATAGTCAATCGCGTGCCAACTTGTTGGATATGGGCAATTCAGAGCACTTTTGCTGTCAATTACGTACAAATCCAAGAACCCCGCATTGAAGAATTAATTTTCTTATATATATTGGTTGTTAAATATGTTCACAAATCACATCACGTTTTCTGTCAGATATGGTAAATTTAACATGATTTATTGGGACAAAAAATGTAGCAAATGGTAATGGAAAATCGGCTAAATGATCCCAAATAGCTCTTGAGATTATTAATAATAATATTGTAGTAGCGAGCTGGAACTTTTGATTCTCCTCCTATTACTTGACGAACGATTTATTTCTTTTGAAAATACAAATTTGTTCATGTTGAAATTTTAGCAGTACGAATTTTCTTTCCAAGAAACTTGGTCCAAATGATCAAAAAGATTGTCTTGATCTTGCGATATAAAAACTATATCAATCAAACCAACCAATCAAAAGATATTTATCAAATGCATTGTCCTTTTCGTATGGTTTCATATTAATGCAAACCAGTAACTGGGTTCCATGATGATAACTCCATTATACTATCTTGCACCGTTTATTTCTTTTGGAGGTAAAAACCGGTAAAATTGACTATTGACTTAGTAGAGTGCCAAATGTGATACCCTGCAGGTTTCTATATATCCCCACCTGAATTTCTATCATATATGGGGGAAATTTAAATCTTCATTTGTTGAAACTAGTTTAAAGTCAGCACTTTTCAAGCATTTGACTGTGTACTATTCTTATGGGAATTTATCCTACAACAAGGATTTGAGAGGACCACTTCCAACAACAACTGGGAATTTGAAGAAGCTGTCTAACTTGTAAGGAGATTTTCACTCGTCAAAGCATTTGCTGACAGGAAAGTTTTTCGGTTAGAATCCTGATGAAAAATATGCTATTTCTATTTGCAGATAGAACCCTGGTGGGTTGCAGTTTCTCTCGACCGATTCCCGACTCAATTGGATCTCTGCAGGAGCTGGTCTATCTGTAAGGATTTTGACTATGTAGTGTTTCACTAGGCTAGTGCAATTAAACTTGCATAATACTTGGCGGTTTTATCCATTTGCATTCTTTCACATCTTTTATCTGTATAGTTCTGAGTTTGTCCCAACGGCCAATCTGTCTAAATCTTTACATTGCAGATTTCGAATTCGAATGGCTTAAGTGGAAAAATTCTGCCATCTTGGTAGACTATCTAAACTTTGCTGGCTGGATCTTGCTGACTACCAAATTGAGGGGCAGACACCAGTCTCCGATGGAAATTCACCTGGTCTTGATACGCTGGTTCATACGAAGCACTTGTATGCCAAATCTGTTTAATCCTTTTAGCTCTCTTACCTTATAGCCTTGCCCTGCATGTATTCATTTGTTGAAGTTTCTTTACATCATCTACTGTCATTTTGGAAATAATCAACTCTCAGGCTCGATGGCAGTGAAACTTTTCCGATCAGGTACGGTTCTAATTCATGTGTAAGTTTCATAAAGTTTGTACAAAATATCTTTCGTAGTTTATGTCACTATCAGAGATTGATCATCTAAAACATTGTTAATTTAAGCATCATTCTCTAGTTGATTCCGATTTCTTTTATATTCCTCTCACCTTTTCACTCTTTGGACCAGGCTCTTTGATGTCAACAGCCTCACTGGCGAGCTTCCTTCCTCCCTTGGACTAGTGAAAACTTTGG
Organism: Citrus glauca; assembly: GCA_029633175.1. Taxonomy (NCBI): domain Eukaryota; kingdom Viridiplantae; phylum Streptophyta; class Magnoliopsida; order Sapindales; family Rutaceae; genus Citrus; species Citrus glauca. The sequence continues at coordinate 1,365,595 of JAQOOD010000005.1, read as the reverse complement.
AAGTCATGTGAGTATCTACATCTCATATTCAAGTGAAATGCTATGGTGGGTTGCTGATAGTGAGCCTCTGTGAACTCCTTTTCTGTTGGATTTCTCATCTTGATTACAGACGTTTTAATAGGAATTCATAGAGCGGTCCTGTTCCATCAAACCTCAACAATCTTACGAGTGTTCATGAGCCGTAAGCCGACAGCATAGATACAGAAATAAGTTTTTATGCTTTATTTATGGACCGTTAGTTCCAATTCTCCACCACAGATTATTTTGCAATCAAGAGTGTTTGGTGATGCTATTTTTCAGGCTCCTGTCCAACAATAAACTGACTGGTCCAATGCCTAACCTTACTGGCTTGAACATCCTCAGCTACTTGTAAGTAGAAAAGTTTTTACTTCATCTACTTATATTTTCACATCAATAATCTTGGGGTAGATAAAGCATCTCAATTACTGATTTAATTTTCATTCTATAATAATTGATTTGCAGGGATATGAGTGATGGCTGATTCAATGCCTCACATGTTCCTTCGTGGTTTCCAGGCATAAAATCCTTAACAACATTGTATGTATCTCTGTCCTGTCCCCTTCTTACTTTGGGTCCAGAATAACAATTTTTTACACAATTCCACTTTATGTTATGTATAATGTCTTTTCTTTACACAGCTTTTCCATATTGATGGATTTTCAAATTCCAATTAGCCTATTTTGGCTCCTCGGTATGTGTCTTTACGCGTCTCTTTATTATCTATATTGTAAGACCTGTTTTACGTGTGCATCTGTGTAGCGTGCGCATTTCTCTGTCTTTCAGTCATTCAAAATGGGCATGTAATTTTCTTGTAAATTAGGAAAATGCTCAACTACTATTTGTGACAGAATGATGGAGAATTCTAATCTTAAAGGTCAAATTCCTGCTGATCTGTTCGGCATTCCCCATCTGCAGACTGTGTAACTATTAGCATATATTTCAAGTAGCACCCCATCTAGTGTAAAAGTTACTGAAAATTACAAATGAAGCACACAAATTTAAGCATTTAGCTTCAAACGCAAAACAGATCACTTAATCCTCCATATAAATGCAGTCACTCTTCTGCCCTGATTTAATTATCACATTTTGATAGGGTCATGAAACCCAACCAGCTTAATGACACCACGGACCTTGGCACCAGCTACGGTGAAAAGCTGCTTGTTAATTTGCAGAGTAATCACATCTATGCCTACACAGATAGTGGAGGAGCACCACCCAGCGTTGACATAATGCAAAGCTCACTATTCCTGTATACTAGGATTTTTTTTTCTTTTTTTCTTTTTTTTTAGTCAATAGCTTTCTGAAAAACTCCATGAATAATAATTTCGTGAAAGTTAAAGCGCCATATGTACCATAATATGACTAGAAACAATTTATTTTCAACTCATGGAGGTTATTTTCCTCTAAATTTTGCAGGCTTTTTGACAACCCAATTTGTCAGGAGTCGGGAAATGCAAAAGGATACTGCAGACTTTCCCAACTAAGTTCCTCTCATTTAATGAAACCAAAGAACTGTCCATCTGATCCCTGCAACTCAGATCAGAATTCTAGCCCTACAAGTCAATGTGCCTATCCATATACAGGAACTCTAGTTTTCAGAGCTCTTTGATTTTCAGACTTGGGAAACACAACTTACTATGAAACTCTCGAGCAGTCTTGGACAACATCTTTTCAGCCTCTTTATAAACTTCCCATCGATTCCATTTCTCTCAGTAATCCATGCAAGAATAATTTTGAATACCTTGAATTGAGTATAAAAGTTTTTCCTGCTGGCCAAGATCGTTTTAATCGAACAGTAGTTTTAGTGTCGGGTTTGTTCTCAGCAACCAGACTGACAAGCCTCCTCCTCTTTTTGGACCTTACTTCTTTATTGGTGATCAGTATCATTACTTTGCAGGTACTTTTGCTACTGTCATAGAGAAAAAAGGTATTAGTGCAATGTTGCTTTCGTTGATATTAATGTTTCTGTTTGTGCATTATTTTGCTGGAAAATCTGGAGGAGCAAACAAGTTGACAAGCATCGGGTTTACAATTGGAGCAGCAGCTGCTGGTTGTGTCATATTGTTACTATTACCCCTTGCAGGAGTTTATGCTTATCGTCAAAAGAGAAGAGCAGAGAATTGCCAATGAACAGAATCCTTTTCGTATGTTCAGTATTTGATGTACACTTCGCATTTTCTGGTTGGTAAACTATTAAATCTATTTATGTTTTACAAATGCAGCACATTGGAACATGAATAAGAGCAGTGGTGGCATTCCTCAACTGAAAGGAGCAAGATGCTTCTCCTTTGAAGAGGTCAAAAAATATTTTTCAGATGCTAAACGATGCTGGATCCAGGGTTTATGGAAAGGTTTGGTTCATCTCTCTCTCTCTGACCTCATTTCAGTGTAATGCCTCTACTTATGAGGCACAAATCTCTCCCATTGATATTTAATTTATAATGTGGTCAAAATTTTATGCCTTTGGTATGCGACGGATTATCAGAGTTGCTCAAAATGTACGTTTTCCCGAGAAACAAACAGGGTCTCCGCCCATTCTGTTTTGCGCATTCAGCAATACAAGACATAACCTGTCGTTAAAGAGCTGAGAAAAGAAACCAACACTGGTCAAAACTCAAAACCCATCTCAAAAACACAAACCCCACCACACTTCTTCACAACTTTTCAACTAACATGCTGAACCACTTCTCATTCTCAGCTACTCCTGTCGGTCAACAAGAGAGCTCAGAGCTTAACTCTCTTTAGAACTCACTTGTAGACACGTGTACTAATCATTAGCTGCTAAACATTATAATAAATGAATCCTTTTAGCATATGTTTGTTAAAAATGAGCGGAGACCCTGTTTCTTCTAGTTTACAGCATTCGGGTTTTGAGGCTTCCATGAGAGCTGGGGATTACGGGTTGAAGTTATCAATTCTCAGCATTTCAAGCAAAGGAGCAACTACTTGACATGAATCATCAAGCTAAGAGAATCACAGACGATAATAATCAAAATTACAATAAATATAAACGATCAAAAGTAATAAAATCATAAAAATTCAAACCCAACCGAGGCCTGTAAATCTTCACTAACAAAACAAATCTAATTATATCAGAATGTTTCATCTATATTAGATGACATTGGGTGTGGTAAAATGCTACATAGACTTCCCAAATGTCATATCAGACATTAAATACTTGAAAAAACCAGTGGTGAATGTCGCAGTGAAGCAGGAACAAGAATAACCTTTGTCCCACTTTTGCCACTCTAATTTGTCAATCATATGCCACTCTGTCAAGATATCTTCCTCCTCTTAATTTGACAAATATTTTTTGTTCTCATAATACCAGTTGTTATAAGCTTGCAACCAGAGTAAGGCATTTCACTTAGCTTCACAAATCTCTTTTCGTAGAAGTGCCACAGTTCTGATCTAATAATGAAAAAGATCAAGTGAGGGGCATAACCAGGTACGTAAGAGGATCATAAAGATAAATAAAAGAATGGCTGAGTTCCATTTGTTTTTACCAGCATGCCAAGAACTGAAAAGGTGCATACTTTCCATAGATCGATTCGGCAATCATTTGCACTGTTTTACTAGTGCAATTTCTAGCATGGACCTCCATCAATGAATTTATCAATAGTATTCAAAACTCTTCCAACAAATGAGGATGCTTAAGGAAGGGTTAAAAATAATTCAACTGTTTCAAATGCCTGATAGGTTCAGAATCAGTTGGAATCACATGGTAAAATCCTATGCATACAAGCACACTGTTGAGTGTAAATCGTCCAAATCCATAGATCCGACTTAGCTGCTCTGCCAGCTTATCATAGGTTGTTAGGCTTGCTTCATTGCACATATCTTCTAGTTCTCTTAACTGAATTTTGCCATCAACAATAACCTGGGCAAGTTTTAAGATGCGACCTCTGTAGCCAAGGTTGCAGCGATTTGCCAGAAAACTCTCATCAAGGTTCGCTAGTTCTCTTGGGCTAGGAAAGTTACCAATCCTATCACAGAAAGATGGAGGATCTGCCGTAGACAGCTCATTCAATCTATGCAAATCACTTTCAATGTCGTTTCAAGGGAAGCTTGCACGTTCTCTCCCAGAACTACAGCACAAACCAGCTTCAAATTCGTATCATCTTCTGAGCTTGCTTCGATCTCTGCAATTCTGCTTGTCAACTTCGAGGCAACTTTTAAAACTTTCTGCTTTCGCTTTGACTCTTTTCCTGCTGGTGTTTTCGGAATAAAATCTTCACTGATACTGGGTGAGCAATGTTGAAGTTCCCACTGAAGCCCACAAAGGGCTCAAGCCATGCTCAAAGTTCTTGGCCACCTATTAAAATTACAATTGGTCACTAACTTCTAGTTAAAAATCAAAACTTCAGTAGTTTCAAAATTTGGATTTAATTTATAAAACCTCATAATATGCAACAATTTTTGTGAAACGAGGTTCAAATTGAAATTTTAGGGTAATGATAATTGATAACTGTTATGCTTTTGCTTAATTGTGAAAACAGAGCAGCTAAAGCGTTTGGTGGGTAACTAATGTGTAGTAAATACCCACTCACTTGATCCATTCAACAACAACCATGGATTAAAAGTCATAGCACCTTAATCTCAAACATAATCTAATCTATGAGACAACTTCAGTCAGATAAGCCAATCCTAGAGCATAAAAAGGAGAAAAAATGTGGGCAACCTTTTGGTTATATAGCAACAAAATTTGACAGCGGGCTCCATGAAGATGTAACAAAATGGGGCTAGTAATTGCAAAATACGCAAGAAACAACAAACACGACTAAACCAACCAAAGAAGGCACATTATATCAAACAGCTAATATGCAAAACGAAAACGATAAAAAGAAAAGGGAAGGAAGGGAAGGATAAGAGAACAGACTGGCAATTGCAGAGCAGCATGCACTTGACCACATCTTCAAACAAAGCATGCCACCGAAGCACTCTCCCACTAAAAATCCTTCATATACTGAGTCTCTTCCCCTTCCTCCTGGGCCACTTGACGTACAATCCTTTTGAAGTCTTTCACATTCCTCGTCAGCCTCCGACAAGCGCAGCATTCTCTTGACTTGAGCAAGCAACGCGTCTTGCTGTTCTTGAGAAAGTGACGGCGCCGACCCAGAAGCAGAATTGCGAACTTCGATGCAAAGAGAGTGGGGGTCTTGCTGGGGTTGACAGATGGTGACGTCGACTGAGACTGAGGGAATATTGGTGTTGTGGACAGAATTAGAAAGATGGAGAGGCCGAGAAAGGGTTCGAGAAAGAGGGTCCCAGCGATTCGGAGACATCATGAACAGGCCGTGGCTGCACACAGCCGTCTCCAGATTGAATGATTTTGTAAGTGGAAGCTTCAGCTTCAGCACACTCTCCTCCATTCCCGTTCTCGTTTGTCGACGAATTGGGCGGGTCTTGCAATCTTCTTCTACAATCATATTTAAAATTTTTATTTATAAAAATAAATAAGATATCACTTATATTTATATATTTTAAAAAAATAAATATATTATTTAAAGATTTATATTCAAATTCAAACTTAAAAAAATAAATAAATAAATGTTACCTCAGTATAAATCATTGAAAAAGAAATTGCATCCTGTCACATCGAAATGAAATTACTAAAGAACATAGCGACTAAGACAGTCGTAGACGCAAGAGACTTGTCCTCAGCACGCCTCATCCAATTTATTAATTTCTCAGTCAAAAGTACTTGATTGCGTAAAATGTTTCAAAACATTTGAAAATAAGTGAATTTGAAAACGTCCAGCAATTTGTCCAAATTAAACGTATCTTATTATTGAACTTGAAACTTTGAAACACATTTGTTCGTATGATTTTGCTGTAGAATTACTCTCAAGGAAAATTGACACTTTCATCTCTCATACAAATTGTTTATGCCAATTGGGTTATTTATAAAATTTTAATGGTCATGGCGCTAAATTATTAACAAAAAGAGCAAACGATTATATTACCAATGTGACAATTATAAAACAAAAATTGACTAAATTTAATTTGTACAAATATAGTGAAACCTCTCTATAATAGTATTTTATATAAGAATAACTTCAATAAAGTCGTGAAAAATTATGGCCTTAATTTGAGTTAGTTATAAATAAGAATAAATTATAAATTGTAATAAGTTATAATTTTGTTATATCCCATCTTAAGAAACTTATCTTTACATAATATATTATAGTAATTTAGACATTGATAAAATTCAATGTATAGACATTGATAAAAGAAATAGATATAATTTTAAAAAATTAATGCATGTACCTATGTAGTGTCGGGAATATGCAAAATCATTTTAAAAGTATAAATATTTGTATTCTCTTTAATATTTTTCTTGCAATATAAATTTTATAAATATTATATAAAGATTTGGTTAGTGGTAACAACTCTAAAAAATAAATCATTGTCCGAAATAACTTTTAAAAAATACTTATATCTTAAACATTTATTCTAATATAACACATATTTTTTCACAACATATAAGTAATTTTTACTAAGGGAAGACAAGTTTTGTTGGAGCAAATCTAGAAAAGTTATAGCTTATTATACTTTAGAATTTATTCTTAATTATAACTAGCCCAAATTAGGATTAGAATTTTTTATGACTACAAGGATTTTTAATTATAAAATATCACTATAGAGAGATTCTACTATAATACTAGTGGTGAAGTTATAATATTTTGATATACGTTTCTTTCAATTAGAATATTTTTATAATAAGTTAAAGTAGTAATAACATTTTACCCCCTAATGATTTTAATTTATTCAATAAATATATAATTTGGTCATTTTTTTAAATAAGTCACTAAATCAAATTGAAAAAAAATAAATCAGGGACATAGTTAAAATAAAATAAAAATTTTATTATTATAAAAACATAAATGAAATATAAGGGACTATGAGAGAATTTTCCTTGGGCTAGAGGGGTGGGCACATTTTAACCGATCCAAACTGACCGTTTGGATCGGTTTGAATCGGTTTCATTAGTAAAAACACTAGTTTCGGTTTATTTGATTGCAAACTGACATCACTCGGTTCGGATTTTGGTTTGGAAATATTTCAAATGGATTCAAACCGATTCAATCCAAAATTTAAAACGCTTTAAGATACATGATGTGTCAATTTAGTATTAGATTATTAACAAAGGAAATGAACACTTTCATACACAATAGCATATCTCTTACTATAAAAACAAAAACACAAACCTAATTTTCCAAAACTTACGACTGCCTCCGCCTCCACCTCCAGTGCTTCCTAATTCCTATCATTCTCAACCCTCTCAATCTCAATCACTCATTCTCAAGTCTCCTAGGGTATGTTTTGACTTTATTTTTCTTTTTAAGATTTTATTTCATTTTAGTCAAAAGTAAAAATGGATTTTGATATAATTGATGATAATTTATTTGATTAATTAATTCCACAACTAATTTTTTAATCTTTATTAATTATAGAAGCTCTCACCTCCTGTCGTTCTTAACTCTCTCAGTCTCAATTGCTCATTCTCAAGTCTCATAGTCATAATTTCACAAATCCGAACCTGAGCCTTGCGGTATGTTTTGGTTTTATTTTTCCTGCTACGGTTTTATTTCATTTTAGTCAAAGCTAAAATGGATTTAGGTATAATTGATGATAATTTATTTATTTAATTAATTCCATAACTTTTTTTTAATCTTTATTAATTGTAGAAGCTCTTAACATGGAAGATAATTCTAATATGAATGATATTATGGAAGATGAAGAAACATAGATGGATGATTTTCTGGAACCCAAAAGTAAGAAATCTAAAATAGGGGGTGGGCGTCTTCACGACAGTAGAAGGGGTTCAAAAGCTTGGCCTCATTATATCAAAGATGAAGTGAATAAGACATGTAAGTGCAAATATTGTGGGAAGCAGTATAAGTGTGATAGTAAGTTTAATGAGACTTCTAATTTGTGGACTCACTTAAGAGAACAATGTGAAAAATATTGGGCTACTTTAGATGATGAGACTCAAACTAAACTAGCACACTTCCGTGTTAAGAAAAAAAGTCTAATATGGCAAGTGGTAGTGGCACTGGGAATACTGTGTATGGAAGTGGGTTGGGGCTTGCTGGAAAGTTTGATAAGGAGGATTGTAGGAAGATTATAGCTATGTATTTTATTCTTAATGAGGTTCCATTTAGGGAGGTAGAGTCTTATGGGTTTCATCTTTTGTGCAATAAACTTTGTCCTAAATTTGGCCCTTCTAGGGGAACACTTGTTAGAGATATATATCAATTGTATTTAGCTGAGAAGGCAGTATTCAAAAATATGTTTATTGCAAGTAAGTATAGAGTTTCTATTACCACAAAACATTTGGACTTCCATGCAAAATTTTAATTATATGGTTGTGACAGCCCATTAGGTTGATCATAATTGGAAATTGCAGAAGAGGATTTTGAATTTTGTCCAAATCACAAGCCACAAAGGGGATTCAATTCGCAAGCTCATTGAAAAATGCTTGCTTGATTGGGGTATAAAAAAAGTGATGACTATTACAGTTGATAATGCAAGTGCTAATGATGTTGCTGTTAATTATTTGAAAAAAAAGTTGAAAAATTGGAAGGGCGATGCAATGATTTTAGATGGAGATTGTTTACATTTACGTTGTTGTGCTTATATTATTAATTTGATTGTGATTGAAGGGCTTAAGGAGATGCATGACTCAATTGCTAGCATTCGCAATGCAATTATGTATGTGAGGTCTTCTGGTTTGAGGTTGCATAAATTTAAATCATGTGTTGAGAGAGAAAAAATTGAAAATAAAGGGCTTTTAGCATATGATGTGCCCACTAGATGGAATTCTACTTACACTATGTTGTCAAGAGCCATACACTTTCAGAAAACTTTTGAAAGGCTAGAAGAAGAGGAACATGATGGACCATATATGAGTTTTTTCAATGAGAGGAAGACAGAACATATCAGGCCACCCACTGCTGAAGATTGGAAAAATGCTGAAATATTTATTGAGTTTTTGAAAATTGTCAATGATGTTACAATTGATTTTAGTGCTTCATTATCAGTGACATCTAACTTGTATTTTCATCATCTTTGCACCATTCAAACCCAATTGCATTTGTATATTGAAAATGAGGACGTGCTTCTTAGTAAAATGGCTGAAAAAATGAAAATAAAGTCTGGCAAGCATTGGGGTTTTGTGGACACCATCAACTAGCTGTTGATTAATGCTGTGGTGCTTGATCCAAGGTAAAAATCTGTCATTTCATTTGAATTTTTTATTTTTTATGATAAAATCTATAGTGCTAATTATTTACTCTAATTTTTTTAAATATAAGTTACAAATTGAATTATGCGTCGTTTTGCTTTGAACAATTGCAGAATCCTGAGAAAGTGGAAGAAATTACATCAAACATTAAGAAGCTACTTTTGAAGGTGTATTCTTAAACTTTCAAAATAAATTTATTTTCATAGCCATATAAAACCTATTGTCCTATGGAATATACTACTGGTGGTGGTAGCCAATCTAGTAATGATGTTTCGGCAATTGATGCGGGTTTAAGAAGGAAAAGTGGCAAGGACTACGCATTTAGTAATACAAAGACTCAATATAAGCAGTTAAAAGTGCAGAAAAATTCTATTGATTTGAAAAATGAGGTTGAGAGATATTTATTCGAACCTAGTGAGGATGAAAATGATGATCAGTTTGATGTTTTGGGCTGGTGGAGTGCAAATAGTGCCAGGTTTAGGACTTTGTCAGAAATTGCAAAGGATATGTTAGCAATTCCTGTATCGACTGTGGCTTTTGAATCGGCTTTTAGTACTGGAGGTCATGTATGAAATACAAGTGTGCAACCCAAGAGAGGGGGTGAATTGGAATTTTATAACTTATCCTAGTAAATCCACACAACAAGCAATCTAATGTCTTAATAAAAATTCAAAGCAATAAGTTCAATAAAGCACAATAATTAAAGAGTAAGAGAGAAGAGAAACAAACACACGAATTTTTACGTGGTTTGGCAATCCCCGCCTACGTCCACACCTCCAAGCGATCCAAGCTTGAGGATTTCACTATCCAAGCCTTTCCAAGGCTTCAACCGATTACAATTGACTTCAAGGTGTCAATAAACCTTTACAACAAAGAGATTATCTCCTAATCTCTTCACTCAAGTGTCTCACACACTCAAACTCTTACAATTGAGATCAATAAATGAGAGTTACAATAAAACTCACTCAATGAGTAGATATTCAAAAATGAAGATCAAGAAGTGATTCAATCTTTTGTGTTTTACAAGTTGAAGGCTCAAGATATCACGTGTGCTTTTTGTTTTTGCTTGTTGGAGAGCTTGAAAATGAGTTGGATTTGAGTTCTTATAGTTTGAGCTCAAAAACTAGCCGTTATGCACTTTCTGCCCGAAAACGGTTAGAGATTAACTATAAACGGTTAATCGTTTGCGATGGTCAAAGTTACCGTTGGGCTAAATTTTAAATAAACGGTTAAATGTTAAAATAAACGGTTAACCGTTTTCCTAAACGATTTACCGTTTTGTTCCAGAATCATCATTTTAACAAAACTGGACAAAACAAGCTTTCTGGACGTTATCGGTTAACCGTTTTAAAATAAACGGTTAGCCGTTTACTACAGTAATTGCTACAGTGAAATCTACAGTGCTACAGTAATTGCTACAGTGAAATTATTTTCTAAATTCACAGTTTAACCCCAAAATTTTATAAAATTATATTATGACCCAAAAGTTATAAAACTTTACAAATAGGTCCAATTTTAGAATTTCTAAATATTACTTTTTTAATACCAAAACATTCTGAAATTATGATATGACCCCAAAGAGTTTACTGTTTCGCACAAAGGTCATTTTCAACATAATACCCATATTTTCAAAGTTCTCAAAACCTTTCACTTTAGTCCAAAATATTCATAAATTATAGTATGGCCAAAAACATTTAAATAGTTTCAAATAAGTCCAAATCCGAAATTCAAAAACAATATCAAAGGTTTTAAAACACATTCATTTAGTCCAAAACACTTTGATTTCATAGCCTCATTTTCTTATTATAAAACACAACTCATAAATATTTGTTAAATTAAAACATGTGGTTTGTTATCATCAAAATCAATATCTATAGCTAAATAAGCTAACAATGTAGTCGATGCATTTCGAAGTTCATTAACCCCTACAATGGTGGAGGCTTTGATATGCAGTCAACAATGGCTTAAAGCATCTGGTATGGATGAAAAATATATTAGGAAGTTTGATGTAGAAGCGTTATCATCATCCTTCAGTGATTTGGAATTACATGGGTCTGTGGAGCAAGGTAACTATGCTTTAAAATATTGTATAATTATATTATATTCTAAGTTAAGTAAACTAACTAATTATATTTGTCATTTTATGCAGGTTTTGATAAAATGAAAAGCAATTGGGACATAAGTTTTGACAATAAGATGCATAATATTTTGATTGTCAAATATTGTTCAAGTTTATTTTAATTTTGTTAGTTTGTTTCGATTGAACATGGGGAGAACTTTTTTATTATAATGTATTATGTTGTGAACAAATTTTGTGAGTTTGTTTTGATTGAATATGGAGAGAATTTATTTATTAAACTGTATTATGTTGTAAACAAAAATGGAAGTAGTATGTATTCTATTATTAGAACTCAAATTGAAGATCCAAATCGATCCAAACCGATCAAGTCGGTTTGGATCGGTTCGGTTTATAAAAAATTTATGTCTATATCGGTTTGGGAATATTTCAAACCGATAAGTTTGGATCGGTTTGATAATATGTCTCAAACCGATCCAAACCGAATTTGCCCACCCTGCTAGACTGGACATAGGCTCTGCCTCGCTCTATGTGTATAAAATAATTATTTAGTTAAGAAATAAGTTAAAAGACAATAAAAATACACAATTTGATGTGGACATGCTATTAATTAAATCATGAATTGATAGAATTAATTTTGAATTTTTAAGGATACTAGGAGTTATAAAAGAAAAAAAATAATTGAGGTTATTATTGAGATTTTATAAGATTTATAGAATAATTCTTTATATATTTGCTAGTTATTTTTAGTTACTTGAATTATTTTATTGAACAAGAAAATAATTGAAATTAGAATTTCATCATTGAATGCATGACGAGTCGAGAGCATATTTGATAGAGTTAATTTTTAATTTGTAAGTATATATATATCCTTAATTTCATCATTTTATCATTGAATGCATGACAAATCAAGAGTATATTTTTAATTTTATTCTAACAATTGGGATTTACATGAAATTAGAATAAAGTACTGTTTTTTTAGAGAGGGATTGGCTTTATAGAAAGTAAGAAATTGATGCTAGGAGTTATAAAAGAAAAAAATAATTAAAAATAATATTTTAATTGAGGTTATTATTGAGATTTTATAAGATTTATAGAAAAATTCTTTATATATTTGCTAGTTATTTTTAGTTAATTAAATTATTTTATTGAATAAGAAAATAATTGAAAGAGTAGGGAATAAAAATAAAGAAAACTTAATTCAATCCTTAAATTTGATTTCATAATAAAAAATTAAATTTTATTAAACTTTTGTAATATTTTTAATAACATAATAGACTTAAAGTATCTAATTGATAATTTTCTTATGTCTTTTTCATGTTAAATTGAATTTCAACAATAAAATAATAATTTTACTATAATCCTATTAATTTTCTAATAAACGCTAACGATTTCGTAGGTGAACGATATGTATTCTGAAATTAAGATGTATAAATGATAAAACTTATGATATTTTTTTATAATAAAATAATTTAAAATTAATTGGCCGGTAATTTTCCGCATTTTTTAAATTGAAAAAAGGAGTTAGGTGTCTGATTCACTTTCATTGAAAATGAGGCTTATTTGAATAAAGTAAACTGCAGAATAAAAAGCAAAAATTCAAGTTGAAGACACGTCTAGAATAAAGAAGAGTAAAGTGGAAGACACGGTGCATTTTAGATGTAATGGGCTCGAACCTTCTGTCTAACTTGTGGAATTACCTTTAACATCCAGTTATTATAAGTGTCTAACTTGTGGCGCTTTAGTTTAAAAGGACATCTGTATTTTTTTGTAGTTATTCTCAATTTTAAATCTTTTTTTGTTGTTCTTCTTCCTTATTTTTTTCATAGTTTCCACCTCTCCCACAACCAAAAACAGATCATTGCTCTTTTACCACCACAACCCACTTCAGATCTCTCGATAACAACCATTATACCATTTTTCTTTCCGACATTACGAGTCCACTGAATCATTGCTTTTCTACTCTTAAATATCTAGATAGAAAGAAATCTCATGTAAGTTAAATAAAATTTGGTAAAAAATTAATCCAAAATTAATTATAAATTAAAGTTATCTCATGAGTTGTAAATTCACTACTATAATCCATCACACAATCTGTATTATAATTCGTAGATTTGATAAAAGCATCATCCTGCATATAATAAAATTTAATTACTAAAACTACAAACTATATTTAAAAAATTAGTTTTATATGACACATAAAGACCAAACTAAAACGATATAATTTTCTTAGTATTAGATCAGTAAAAATAATAGTTACTCTCAGAAGAAACATAAAGTTATAAAAACAAATTATTAAAAGAAGTGAACCTCAGCAAATAAGTTAAAATAATGCTCAGAAGCGACTAGCTCCATCTGTGCTTTAAGCTGCTCACTTACATCTAAAACTGCAGCCCCGTAAATATTAGAACTTGTAGAGGCAATTGTTGGTGACGCATTAGGAACCTAATTTATTTTGGCAAATTCAAATACAATAAGATATAAATACATCAATTACTATTTACGAGGCTACCAAAAACTAATTAAAGGCAAAGATCAATGCATAACACAAAGGAAAAATTTTCAATAAACAAAAAGGATTAAAGCACGAATCGTTGCCTTTAATTAGTTTTTGGTAGCCTCGTAAATAGGAACTAGCTTTTATTCTCGTAATTCTAAAACCATAATTTGGAAAAAGAAAGTAAGATAATCAATGAGGAACTAGCTTTTAATGATGTGGTGCTTGGTGGAATAACGTGGTGACCCACTTGCATGAAATTGTTTAGTTTAAAAATTGTAGCCAATCCCTCTCGGAAACTGAAAGTATTTAAGCGCACAGAAAAAATTTATATAATGAGATCAAAAGTCAAAGAACAGTCAACTTTATTCATGATTCAAACAAAGGAAAAATTTGTCAGCATTGTCTGTTAATTTCGAATGAAAAATGAAAAAAATCAAATATAAAAAAAATCGTACTTGTTCATGATTATCAATATTATTTTGTTCCTCCATAAAATTAATATTCATCAAATCAATAACAATTAATTTTGTTACTTTGAATCAACTCACATGTGCCTATTTAACAATATATATGACTTGAGATAAGAATCACACCTCTTGATTGATTAGGGTTTAATGAAAATTTGATTAGGGTTTTATAAAACTATGTTGAATATAAAGATGTGTTTAAAGAGTAAAAAATTTATTTTTTAATTATATTCTAGTGTCCATAACTATAATTTTATTTAGGGGTATTGTAATGATAAAAAATTATTTTTAAAAAATTCTATTTTTTTAATTATATTCACAGTCAAAGTACTTGATTGCGTAAAATGTTTCAAAACATTTGAAAATATGTGAATTTGAAAACGTCCAGCAATTTGTCCAAATTAAACGTATCTTATTATTGAACTTGAAACTTTGAAAGAAATTTGTTCGTATGATTTTGCTGTAGAATTACTCTCAAGGAAAATTGACACTTTCATCTCTCATACAAATTGTTTATGCCAATTGGGTTACTTATAAATTTTTAATGGTCATGGTGCTAAATTATTAACAAAAAGAGCAAACGATTATATTACAAATGTGACAATTATAACGCAAAAATTGACTAAATTTAATTTGTACAAATATAGTGAAACCTCTCTATAATAGTATTTTATATAGGAATAACTTCAATATAGTCGTGAAAAATTATGGCCTCAATTTGAGTTAGTTATAAATAAGAATAAATTATAAATTGTAATAAATTATAATTTTCTCATATCCCATCTTAAGAAACTTATCTTTACATAATATATTATAGTAATTTAGACATTGATAAAATTCAATGTATAGACATTGATAAAAGGAATAGATATAATTTTAAAAAATTAATGCATGTACCTATGTAGTGTCGGGAATATGCAAAATCATTTTAAAAGTATAAATATTTGTATTCTCTTTAATATTTTTCTTGCAATATAAATTTTATAAATATTATATAAAGATTTGGTTAGTGGTAACAAATCTAAAAAATAAATCATTATCCGAAATAACTTTTGAAAAAAATACTTATATCTTAAACATTTAGTCTAATATAACATATATTTTTTTCACAACATATAAGTAATTTTTACTAGGGAAGACAAGTTTTGTTGGAGCAAATTTATAAAAGTTATAGCTTATTATACTTTAGAATTTATTCTTAATTATAACTAGCCCAAATTAGGATTAGAATTTTTTATGACTACAAGGATTTTTAATTATAAAATATCACTATAGAGAGATTCTACTATAATACTAGTGGTGAAGTTATAACATTTTGATATACGTTTCTTTCAGTTAGAATATTTTTATAATAAATTAAAGTCGTAATAACATTTTACCCCCTAATAATAGCGGTTAAGACTGTCGTAGACGCAAGAGACTTCTCCTTAGCACGCCTCATCCAATTTTTTAATTTCTCAGTCAAAAGTACTTGATTGTGTAAAATGTTTCAAAACATGGAAAGCGATTTGTATTGCTTGTGAAAATAAGTGGAAATTTGAAAACGTCCAGCAATTTGTCCATTTTTCTGTATGTTTGACGCAACATACTTCCAACTTAAACGCATCCTATTATTGAACTTGAAACTTTGAAAGACATTTGTTCATATGATTTTGCTGTAATTAAATTAGGGACATAGTTAAAATAAAATAAAAATTCTATTATTATAAAAACGTAAATAAAATATAAGGGACTACGAGAGAATTTTTCTTGGGCTAAACTAGGCATAAGCTATGCCTCTCTTTATGTGAATATATAAAATAGTTTTTCAATGAGAGATCCCTCAAGTTATTTAGTTAAGGAATAAATTAAAAAATAAAAAAATGCACAATTTGATGTGGAGATGTTTTTAAATCGTATGATTTGATAGAGTTAATTTTTAATTTGTAAGGATATATATGTATGTATATATATATATATATATCCTTAATTTCATCATTTTATCATTGAATGCATGACAAGTCGAGAGCATATTTTTAATTTTATTCTAACAATTGGGATTTACATGAAATTAGGATAAAGTACTGTCTTTTTAGGGAGAGATTGGCTTTATAGAAAGTAAGAAATTGATACTAGGAGGTATAAAAGAAAAAAA
This sequence comes from Citrus glauca, assembly GCA_029633175.1. Lineage (NCBI taxonomy): Eukaryota > Viridiplantae > Streptophyta > Magnoliopsida > Sapindales > Rutaceae > Citrus > Citrus glauca. The sequence continues at coordinate 1,349,146 of JAQOOD010000005.1, read as the reverse complement.
TAAATAAAAAATAAAATTTTAATTGAGGTTATTATTGAGATTTTATAAGATTTATAGAATAATTCTTTGTATATTTGCTAGTTACTTTTAGTTAATTAAATTATTTTATTGAACAAGAAAATAATTGAAAGAGTAGGGAATAAAAATAAAGAAAGCTTTATTCAATCCTTAAATTTGATTTCATAATTAAAAAAATTAAATTTTATTAAACTTTTGTAATATTTTTGATAACATAATAAATTTAAAGTATCTAATTGATAATTTTCTTATGTCTTTTCTATGTTAAATTGAATTTCAACGATAAAATAATAATTTTACTATAATCCTATTCATTTTCTAATGAACGCTAACGATTTCGTAGGTGAACGACACGTATTCTGAAATTAAGATGTATAAATGATATAACTTATGATATTTTTTTATAATAATAATTTAAAATTAATTGGCCGGTAATTTTCCGCATTTTATAAATTGAAACAAGGAGTTAGGTGTCTGATGATGGGGCTCCGGTTACCGTATCGCCTTCATTGAAAATGAGGCTTATTGGAATAAAAGTAGGACTCGACTAGCTTACAGTATCTGTAAGCTACAGACCGCAGCATCAGCCGTTGGATGTGGAGTGAGAAATTAAACCATAGAAAATGGGACGGTGGGATGACGGGAGATGTTAGGTACAGAACCTGTACGATAGGCACGTCGCATTTTAGATGTGATAGGCTTGAACCTTCAGTCGTCTTCTTCAATACAAAGTAAGCTTTTTCATTTACTGGGCTATTGAATTCATTCCGTCTCTTTCCTTGTCCAAGAATAAAAAAAATAAAAAATAAATGTCAATCATCGGAGAGGCAATTCTTACGGTGTCCATTGATTTGCTGGTCAATAAGATAGCTTCAGAGGGGATTCGGTTATTTGCACGCCAAGAGCAAATCCAGGCCGACCTAAAGAAGTGGAAGAATATGTTGGTGATGATCAAGGCAGTGCTTGATGATGCTGAGGAGAAGAAGACTGATCAGTCTGTGAAGTTGTGGCTTGGCGAGCTTCAGAACTTGGCTTATGATGTTGAAGACCTGTTGGATGAGTTTCAAACTGAGGCTTTCCGGAGGAGGTTGCTGCTTGGAAATGGAGAACCAGTTGCGGCTCATGATCAACCTAGTAGCAGTCATACCAGAACAAGTAAGTTTCGGAATCTCATTTCTACTTGCTGCGCCACTTTTACTCCACAATCGATTCAGTTCGATTACACCATGATGTCCAAAATCAAAGAGATCAACAACAGATTTCAAGATGTTGCAACGCAGAAAGACTCGCTGGGTTTGAAAGAAAGTTCAGCGGGGAGATCCAAAAAAGTCAGGCAAAGACTACCCACAACCTCTTTGGTGAACGGAGCAAAGGTATATGGCAGGGAAACAGAAAAAAAGGAAATCGTTGAATTGTTGTTGAGGGATGATTTAAGAAATGATGGCGAATTCTCTGTTATTCCTATTATAGGTATGGGGGGGCTGGGCAAAACCACTATTGCTCAGCTTGTCTATAATGAAGATCGAGTGCAGGGTCATTTTGATCTCAAGGCATGGACTTGTGTCTCTGATGATTTTGATGTTATCAGGCTAACAAGAACAATTCTAAGCTCCATTACTAAGCAGACTGTTGATAATAGTGATTTAAATTTGCTTCAAGAGGAGCTAAAGATGCAGTTGTCTCGAAAGAAATTTTTGCTTGTTTTAGATGATGTTTGGAATGAGAGTTACAATGATTGGGTTGACATGAGCCGTCCGTTTGAAGCTGGTGCACCGGGAAGTAAGATTATTGTCACAACTCGCAATCAAGAGGTTGCAGCCATAATGGGGACTGTTCCAGCTTATCAATTAAAAAAGTTGTCAATTGATGATTGTTTGTCCGTGTTCGCTCACCACTCTTTGGGGACAAGAGATTTCAGTTCAAATAAGCCATTGGAGGAAATTGGCAAGAAGATAGTGATCAAATGCGACGGCCTGCCCTTAGCTGCAAAAACCCTTGGTGGACTCTTACGTGGTAAATGTGACCGAAGTGATTGGGAAGGTGTGCTCAGTTGCAACATATGGGATTTACCGGAAGAGAGATGTGACATTATACCGGCGCTTAGAGTGAGCTACTTTTATCTCTCGGCACCTTTGAAACAATGCTTTGCGTACTGCTCATTGTTTCCAAAGGACTATGAATTTGAAGAAGAGGAGATAGTCTTATTATGGTGTGCTTCGGGCTTCTTGGATCACGAAGAGAATGAGAATCCTAGTGAAGATTTAGGTCATGATTTCTTTAAGGAGCTACATTCAAGATCTTTTTTCCAGCAATCCAGCAACAATACATCACGATTTGTGATGCACGACCTTATCAACGACCTTGCCTGGTGGGCTGCGGGGGAAATATACTTAAGAGTGGAGTATACCTCAGAGGTTAACAAGCAGCAAAGGTTTTCCAGAAATCTTCGTCATCTATCATACATTTGTGGAGAATATGATGGTGTCCAAAGGTTTGGGGACTTGTATGATATCCAGCATTTGAGAACTTTTTTACCAATAATGTTGACAAATCGTTCGCGTGGATACTTGGCTCCTAGCATTCTTCCTAAGTTGCTCAAACTCCGACGCTTGAGGGTCTTCTCTTTGCGAGGATATCACAACCCTGAGCTGCGGGATTCAATTGGTGATTTGAGGTATTTAAGGTACCTTAACCTGTCTGGAACTGACATTAGAACTCTGCCTGAATCAGTCAACAAGCTTTACAATTTGCATAGTCTTTTGTTGGAAGATTGTGATCGGCTGAAGAAGTTGTGTGCAGACATGGGAAACCTCGCCAAATTGCATCATCTTAAGAATTCAAATACGAAGTCGTTGGAGGAAATGCCAGTAGGAATTGGTAGGTTGACTAGTCTTCAGACGTTGTGTAATTTTGTTGTGGGAAATGGCAGTGATTCCGGGTTACGAGAGCTAAAGTTGTTGACGCACCTTCATGGGACACTTAACATTTCAAAATTGGAGAATGTAAAAGACATTGGTGATGCGAAGGAGGCTCAATTGGATGGAAAGAAGAATCTTAGAGAATTATTGCTTCGATGGACACTCAGTACCGATGGCTCGTCTTCAAGGGAGGCGGAAATTGAAAAGTACGTGCTTGACATGCTAAAACCTCATACGAATCTGGAGCAATTTTGTATCGAAGGCTATGGAGGTATGAAATTTCCAACTTGGTTGGGAGATTCCATGTTCTCAAATTTAGTGACCCTAAAATTTCAAGATTGTAGCATGTGTACTTCCGTGCCATCCGTCGGGCAATTACCCTCTCTAAAGCACCTTGAAGTATGTGGAATGAGTAGAGTAAAGAGATTGGGTTCAGAGTTCTATGGAAATGATTCTCCAATTTCTTTTCCATGCTTGGAGACTCTTCATTTTGCAGATATGCAAGAGTGGGAAGAGTGGATTCCTCATGGATGTAGTCAAGAAATTGAAGGCTTTCCAAAATTGAGAGAGCTTCATATTGTAAGATGTTCTAAACTGCAGGGAACATTGCCAACACATCTTCCTTTATTGGATATACTTGTCGTTCAAAATTGTGAGGAATTGTTAGTTTCAGTTGCAAGTCTTCCAGCTCTTTGCAAATTAAGAATTGATAGATGTAAAAAGGTTGTGTGGAGAAGTACAACTGATTGTGGGTCACAACTTTATAAAGATATTTCAAATCAAAAGTTTCTTGGAGGGCCATTGAAGTTACATTTACCAAAATTGGAAGAATTGGATATCAGTATTATTGATGAGCTTACATATATATGGCAGAATGAGACTCAATTACTACGAGACATTGTCACCCTCAGAAGGTTGAAGATAGAAAGGTTTCCCAAACTTTTATTCTCAGTGGCAGAGGAAGAAAAAGATCAATGGCAGTTTGGGTTATCATGCAGACTTGAACATCTAGAATTGAGAGATTGCCAAGACCTTGTGAAGCTACCAAAATCATTGCTCAGCCTTAGTTCTTTGACAGAGATACGAATCCACAACTGCAGTTCCCTTGTTTCCTTTCACGATGCTGTTCTACCTTCCCAGTTGAGGGTAATTTCAATTTGGGATTGTGGTGCACTGAAATTCTTACCTGATGCATGGATGCTTGACAACAATTCATCTCTTGAGATATTGGATATTAGACATTGCCATTCGTTGACATATGTTGCTGGAGCTCAGCTACCGCCGAGCCTTAAGCAGCTGGAGATCTACAGTTGTGATAATATAAGGACTTTGACAGTGGAAGAGGGCATCCACAGCACCAGCAGGAGGCACACCTCTCTCCTTGAATTTCTAGAAATTCACAGTTGTCCATCTCTCACATGTTTAATTTCAAAAAATGAATTACCTGGCGCACTTGACCACCTTGTAGTTGGCAATCTACCTCAGGCTCTCAAGTTCCTTAGTATTTGGCATTGTTCAAAGCTAGAGTCAATAGCAGAACGGTTGGACAACAACACATCTCTTGAAGTGATTGAGATTGTCTCTTGTGAAAATCTTAAAATATTACCCCATGGTTTGCATAAGCTCTGGCGCCTTCAAGAGATTTATATACACGGATGTGAAAATCTTGTGTCCTTTCCTGAAGGAGGATTACTTTCTGCAAAACTGAAGAGGCTCGTGATAGGTGGATGTAAGGAATTAACCTTAGGGATGCACCATCTGACCTGTCTTCAACATTTAACAATAGGAGGTGTTCCGAGGTTGTTATGTTTCACAGAGGATGGTATGTTTCCTACCAACCTTCATTCACTTGAGATCGATGGTATGAAGATTTGGAAGTCATTGATGGAGTCGGGGGGATTTGACAGACTCACCTCTCTTCGACGACTTGCAATCAGTGGATGTGATATGGTGTCATTTCCATTGGAGGACATAGGATTAGGAACCACGCTTCCTGCTTGTCTAACCCATCTTGATATTTTCAATTTTCCAAATCTAGAAAGGCTATCTTCTTCAATTTGTGATCAAAACCTCACTTCATTGAAACTTAAGAATTGTCCGAAGCTGAAATACTTTCCAGAAAAGGGCCTGCCTGCCTCACTTTTGCGATTAGAGATCGAGCAGTGTCCATTGATAGCACAAAAGTGCAGACAGGATACAGGACAATATTGGGACTTGTTAATTCATGTACCTTGTGTCCTAATAAAACGATCTTGTACTGTAAATTGATTTTGATTGCTCAACACATGAGGACGGGACTGGGCTGTATTAATTCTTGGGTGTTGTGTATATCTTATAGCAATCTCAGTTGAAAAATTCATTTTCACCCTAAGCAGAATAACGTGGACTTTTTCTTGACTGGAGAGAGCAGGGGATGACCGACTGTATTTATACTTTTCATGGATTTATTTATATATACTGGAATGGTCGGATTGGTGAGAACATGTTTCAATAATATTTGGAATCTGGGATTCCATCATGCTTTATTATCGTGTATAATTGTTTCTTTCCCCCAGAGGCCAGAGCCAACATGCTTTGCCTGTGTCCTCTGGTTTTTCTTTCGTTAGCCAACATGAAAAAGGTTTGCTTTTTGAGTTCTGAGTACTAATTTTTTAATACAATTGTTACAGAACCAAAGTTTAATGCAGATATGCAGTCTCAAAAAGGAAAAAAACACGCTTCGTAAGTCCTTTTCGCTGGAATCGATCCTGCAAATCTTTGAAGTCTTCAAAGCCGAAACATAGAATAAGCAAAATTCCGCTTAGGCCCGTGCTTGAAAGTGGTAACATTCACTACATTTTGACTTTGATCATTTTCTATTATTGTTGAATATCAGATGTAGTAAAAGCACCCACTACCACCAATATAACCTTCTTATGTTAATCATCATTAATATTTTAAGACCGCTAAGTATCTGTCCTTGGTGAGATTGAAATTATGAATTTCTGATATGTTTGGATTTAAAGTGTAGTTTTAATAAAATAGAATAACTAGTGAGTATTGACAAAACACTTAGGTGTTATGCTTTCAAGATTTAGGTAGAAACGCGACAGTTAAAAGCATACCCAGATACCCTTTATAAGCTCAAGCTAGCCAGGGTAAAGCTAATTTAAGATCTACAAGGAGAGTTAATAATCTATTTCATCACTATAAACAATATTATATCTTAAGTTATCATTTTACGCAAACGTAATTAAAATTCATGTATCATCATTTGTTGGACATGCATCTGCTAGCTTCCTCATATCCTCGAGGATCAATACCAGTTTTGTGTTAAGCCAATTCACGAGCACTTTGGCACCCATCCTGCAGGATCGAACTGAGAAACAGAAAAAATAATTGACAAAAATAGAAGAAATATAAATTTTGCATATTGCATTACGTATAGACAAGTAAGACTTTTTTTTTTTCATTTTAATTACCTGAACAACATAAATGACCATATACGAGTTATCTTCAAACTTCTCCACAACCCATCCTGATAAAAGAAAACAGTCCTCTGATTGAATTATCTTCCCTTCTTGCTTCCGATGCAGTCCTGCAGCTATCTCTTTTTGCAGGTGAAGCTACCGCTACCATCTAAAAGCCCCAGAAAAATGTTTATATGTCAGGAACATTAAAAAATCTTGTACATCATTTGTGCTAAGAATTTGTAATCAACCTTCTGTACATGTTTTACGTACAAGGGCACTATCATAAGACTAGTAAAAGCGCCCACAACTACCAATATAACTTTCTTAAGTTAATCATAATTAATCTATAAATTCTCTGTTTCTAAAGAGTTGCTTGAGGGTTCAGGTTCCCTGAACCTAAGATGGATTATGCTCAGGTTATCTTCAAGATCTTTTATGTACTTGGCTTCAACCAGATCAGAATGTCATTGCTGTAGTAAGCAAATTTGACAGCAGTGTTAAGAATTAAAGTAAGTATACTTGGCTATTGCTTTCATAAGACTAATTCCTTCTATGCGAGAAGGTTAGAATAAAAGCAGCGCTTATGCTTATTCCGACAACAGATTTATAGTTCCAAGTTCCATTATGTTGGACCAGAGTCCGACTCAGCTTATATCTGTATACTGATTTGATAAGAAGCAGAATAAGAAATCACTGATTTGATGCACATAAACTTTGAAATCTAAACCCTACATATTTTTACTCTTCACCACCTCTAGGAAAACAGAGAAAACCATAGCAAAATGATAGTGGAGTTTTACCATTGAATTAATACTTCCAGCACTGGACTTGAAAATTGTAAACAGAAACATAAATTCAAATTGATAGTATTCCTTTTTTAAAAGTTGTCATAGTCACAGAAGAACCATTTCATAAGTAAAACAATAGTTGAATTTTGTCCTATATTAATGCAGAACTGGTTTATGATGCAATTAAACATTAGCATTTTGTTCCAAGGATGCTTCAAAAGGAATCCAGGGCAGCAAATAAAATCTAGTGCTTCTTCACCAGGCTAAAGAGAGACAAACATCTAATATAGAAAGTGAACTGCACAAAGCAATCGTAGTCAAGAATATTTTTAATCTACTGTATCTATCAAGAACTGAACTATTCGAGAAGAAAAGCTCTAGTTCTTAGTGGACACATATAACAGAAAACAAAAGCTCCACTTCATATAGTGGATACATTTAAACAATAGTAAGAGGCTCATTCAATTCTATAGAGTAAGAAGTGATTCTGAAGAAACAAAAATTTCAAAAACAAGAAGCTCACATCCACAGGGGCGCCACCATAAACATGAAAGGATAAGCACTAGAAAGTCATTATAATTTAAGAGATAAATAATATATTCATGTCCAATTGTGCACCACATATAGCGTAATTATCATCTTCAACTAGGATAATCATGTTAGAATCTTGATTATCTCATTGATCACTCAAAACAACCGATCCCTAAACAAAACTGTTGAAAGTGAGTGTCGTGTCATTTTCTGTGCTAAATTCTTTGCAATTCTTCCTCTTTACTTAGAATCACCTCTCATCCATATAAAATGATCTCCTCAGTTATCTCTGTAGTTACAGTTCCAAACAAGGTAACAGTAAGCAAACTCTAATATGCAAACAATTAACTCAACTTCATAACAAGGACCATTCTTTCAGCGAATATACAAAGTAAAACATGAAATTAATGGAGGTGGTCATGTTACACAAGACCATGTCATGGCTTCAGTATAAATAGTAAAACCTTGAATATTCTCGTAACCTCTCGCTATCTCTTTTTTTATTTTTTTAAATAGGATTCTCATAACCTCTCTCATCTCACCAAAACAGCCAGTCATGCCAACGCAAAACCAAAAATTCCAACAATCAACTAAATCAGCATACTCCATTATGTGATAGCTAAAACAATAATAATTGGTTTTGTATGATTCAATCAGATATTAAAAGTACTAACGTACTTTTCTATTAAACCTCACGAGCATGGCCAGCATAAATTATCACTACATTAATTCCTAAACTGATTTGAGAACCATTTCTATATTTTACCTGTTATTACTTTTAAAAGAAAAGGTGACACCAATTTATTTTTCATGTGGAAGTATAATAGAGAAGAGGGTCACAGTAACTATGATAAAATGAAACAGCGAGCCATAATATTAAGTGTGAGGGTGAGTTGTATCACAACCTGTTAATAGGAAACTCAGGGAAGAGGTTAGAAACTGATAGATATCAAAAACAAAACAATAATTAATAAAAGTACTAACAGGTAAAATAGATACCATCTGTGCATAGACATCTAGCAGAAGCAGCAGGAGCATATTAACCAACAATTAAGATCCCACATGTAAAATTGGATGTATACAACGACAAAAAAGCTGTCCACAACTGGGTACTTCACTTGAGAAAATGAATATACATAGATGCGGATTGGTCTTCATTTATCAATTTGTAACATATGCACTTTAATTGTCTTAATTAAGTGTGCGATTTAATTTTTTCGCTTCGAATCGAGATAAATTGAGCGCGATTAAGAGTTCGGGTGATCGGATTTATTTTTCGTTTCGGGTCCGGTATAAGCTTAATCTGTATTAAGCTTGTTAAAAAAAAAAAAAAAAGGGAGAGCCGGGTTTTTATGTTTGAGCGGGTGGAACCATATTCATTTTTGGCTTTAGAGAGAGAGAGAGAGAGAGAGAGAGAGAAAGAGTTGACCCGAGTTGACCCGGTTTGACCCGAGAACCCGACCCGAACCCGCGACTTTGACCGGCCATTTCTCCCGATTCCAGCCACTGTTCCGGGCGATCTTGGTATCGTTTCGAAGCTTGAGAGACGAGCAACGTATCCTTGCCATCCTCGTCGCCGGAAACTGCCTGGAACGCCGCCGGTTGAAGCTCGAAACCCGCAGCCAAGACCCGTTTCCGTCGCCGTCGATTTCACCGGATTTTTGGCACGCCACCACTTGGATTTTGTTCCTCAGCTCACCAGCATCATTTTCCGACCGACCCCGTCACCTGAATCGGCTGGATTGCCGCCGATTTGCTCTTGGAAGCTCGCGGTTTTGGGGAGCTCGATCCGCCACCGGTAGCGCGCGTGGAGCCTCACCGCCGCCACCATTGGACTCAGCGTGGCCGGAACTATCAAACCTAAGCTCCCCGTCGCCGTTGACTGAAGTCCGGTCATCGTTGACCGGCAGGGGCATTTCGGAGGATCCGCGAACGAGAATCAACCCGCGGACGTTGTTGATACCGAGTCTGGTCATCGTCACTGTGAGTGGAATATACAAAACTTATTTTTATTTTTATAAGTATATGTTGATTTTATGATACAGTGCAGTATGTTTTGAAAAATAAGTATTTGATGCTTCGATTTAATGATTCTAGAAAAGTGAATTTATTTACATGTGTTGATTTTATTCTTGCTGAGAAAAAGTTTGAATAATGATTTTATTATTGTTTTTGAATAAATGCTTGATATAGAATTGAATGGATTTGATACATTTGTATGAGATTTCAGATTTCAGATTTGTATGAGATTTGAATAAATGTTGAAGAAAGGAGAATGAGATTTCAGATGAGATTATATGTTTTCGTACATTTGTTTTAAATGTTATTTGAGAAATTGTTAAACAGTACCCTTCCCTCCAGATACAGAGAAACAGATATTATGAGATGAATACAGATATACAGATGATATGAGATGAGATGAGATAGAGGCCTTTGGGGCCCGTCTGAACACACATAGAGGCTTTGGGCCGTGTGTTTGGGCGCTTTTGCCTTTTGGGGGCTTATGCATGCACAGATATTGAGATGTATCAGTTATGAGATGAGATTTTCCCTATCTATCCGTTGTAGCTCCGGGGCGTGGCGGTACCCAGATAGTACGTCATTGCCTGTCCGTCGAGGTCCGGATATGATGAGATCATTCCCCTGGGTACTTGTTTGATGATAGTTTTTGATATTCAGTATTTGATATGATAAGTGTTATGATTCCATCGATTTTACGCAGATTTATGTATAATAATATTTCAGTGACTGATTTTGAATGAAATATGTGGATGTTTTGATGAAATTGATTTTGAGAAAGAGAAATTAGTTTAAATAAATTTATTTTTCGAAAACTAATATCCACTCACTGAGTTTTCTACTCACCACGTTTTTATCATATTTTTCCCCCCCACAGGAGATTTGCAGGTACATCAGTCGACCCAGCATCGGTAGTTAGATTTGTAATTGTGGCCACGTGATGGTGCTAGGAGTCGTAGTTTTAATATTTTGATTTTTTTTGGGATTTGTGATTTGTATTTATGGTTATATTTTTTGTATTGAGGATAACCATTGTATTTGTGTTTATATTGAAGTGATTTGTGCGATATTTGAGATGATGACTGGAGAAGTTGGATTTGAAGTTTGGGTGGTTATTGAGATATTATTGGGAGTGTTGTTTTGTAAATTGTAGTTTTGGGAATGTTGTATTTATAGGGGAGGTTCTGCCGAATTTTCGGTAGAATCTTTAGATAGTATTATATTTTCGATCTGATTTTACGAGTTTAGATAGATTCGCCCTGGGAGTGCGGGGCGGGTCGTTTCACAATTTGAGTTCCAGGAACACAAACCAATTTAAGAACTTACAATCTCACCGTACCAACACTATCCTTTTTGCCCAAAAAAAAAAATCCATCCATAAATTTAACTGATGAAATTGGTCATATAATCACTTTCTGTGAATTTAGTGAAAGCAGTTCGTCAAGGTTTATATTAAAAGCACTTGAAATGCTTTGCTTTTCTACCGGAAAAGCCCAGCACTTTCGCGAATTGTAATCACTAGGCGTTGTTGTATCAAGAAAACTAGAAAAGCTTTTGCTTATTCGATGAAACACCATAAATAAACACAAAACAAGCTTCCGATTACGCAAAAGCCACTTTCATAACACCCGAAGAACTTTTTGAGATACCTTCCACTCAGAATTCAAAAATTTAACCTACAAAATTTATAAGCAAACAAAACAATCACCCAATTGTTCATCGATATTCTATTCAGCTCAAAACAACCACAACTGTTAAATCACTCAACAAATCACATTTATGGTGATGATACATTTCAATAACCGAATAAAATTGAAAAATAAAAATAGGAACTTTGATAAGAAAAAAAAAACTTAAAAGAGACTTGCAATAATCAAGATCTGTGCACGAAGTCTCATCAAGGACCTTATCTTTCCGCCGTGGACAAGGCGCAGAAATCGCTGAAATGGAGCTCGTGATCACCACGCGCCTCAACCCAACCTCTTAGCAGCCTCAAGCACATTCTGCGTCCCTTGAACAGCCGGAAGAACAAGCTCCTTCTCCAGGCCCACAGGATCCTCCAACGTAAGAGGAGTCGCACGCAGAATACTCCTTTGCATCCCTCAACCGTGAATCACCCATGAAACAACGTGGGAGTCCAATACGCCATAAATTTATTTATTTATTTATTTGAAGTACTCAAATCTCACTTCAACTAGAAACACAAAATAATAAGCTTAATAGCATGCAATTAATAGGCTTGACGCGGTGATATAAAAGCGAGAGATTTGAGCCGGTGTTGGAGCACTGGATCGAGAGTAGCGACGCTCTCTCTCTTTCAAAGTATTGTAATGTTAATTGTTAAGGACTTAGGGTTTGTTTTTGCGTCTTGTGAGTGTGTGGGGTGAGGTGTCATGTGTGAATGTGTGCGTGTGTTTTTTTTAACAGTTAGTGATACTTTAGTGTCATTACAAAAAATTATAATGGCTTTTGTTTAAAACTTAAAACCTTAATTTTTATAGGTCTTGGATTCGAGTTTTATCGGGAACAATATCATAATTACTTCAAATTTTTTACAGACATCTTAGTATCAGTAACTCGTATGTTTAATTTAGAGACACCATAGTATTAATAGTTTGTGATACTTTTATGTTAAACACGGAAAATAGTCCATATATATGTAAATACTGATACTATTTTAATAAAGTGTCACGAACTAAGTATCAATAAAGGCCATTTTTCTGATAGTGATACTTAAAAAATTTAAGTATCACGGAAAAATGGCAATGTTTAATTTTAGCTTTGTCTTCTTTTTTTTTTTCTTTTTTTTTTGTTTTTTGCTTTTTACTTTTAGCTTTTACTTTTTATTTTATTATTATTATTATATTAAAATAATAAATAAATATAGTTTTTAATTTAATATAATATTTTTATTTTTATATTATAATTTATTAATAAATTTATAATTTATTATATTAATAAAAAATATTTAAATATGAATAAATTTAAAAATTATTAATTTAAAATTAATAATAATATAAATAATAATATAAAATATTAATTCAATTTAAATATATTAATATAATATAAAACATTAATATAATATAAAATTTAATTTAAATTAATTAAAAAATAATACAATACAGTGTAGCACCAAGCATTGTATAACATTATTATAATACAGTGTTAATATAATACAGCACAATACAATACACCAGTATTAAAATAATGCAATACAACATAATACAATGCAGTGTACCAAACGCACCCTAAGTACATTACAACTAGAATAAGAGAAGTCTTAATAAAAATATTATATGTATAATTGACAATATTGATGATAAGAATTAAATAATATTAATGGAAATAAAAAATTAATCAAATAATTAATTGTCTCCATTTTAATTACCGATTAAGATAGATTGATTCTAAATCAATATAATGATTGATTGATACAATGTAGTGAAAAATAGGATAATAAGCTTAATAGCTTGCAATTAATAAAGAAAACGAACACTTTTCCACTTTAATTGTTGGGATAAGGGATGAAAGCACCGAATAGCTTAAATCCTTTCTCTTCATTTTTCATCACTTCTTTCTCCTCATTTTTCATCACTTTTTTAATTATATATATTGAAAGTGAGTGTACGTGGCTGCTGCCATACATTTTGACCAAATTGGACGTAAGAAACAGTGACAGTGTGCACGTGTGCTTGCATTCGCTTTTACTGGTTTCACATAAAAATCTGTAATGATAATGCTTCTAATCATTAACAATCTATTAATCAAATCAAAGTAGGTTAAAAAAAATCAAATCAAATTATTAAGCTTTTGTTTCAGTTGACTTGTGTGTACATGATTTGATAAAAATTAAACACCGAAAGCGGACCAAACAGAATTGTTAACCGTGAGTGTTATAGGTTAGTTTAGTTGTTGGGAATAAGAGGAACATTATAATAAGCTTAATAGCTTCCAATTAATAAAACAGGATAATAAGCAAATCTCACTTCAAGAAGAAAAACAAGATAATAAGCTTAATAGCTTCCAATTAATAAAGAAAGCGAACACTTGCCCACTTTAATTAATTGTTGGGAATAATAGGAACATGATCGATAGTAACATTGAACATGACCGATAATAAATAAAGTTTATTATTACTGCAAAAGCTAGAAAAGTTTTTTTTTTGGAAATTAATGCAAAATCTAGACGATGAAAACCCTAGATATCTATGAAGAGAGGGAGTTCAACAACTGCGATATTATTAATAGAATAGAAGTACATGCAGATAGAGAGAAAATGAACTAAAATGGCATGAACGGACAAGCAACTATGGAAAACCAGAATAAGAAAGCGAACAGTTGTCCATTTTAATTGTTTGGAATGCGCCGAACATAATCTATAGTAAAACCGAATAGCTCCGCTTGTGGGTTCCATGGTTTCATCACTCTAATCTTGTACCTGCCTGCTGATCCGGTAGCTCCATCGGTTTTCCTAGAAAACACAACTTTATCACCAACTTCAGCTTGGATTTTCACAACAACAGGTGCCTCGGCTGATATAGGGTTTCTTGTGCTGTCCCCGACGGATGCGCAAGGAGAATTCCCAATTTTTTCCATTCTCGTCCTCTACGACCAGGACTTGACGGTATTGCCCTGCTTCGAATGCCGGAAAAAAACTTCCAAGAGAGTCGGCATTAACTTCCAGCCGAAATGAAATATCTGTTGGAGTTAGAGTCTTTGAGTACAGTGCCATTGCTTTGATGAGTTGAGATCCTTCGATATCAAATAAATTGTACTTGCTGTGATCTGATCAAAGCGTGCACCAGGGAGGTGAATTTATAGCCAAAAAAAACCCAAGAAGCGAAAAAATTGAACATCATTATCAAATCTTTAACTTTCTATCAAATCTATCGTTATCATAGGTCTAAAGCAAGTCGTCGTACGTGGGTCCTGTGTTATTTATTCAACAACATACTCTGCTTTGACTGGTGAGGTGAATGAAAATTGAGAATCATCATATTCGTCTTTGCAAACGAAATATAATAAGTGGTTTCTTTTAAGTATTATCTAAACCAATTCAAATATGCGTAGTATTTAGGTAGATAAAATCCTTCCCAAAACTATCAACATCACTGGAAGAAACTTAATTAATTAATATTTGTGGATATATATTTTCAGTGATGGATTAGAGAAATTAATTTGTTCGCGCAATCATTTCTGCTGTCACTTTTGATGATTGATCATCATCTTTTTTTAAAACTTTGAATATTATGTTTTGTTGTCAAGTGATTGCCAGACATGAAAGTGCTCTTGATGTTACTGTCAACTGAATTGTACGTGTTTTCTGATATTCATGATCAATTCTCTAATTTCTTTTCTTTGACTAATTGAGTGAACAATGTGAGTTAATCTTTTTAAACTCCATTATAACTTTAAAATCATTATGAGTTACGCCAAGCAGAAGCAACATCACTCGTCGTTTCGAAAGCCACTTGAAAATTGTGAAACCAAATGCATGCACACTCTCTCACTCTCACTCGCTATTTCTTATTTGGTCAGGTTTATTATATAGAAAGAGTTAGCAATTTTTTAACGAGGGATCACTTAAGTCATCAAGTTAAAGGATAGGTGAAAAAACAAAAAAAATACACATGTCACTATACTATAAGATAAAATACATTATATTATCCCTTAATAAATTTTAGAGACTCTTGCTAGATAATGACTAATGCATATGTGTGTGTACTACTATTATTATTATTTTTTTACTTATTGTTACAAGTGCTCTTAGCTTATTATTCTTGCAAAAATTAATTTACATTTAATCATAAAACATTTTCAAAATTATTTAAAAAATTATGATAATTCCCATATTTTTTCCATAACTTTTCAATTAGTTGTGTTTGAATAATTATTCAATTATTCAATTAATTAAATAATTAAATATATTCATTTTCCCAACATCAAACAACTACTAAGATAAAATGGCAAGATTAGCAAAATAAATTGACACTCAGGGTTTTGAATGATTTTCAAAATGTCATGGGGGTTTCGATTAGTTTTATGAAGCAACCAGAAGGTTTAGCTCTTTTTTGCAACTTTTGAGTGTGAGATAGGTCTATGAACTTCTATATAAATAATTACTGGATTACTATATCTAAGTACACGATAACCACAATAAAAAAAAAAAGATAACATGCAATTCAAAATGATTGATTATAAATATAATATTAGAATATTTTTAAAGATCGCAATCAATAATCATAAGATGGGAATGATTTTATCTATAATTGTACTTCATTGATTATATGTACGTGTCTGAAACAAAAGTTGATATCCTTCAAAAAAAAATTTCAACATCAATTGAAGAAACTTCATTACCTTTCGGTGGTTATTTGTTTTTAGCGAAAGAAAGGTGGTCTTGATGTAGAAAGAGGGTTAAGTCGTTATATTACTGTATGGAAGACTCGAACCTCGAAGAATCACTCACTTATGCGAGCGTGACTTGTAACACGCGGCCAAAGGCCGATTGGTCAAGAAGTTTTGGATTATTAGTTCAATACTCTTACAAAAAATCAAAAGAGTTTTTTGGAATCGGACCTGTTTGATTGTCAGTGAACAAATGAATGAAGCTTTAACTGCATCGTTTTTTGGCTCTTTGTGCTATGCTGGGGATTAGTTTGTTTTGACTTTTGAGCTAGAATGGAATAGGAACTGGATGGACCCACATACTAGCAATAGCCAAGAGACTTTTATAACAGACCATTAATTTAATTTAGGAGAAAATCTAGCGTTTGTTATCAGTTGTCTTGTGTGATCGTGACTTGATAAAAATTTAGGACCCTCTTTCTCTATACAAGAAAAGAAAGCGAAAGATCCGACAGAAGTCTCCTGTACTCGCGAGCGCTATCACATTCACACAACACATTCAATAAAGTTAAATAAATCCAATATCAATTGAAGTAGAACATTTTTTTCCCAAATAAAACAAACTGAAACCACGTGATTAAGAAAAAGAAACAAAATTGATTCTCCTGAAATCGCGCGATTTCTCTAGTCTATAAATTAATACCATTTGTCTCTATAAACAATAGACATCACATTCACATGCGAACTCATTAAGAGAAATAAAAAGATATTTCATAAGTACAAAACGGCTGGAATAAGAGCAATCTTAATAAAAATAGAATAATGATAGGCATCTCAAAATTTTTTATCCCAAATAATTATCTCAAATAATGCGGCATTCATTAATTGTTTGATAGTTCTTTATAAAATTTAAGTGAATTGATTGTATTATCTCACTAACTAATTAATGGATGTCACATTATTTACGATAGTTATTTAGGATAAAAAAATTTAATATGCATAGCACATAAAAATATCATATGTGAGAGAATCTCACCTTTAACCCTTCATCTAATCATTAAGCTTTTGTTATTATTCTTTTGACTTGTGTGAAAATGATTTGATAAAAGTTCAATGACTGTTATCACTTCAGTGGCTCTCACATTCACACACTTAATAGTCAATATGTTAACTAAATCCAATATCACATCCAGTCATCCACGCACACATTTTACAAGGATGAACAACATTCACAGGCGAACTCGTTTTAAGCAAGGCCGCGGCTAAGTTATATTATTTGTATTTAACAGCCCGGCCATATTATTCGTTGGATTTCGACTCTTCAAATCCAGTGGATGGAAAATTTTACTAGACTTTACTAAAGTAGTTTAGAGTATTGTATTATAATTACTAATAGTATTTATTCTTACACTTCTCCTCAACGAGAAAGAGTCGAAGAGACAAACAACAGTTAGTCGGAAACCCATATATTGGTTTATTTGTTTTTAATATCATTTATTACTCTACCATTTTTTTTATTTCAAAAAATGAAATCTAGTAAAGAATTATAAAATGACCAATGTTAGGTATACCAATGTATAAGTCTGAACTTGAGTCTTAATTGATGTGTCATTTATCTATTGGATGCCAGTTAAGTGATTTTACTAATTATGAATTCCATCATTCAATCGATGAGTGATACATAATATTGTGACTTAAGTTGGGACTCAAATGTTAGGATCCTTAACATTATTGTTACAAAATTAACCAAAAAAGTAAAAACGTAACCAAATACTTTTTTAGTTGTAATAATATAAAGTGACAGTTATCATAAGATTTGGATTTATTATTGATCTAATATAGTATTTATATTATTTTTTTATTACGTTGTGATTAGTAGTTATTGAATAAAAACATAAGTGTAATTATGTGTTAATTAGTTGCATAATATTACAAATTCAAACTTATTTGAAATTTTTTCTCGGACAAATTAAATGAAATCTTGCCTTGGCATTAGAATCACTACATACATAATATATCATATAATTAAAACTTTACTCTCAAAACTGGAAAATCAGAATAATAATAATAAACTTTAGTTATTTATTTATTTTAAGTAATCAAATCTCACTTCAACTAGAAAAACAGAATAATAAGTTTATGTAGCATGCAATTAATAACGAAAGCGAACACTTTTCCATTTTAATTGTTTGGAATGCGCGTAACATAACCGATAATAGCTTCACTGCTGGTTAAAATGAAAAATGCTAGACGTTAGAAACCCTATATATCTGTGAGTAGATGGAGTTGAACACCTTCGATGTTCTTAGGAGAAAAGAAATACATGGTGATGGATGGAATATGAACTAGATAGTAGACTTGAATAGCTTCACTTGTTTCACCACTCTAATCTTGTAGCTGGATGCTGATCCGCTAGCTGCAACTCTTTCCTTAGAAAACACAACTTGATCTCCCACTTTAGCTTGCTTGCTCATAACAAAACGACGCCAGCCAGCAGATATAGTGGGTTTCCCGTACGGTCCCAGAAGGATGAACAATCCGAATCGCCATCGTTCTCCGTTCTCGTCCTCTACGACTAAGTCTTGACTGTCTTGTCCAGCTTTGAATGCCGGGAAAAATTCATCAATTGTGTTGGAATCAACTGCCAGCCGAGTAGAAACATCCGTTTCAGTTAGAATCTTCGAATACACTTCCATTGCTTTGATATATTTTGATCCTTCGATATCAAATAAATTGGACTTGCTGTTGTCTGATCAAAGCATGCACAATGGGTTTATATTTATAATAGAAAAACCCAAGAAGCGACAAAATTGAAAATCATTATCGAATCTTTTTGGCATTTTTTATTATTAACATTCGTTCGGCTGTTGAAAAAACACCTTTTCTATCAAATCATGTTTGTTCACTTTTATCGCTTTCTTAGGTCTAAATAATTGTCTGTGGGTCCCGTGTTGTTAATTCAACAACATACTCTGCTTTGATTGACAAAACTGGTTTGTGAGAATTGCCATCACCTAAATCACAGGCTGCCTTTTTGTGAAATGGAATATTCTTCTCAATATTTAATTCTTGGCTGCGGTCATCCTAAAAAAAATGGCGTTGACGTAAAGTGAAAAAAGAAACGAATACAGCATTTTGTCGTACGATTAAAAGTTATAACTCTATTTGAGTATTGATTGGTGAGGTGAATCAAAATTGAGAATCATCATATTCGTCGTTACAAACAAAAAATAATGAGTGATTTCTTGGAACTATTATCCACACCAATTCATATATGCATAGATTTTCAGTAGATTCATTTCTTTATTCAGCAAGATCTATGCAATATCAAGTATAACTTTCTTTTAATAAGTATAGGTATGTCTCCGAAACAACAGTAAAGATCCTTCCCAAAAATATCAACATCAATAAAAGAAACTTAATTAATTAATATTTGGGGATATATATTTTTGGTGAAGGATTTGAGAAACTAATTTGTTGGTGCAATTTATTTTTACGGCCACTTTTAATAATCATCATTTTTTAAAAACTTTGAATATTACGTGCTGCTGTCAAATGATTGCCAGACGAGTGCTCTTGATGTTGATGTAGAAAGTTCTTTGGAAGTGATTGTACGTGGATGCAGCCATAAATTTTGACCTAACTGGAAGTAAGAGATAGTGACAGTGTGCATATATACTTGTGTTTTCTTTCATTGGTTTCACGTAAAAATCTGTAATGATAATGCCTTTAATCATTAACAATCTAATAATCAAATCAAAATAGGTTTAAAAAAAATCAAATCAAATTATGTAAGTTTTGTTTCAGTTGACTTGTGTGTACGTGATTTGAAAAAAATTAAACACCAAAAGCCGACCAAAGAGAAACAAATCTCACTTCAAGAAGAAAAACAGGATAATAAGTGTAATAGCATGCAATTAATAAAGAAAGCGAACACTTTTCCACTTTAATATAACCAATAATAGCAAGTTTATGGAAAGTGTTATAGGCTAGTTTATTAAATCGTATATAACACTATCCAATTATATAATATTGTTTGCTCAATTAACATTTAGAAATGTCCAATTATTTGGACTTATTTACATTAAATCTTATATGGTACTATCATTATTTTTAATTAGTTTACATTAAATCTCATATAGCACTCTCTTAACACTAGTTTACATTAAATCTTATATAATATGTTTTGAGAATAATTTATATATTAAATCCTACATAACATTGACATTATTGTCCATAATTGAAGAAAGAATTAAGCTCTAGCCACTCAGTCAAAGGTAGAGAGGTTGAGTAATAAATTACTCATCATATCTAATAAAGTAGCCAGTATTAGATTAAACCAGAATAATAACAAACTTTTTTTTAACGTAAACAAATCTCACTTCAAGAAGAAAAACAGGATAATAAGCGTAATAGCGTGCAATTAATAAAGAAAGCGAACATTTTTCCACTTTAATTGTTGCTATAACCGATAATAGCACCGAATAGCTTCACTTCTTTCTTGTCATTGTTTATCACTTCTTTATCCTCATTTTTCATCACATCTTTTCCCTCATTTTCCATCACTTCTTTCTTCTCATTTTTCATCACTCTAATCTTGTACCTGCCTGCTGATCCGGAAGCTCCATCTGTTTTCCTAGAAAACTCAACTTCATCACCAACTTCAGCTTGCTTATCCACAACAAAAGTACGCCAGGTGGATTGGCTGATATAGGGTTTCTTGTGCTTTTGCCGGCGGATGCGCAAGGAGAATTCCCAATTTTTTCCATTCTCGTCCTCTACGACCAGGACTTGACGGTCTTGCCCTGCTTCGAATGCCGGGAATAAATCATTAATCCAGCAGGACTTAACTGCCAGCCGAGTAGAAACATCTGATTCTTTTAGAATCTTTGAGTACGGTGCCATTGCTTTGATGAGTTGAGATACTTCGATATCAAATATATTGTACTTGTGATCTGATTATCTGGTCAAAGAAATTTATAATAGAAAAAACCCAAGAAGCGACAAAATTGAAAATCGTTATCAAATCTTTTTTGCATTTCTTCGGCTGTCGAAACATTAACTTTCTATCAAATCATGTTTCTTCACTTTTATCGTTATCATATGTCTGAAACAATTGTCTTACGTGGGCCCTGTGTTATTTATTCAACAACATACTCTGCTTTGACTGGTGAGGTGAATGAAATTTGAGAATCATTAAATTCTTCATTGCAAACCAAATATAATAAATGATTTCTTTTAAATATTATCTAAACCTACTCAAATATGCATAGTATTTAGGTAGATAAAATCCTTCCCAAAACTATCAACATCACTGGAAGAAACTTAATTAATTAATATTTGTGGATATATATTTTCAGTGATGGATTAGAGAAATTAATTTGTTCGCGCAATCATTTCTGCTGTCACTTTTGATGATTGATCATCATCTTTTTTTAAAACTTTGAATATTATGTTTTGTTGTCAAGTGATTGCCAGACATGAAAGTGCTCTTGATGTTACTGTCAACTGAATTGTACGTGTTTTCTGATATTCATGATCAATTCTCTAATTTCTTTTCTTTGACTAATTGAGTGAACAATTTGAGTTAATCTTTTTAAACTCCATTATAACTTTAAAATCATTATGAGTTACGCCAAGCAGAATCAACATCACTCGTCGTTTCGAAAGCCACTTGAAAATTGTGAAACCAAATGCATGCGCACTCTCTCACTCTCACTCGCTATTTCTTATTTGGTCAGGTTTATTATATAGAAAGAGTTAGCAATTTTTTAACGAGGGATCACTTAAGTCATCAAGTTAAAGGATAGGTGAAAAAACAAAAAAAATACACATGTCACTATACTATAAGATAAAATACATTATATTATCCCTTAATAAACTTTAGAGACTCTTGCTAGATAATGACTAATGCATATGTGTGTGTACTACTATTATTATTATTTTTGAACTTATTGTTACAAGTGCCCTTAGCTTATTATTCTTGCAAAAATTAATTTACTTTTAATCATAAAACATTTTCAAAATTATTTGAAAAAATATGATAATTCCCATATTTTTTCCATAATTTTTCAATTAGTTGTGTTTGAATAATTATTCAATTAATTAAATAATTAAAGATATTCATTTTCCCAACATCAAACAACTACTAAGGTAAAATGGTAAGATTAGCAAAATAAATTGACACTCAATGGGATTTGAATGTTTTTCCAAATATCATGGGTGTTTCGATTAGTTTTATCAAACAATCACAAGGTTTAGCTCTTTTCACATCTTTTGAGTGTGAGATAGACTTATGAACTTCTCTATAAATAATTACTGGATTAATAAATCTATGTACACAATAACCACAATTAATATATATATAACATGCAATTAAAAATGAATGATTACAAATATATATCATTATAATATTCTTAAAGATCGTAATCATTAATCATAATATGGGAATGGTTTTATCTATAATTGTACTTTATTGATTATATGTACGTCTCTGAAACAAAAGTTGAGATCCCTCACAAAAATATCAGCATCAATTGAAGAAACCTCGTTACCATTCGGTGGTTATTTGTTTTTAGTGAAAGAAAAGTGCTCTTGATGTAGAAAGTTCTCGTTTGATAGTATGGCTGTCAGCTGGCTGCTGCCATGAATTTGACCAAATGAGAAGGAGCGAATCGGAGTCAGAGATAGTGTGTGCATGCGTTTGCTTTCATAAGTTTGACGTAAACATCTGCAATGATAATGATCTTAATCATTAAAAATCTGTTTTTATCAGTGATTTAGCTATTTCCCATTGGCTTTTTGCTTGTTTTAAGACCATTTTTATACTAATTCTTTACCCAGAAGTAAGGCGATAAAAAGTTCTGGAGCTCGTCAGAAACAGACCTCACTTGTTATGTAGGAATTCGAAATTGACTAACGTTGCGGTCTACATTAATGCCGGTCTAGCTAGATCAATCACCACCTCAATATTAAAATTTCGTTGGGGTAGTTTACGTGGTCCCATAATAGAATCCATCGAAATTTATTCTTTTCATGCAGCACATCTCAATATTAAAATTTCGTTGGGGTAGTTTACGTGGTCCCATAATAGAATCCATCGAAATTTATTCTTTTCATGCAGCACATCTCAATATTAAAATTTCATTCTGATAAGTTAAGGTGGTTAGAATCCATCCACATTTATTCTTTTAATGTAATGATATAAATTATTTTTATAATAAAAAGTTAATGGATCTGACTACTGAACTCACTTAAAATAAAAATTAATAAATCCCAGTATAGAATTCACCTAACCTATCACTAATCGGTCGCATCATCTCAACGCAGGTGTTTCTCCATCTAGCTCACAATGCGCAATGCTTTTAACCTCGTGCTTGTGAGTGCAGCCCCCAGACGGACGTTCTTTTTCCAAGTTGTGAAAAAAAAAAGAGGAAGTTTTTTTCTGTTTTGCCTCCAAGCCCATTTGCAATGTGAATTGAACTAATGATGGTCTTGAATATCTATATGAAAGCAACTACTTAAAAATACAAAGGGCGAAATAACAAAAGAAACAAGCATACGATGGTCATAGATTGGCTGCAAATTCAGCGATTTTCACTTTAGATACAATGCAATTCAATGGGTTGTCATCTTTAACATCTGAAAGAAATACTCTTTTTTTCATCAACAAGATATGCAAGATCCTTGATGATCTGAAATTAAACCAAAGATAACAAGTTTGAACCACCAAAACAATATGCGAAGATGTTACTAAGTAATTGTAGGATAATCTCACAGTATCTTCAGCCCTGTAAAACCATTGCGCCTTATAGTACCATTCACCCATCTACAAAGTTCATATCGAAGATTTATTTATATTTATATAGGAAAGATAATTTTATTTTTTAAACTATCACAAAGGATTTAAACTCTATTATTGTTATTGATTTATTATTTCATCAATTCTGCTACACAATAGAGCTGGAGCTCAAGAAGTTTTTTGATACCGTCTCATCCATTCAGGAAGAATTGCTTTAATTTAATTAAACAATTAATTGTAGCTGGAAGGTTAAAATTTCTAGGGAAAGAAATTACATGGCTCTTTAGATAACTAACAAAAACAATTAATTACCATTGTTTGTTTGTTTATTTATTTATTTGGTTCACCATATTTGTCTGCAATAAAAGGAAATGAATCAGCTGTTTTATATTAATTTGAAGTTTCAATAGCATAAACTTTTCTTATAAATCCAAAAGCACTTGATAGTTGATACCTTGGGCAAAGCCCCTTTACAGTGATGTGATTTGTCAGTATCCTACAGTTGGGTTTTATAAATGTTCATTGGTCTGAAAATTCTAAAACTCAGAGACAACCCAATTATGAAAATATAAAAGTTAAAAGGTTTTGACAACATAATCTTCAGTATTGTTAATTAATATTTTATTTGTTTTAGTTATATAATTTTATAAACATGCTTGATGTTACAAGATTGATTAATTAATAACATATATAAAAATGCAGGAGGAAAGAAAAGTTGCAGGGCTCAAACAAAGCATAAAAGCAAAAGATCGACTAATTATTAACATAAAAATGCAGATGGAAAGAAAAGTTGCAGGGCTCAAACAAAGCATTAAAACAAAAGATTGACTAATTATTATCATAAAATTCAGATGGAAAGAAAAACAAAGCATTCAAACAAAGTATAAAAACAAAAAGAAAGGATGAAGCACAATTTTCACAAAGGCAACTATGAATGGACCCACATACTAGCAATAGTCAAGAGAATTTTATAATGCAAAATCTAGCTTTCTTGTAACATCAAGTCGAAACTTAAGCGAAAGGTAACCTAGCTTTCTTGTCAGTTGTCTTGTGTGTTCTTGAATTGATAAAAATATTTGGGATCCTCTTACTCTATACAAGAAAATTAAACGAAAGGTGATACAGAAGTCTTTTGTACTCGCGACTTTCTTGCATTCACGCGACACATTCAATAAAGTTAAATAAATCCAATATCTCATCGCTTGGTAAATTGTATCCAATAAATCCAACATCAATTTAAGTAGGAGATTTTTTTTTTTTTCCAAAGAAAACAAACTGGAACCACGCGATTAAGAAAAGAAACAAAATTGATTCTCCTGAAATCGCGCGATTTCTCTAGTCTATAAATTAACGCCATTTGTCTCTGTAAACAATAGACATTATCACATTCATAGGCGAACTCATTAAGAGAAATAAAAAGATATTCTATAAGTACAATACGGCTGGAATAAGAAAAAATCTTAATAAAAATAGAATAATGGTAGACTTATTAAAATTTTTATTTCAAATAATGTGACATTAATTAATTAGTTGATAACTCTTTACAAAATTTAAGTTAATTAATTGTATTATTTTAATACAACCAGGAATAGATAGAAGTACTTTAGAGGAGAATGTATTTGCTTGTATAACTTGCTGCCTTTATTAATGAAAACCTTAGCCATTTATAGACCTTGCAGTACAACTGAGTTACACAATTTGTGATTAAGAAATGGGAACTAACAAGCAGAAAATAAGGAAACATAGCAACTAAATATCCGCTACCAACTTATTCAAAGTTTATCCACTAACAAATACTCTTGACTTGATCTACTACTCTTGACTTTGTCTTCATCGTTTAGCACATATCATTCCTTCCCCCTTAGACGATCCTTGTCCACAAGGATAAACTTCGAATAAGACTTTAAGAAACGTCGCTGGTCTTCCCATGTTGCATCCTCCTTGGGGACTCCAGCCCATTTAACAAGAATCTCAGTTTTAGGTCAATAAACTCCTTTACGAATGGTACGTCTATCAAGGACACACTCAGGCTGAGGCAGTATAGTTGATGTGTCCTCAAATACAAGGGGTATTCCATAACAACAGGGGGCACATACCTTATGAACTTCTTGAGAAGACTGACATGAAACACATTGTGGATTTGGGACCCTGTTGGTAATGCCAATTTGTAAGCCACATGATTGATCTGTTTGAGAATTCTGTAAGGGCCAAAGAAACGTGGGGATAGCTTAAGAGAACTACGAAAGCCACAGACTTTTGACGATAAGGTTGCAACTTGAGATAGACATAATCACCAACATTAAAAACAACTTCCCCGCAATGATGATCAGCTTGAGTTTTCATCATATTTTGAGCCACAACCAAATTACGACGAAGATCCTTCAGAATGGAGTCACGGTCTCTTAACGTCTCATCCACAGCATGAATGTGAATAGTACCGGGAACAAATGAGAGTAACGTTGGAGGGGGTATGCCATCGACAGCTTCGAAAAGAGAAATTTTGGTAGAAGTGTGTACTGAGGTATTATAGCTATACTTAGCCCAAGGTAGCTAATCTAGCCATTTGTTTAGTTGTTCACTTGTGAAGCAACAGAGGTACTGCTCTAGGATCCGATTGACGACTTCCGTTTATCCGTCAGTCTGCGGGTGGTAGCTAGAACTCATACAAAGCTTAGTTCTTGGTAACTGAAACAAAGCCTTCCAAAATGAACTGAGAAAAAACCTTGTCTCTATCACAAATAATGGAACTTGGCATCCTGTGAAGTTGCTCAATTTGAGCCATAAAAACCTTAGTCACTGTAAAAGTTGTATATGGATGTTTCAAAGCAATGAAGTGTGCATATTTTGATAGACGATCCACGACAACCATGATGAAAATGTATCCTTGTGATGTTAAGAGCCCATCTATGAAATCCATAGAAATTGAGATCCAAATTATGTCTGGAATTGGTAAAGGTTGAAGAATTCTTACTGGCTGGAGATTTTCTACCTTACATTGCTGACAAAGTTCACAGTGCCTTATGAATTTCTTAATCTTTGCACGCATTCCAAGCCAGGAAAAACTGGATTTAAGTCGGCTGAGAGTTTTTTTATAGCCAAAATGTCCTCCAGTGGGTGATGAATTTGATTCCTTTAAAATAGCTTGTAAAAGTGACGAAGAATGACTCAAATAAAGCATTCCATGTTTGTACCAAACTCCATCTCGTTGAATAAGTGGTTGAGTTAAATTAGACAATTGACTATAAAAAAAGATCCTGTGCTACCTCATTTTGTAGAGTAGCCCACAAATCGGCTAAAGAAAGAGAGATTACTGAAAGCTCAAGCTCTGCTAATCGTGATAAAGCATCGACACCTTGATTTTCTGATCCTTTTTTGTATTGAATTGTATAATCACAACCAAGAATTTTTTGCAACCATAGTGTCTGAGCCAGGGTTGTAATGCGTTGTTCCATTAAATATTTTAGGCTCTTTTGGTCTGTACGAACAATGAAAGGCTTACCCAACAAATAAGGATGCCATTTGCGAATTGCCTTGACGATTGTAAGCATCTCTTTCTCATACGTGGACAAGGCCAACATAGAACCCTTGAGTGCCTCACTAAAAAATGCTACTGGCTTGTCATTTTGTGATAAGATAGCTCCAATACTGACTCCACAAGCATCACACTTGACAACAAAATGGTTGTGAAAAGTCCGGCAATCGAAGGACAGGAGGAGATGTTAATGCGTGTTTCAACTGAGTGAAGGCAGATTTTGCCTCTGAGGTCCAATGAAAGCCTTCCTTTGTTAATAGCCTAGTTAAATGTGCTGCAATTCCCCCAAAGTCCTGAATGAATTTGCGGTAATAACCCGCTAATCCAAGAAAGCCCCTTACTTCTTTAGTCGATGATGGAATTGGCCATTCAAGTACGGTTTGAATTTTCTTTGGATCAACAACGACTCTTGCAAGGGAAATAAAATGACCCAAATACTCTAGCTGCAAAACTCCAAAACAACACTTGGATTTTTTTGCAAACAAAGAGTTATCAGATAAAATCTATAAAACAGTTTTAGTATGGAAAATATGATCTGCCCAAGTTTTGTTGTACACCAAAATATCATAAAAAAAAAAAGTAGGACAAACTTTCTCAAGCAGAGGCGTAAAAGATCATTCATAAGGCTTTGGAATGTTGAAGGTGCATTAGTGAAGCCAAATGGCATGATGACAAACTCATAACGACCATTATGGATTCTAAATGTTGTCTTGTGAATATCAACTTCGTGAACACGTACTTGATGATGTCTTAATCTCAGGTCTAATTGGAAAATATGTAGCTCCGTGCAATTCATCTAAAAGCTCATCGATTACATGTATCGGAGCATATTCTGAGGGACAAATTTGTTTATCTCCTGCAATGACTTGTAAAAAAAAAGCAATGCCATATAAATAAGATAATTCTTTTTCATTCAAGGCTGTAAGTTCAGGTCTTCCCATACCTCTAAAAGTGTGAGTCTGCCCATTTTGAGTAAAAGTCATCGTCAATTTACTGTAATCGATTTTGATAAGACCCAATGTTGCTAGCCATTCGACTCCTAACACAGCTTGGCAAGCAAAAATTGGTAGCACATAGAAGTCGCCTTATATGGGATGGTTCTGTATAGTGATGGTAACGTTGAGGCATCATTCTGCACACTCAATCTTTTCTCGATTTGCAACCATGACTTGAAACCTCTTGTTTCGCACCACTGGTAATCCAAATTTGGAAACAACAGATTGATCTATGAAATTATGGGTGCTTTCGCCATCAACTAATACCATGATATCTTTGTTCTTCAATTTCCCCAAGACGCGAATGGTTTACGGATGCTTAGTGCCTACAATTGCATGGTAAAAGATCTCTGGTATCGACTCGCTGGTGTCTTGTTTAGATTCTTATACAGTCTCGAGACAGTCATTGTAACATATGCACTTTGATTTTCTTAATCAAGTGTACGATTTAATTTTTCCGCTTCGAATCGAGATTAATTGAGCGCGATTAAGAGCTCGAGTGATCGGATTTTAGCTCCGTTACGGATCCGGTATAAGCTTAATTTGTATTAAGTTTAAAAAAAAAAAAAAAAAGAGCTGGATTCTATAAATTGGACGGGAGGAACTGTTTGCATTTTTGGAAATGAAGAGAGAGGTAGACAAGAGAGAGAGAGGGGTTTGACCCGATTTTGACCCGTTGACCCGACCCGGACCCGCGAATTGACCCGATCGGATCTCCCAACTCCGGCCACCTCACCGGCCGTGCTTGGTATCGTTTTCAAGCTTGAGAGACGAGCAACGTATCCCTGCCGTCCTTGTTGCTGGAAAACGCCTGGAACGCCGCCGGTTGAAGCTCGAAACCCGCGGCCGGAACCCGTTTTCGTCGCCGTTGATTTCGCCGGATTTTTGGCACGCCACCGCTTGGATCTTGTTCCTTAGCTCACCAGAATCATTTTCCGACCGACCCCGTCACCTGAATCGGCCGGATTGCCTCCGATTTGCTCTTGGAAGCTCGCGGTTTTGGGGAGCTCGATCCGCCGCCGGTAGCGCGCGTGAGACGTCACCGCCGCCACCATTGGACTGAGCGTGGCTGGAACTATCAGACCTAAGCTCCCCGTCGTCGTTGACTAAAGTCCGGTCACCGTTGACCGACAGGGGCAATTCGGTAATTTCATAAAACTTTGGGGGTGATTTTGTAATTTGTAAAATCAGTGGGTAATTTGGTAATTTGAGGTTAGGGCAGTAAGGTAATTTGTGTTTTCGAGGAGAATTCGGTAGTTTAAGTTGTTAAGGACATTTCAGTAATTTTACGCTCCGAGGGTAATTTCGTAATTTCAGACATTGTGATTATTTCCCGTGATTCAAATTGAGAATAATTTGGTAATTAAAGATTCTATGGATATTTTTGGTTAAATAATGATGTTGAGGGCATTATGGTAATTTTGGCATGTAGGGGTATTTTGGTAATTTTATACATGCAGGAATAATTATTGTTGATAGATATTCGTTTTGAGAAGTATTATGTAAAATTAGTTGTATATCAAGTTTACGGAGAATGATTATGTCGTTTTCTTGATTAGGAGGATCCGCGAACGAGAATCAACCCGCGGACGTTGTTGATACCGAGTCTGGTCATTGTCACTGTGAGTGGAATATACAAAACTTATTTTTATAAGTATATGTTGATTTTATGATACAGTGCAGTATGTTTTGAAAAATAAGTATTTGATGCTTCGATTTAATGATTCTAGAAAAGTGAATTTATTTACATGTGTTGATTTTATTCTTGCTGAGAAAAAGTTTGAATAATGATTTTATTATTATTTTTGAATAAATGCTTGATATAGAATTGAATGGATTTGATACATTTGTATGAGATTTCAGATTTCAGATTTGTATGAGATTTGAATAAATGTTGAAGAAAGGAGAATGAGATTTCAGATGAGATTATATGTTTTCGTACATTTGTTTTAAATGTTATTTGAGAAATTATTAAACAGTACCCTCCCCTCCAGATACAGAGAAACAGTTAATATGAGATGAATACAGAGATACAGATGAGATGAGATAGAGGCCTTTGGGGCCCGTCTGACACACATAGAGGCTTTGGGCCGTGTGTTGGGCGCTTTTGCCTTTTGGGGGCATATGCATGCAGTATGATGAGTACAGATATACTGATATGAGATACAGACAGCTGTTGAGATACAATGAGACAGATGATACAGATGATATACAGGCCTTTGGGGCCGTCTGAGTACACACAGAGGCTTTGGGCCGTGTGCTTGGACTAGATTGATATGATGAGATATGAGATTTTCCCTATCTATCCGTGTGGCTCCGGGGCGTGGCGGTACCCAGATAGTACGTCATTGCCTATCCGTTGAGGTCCGGATATGATGAGATCATTCCCCTGGGTACTTGTTTGATGATAACTTTTGATATACAATATTTGATATGACAAGTATTATGATTCCATCGATTTTAAGCAGATTTATGTAATATAGTATTTCAATGTCTGATTTAAATTAAATATGTTTATGTAAGTAAACTGGATTTTCAAACGAATCACAATAAACAATATATATGTTTGACATGTTTGAAAAGTCTATTTCGAGATATGTACGATTATTGATTTATCTGTTATGCCCATGTGTTTATGTGATGTGTTGATATGAGATGTTGATATATGTGTTTCTTGACATGGGCATACGTATGAATATTTCATTAGCATGAGCAAGACAATGCATTATGTTTTCCATATTTCCTTGAAAAGGAGAGTTGATTTCAGCAAATGAGATTTGAAAAGAAAGGAAGATTGTTTTATAGTTTTAGCTTGGATGCTTGAATTCGTTACTGGCTTAGTGGAGGACTCTCGAGATGTTTATATAGTTATGAGATAAGTGGGCGAAGGACGCATTGCGAGAAGCCCAAAGAGTATGAAAGAGAAAGTTATGAAAGTCAAGAGAGTGTCCTACTAAGCGGTAATCGAATGAAGGTAGCTCAAGTAAGTGGTTTGAAAGAGAATGTGAAAGTTTGAGAAAGATAAAATGATATTTTGATGGAATTGATTTGAGAGAGAGTAATTCTTTTAAATAAATTTATTTTTCAGAAACTAGTATCCACTCACTGAGTTTTATACTCACCACGTTTTTCTTTTATCATATTATTTCCCCCCACAGGAGATTTGCAGGTACATCAGTCGACCCAGCATCGGTAGATAGATTTGTAATTGTGGCCACGTGATGGTGCTAGGAGTCGTAGATTTAATATTATTAATATTTGAGATTTTGTGAGTTGTACGTATTAGTATATTTTGTTATTAAGGATAACCATTATATTTGTTTTTATATTGGAGTGATTTGGAATGATTGTGTTATTTTGACTGGAGAAGTTGGATTTGAAGTTTGGATGGTTATTAAGATATTTTTGGGAGTGTTGTTTTGTAAATTGTAATTTTGAGAATGTTGTTTTTATAGGGGAGGTTCTGTCGAATTTTTTTGGTAGAATCCTTATATATTATTATATTTATCGATCCGATTTTTATGAGTTTAGACAGACTCGTCCTGGGGGTGCGGGGCGGGTCATTTCAGTCATGTTGCGGGGAATCTTCAATCGAGAATAATTGAGGACTTTGGCAGCGGCGACCAGGTAGGAATT
Source organism: Citrus glauca (assembly GCA_029633175.1). Classification (NCBI taxonomy): domain Eukaryota; kingdom Viridiplantae; phylum Streptophyta; class Magnoliopsida; order Sapindales; family Rutaceae; genus Citrus; species Citrus glauca. The sequence continues at coordinate 1,317,109 of JAQOOD010000005.1, read as the reverse complement.
TTTCATCGCAATGATAATAATGTCCCTTCTCACATCATTCACGGGCCTCTTGGTTCGTGATGCGTCTAAAGCGAATTGATGAGTTACTAGAACTTTGGTTTATTTCTGAAGTTGGTAATGGTCATAATAAACTAGTAGAAGTGTTCGGTACAACCCTTTGTACTCTTGTAGTTGTTGAAGGACGGAAGGAACTGCTTACTTTCTTTTGCAGGTTATTTCGTTCTTTGATTAGCCGAGCAACACCAATAGCGTCTGTCAAGGTCCAAGGGCGCTTGATCTTAACATCCAAGCGAATTTCATCTTCAAGGTCTGCAATGAAACAACCCATTAAAAATTTGTCAGGTATCCCGTCGACAAGGTAAGACAATTGTTCAAAAACTTCCTGATAAGCCTCTACAGTTGAGGTTTGTTTTAAATGAGTTAAAGCTTCAGAAGGGTCTTCATAATTTGTTGGGCCAAATCATTGAAGCAAGGCTCGTGTGAATTCTTCCCAAGCTAATGGTCCTTTTAATTTGGATAGCCATCTGTGCCATTGTAAAGCAATGCCTTTAAGATGGAAAAAGGCAAGCTGCACTTGTTGAACTGAAGCAATGTTCTTAAACTCAAAATATTGTTCCGCTTTGTAAATCCAGCATGTGGGGTCGTCTCCGCCAAACTTAGGAAATGAGAGCTTGAGATGATGGTGGTTTTGGTCAAGGGAAGAGCTAGAACGTACAGTGTCTGGACAAGATGGTTGGTGTGATGATTCTCCAAAAGCAAATGGATTGATTTCAATGTTGGTATGGTTTGAATTGCAAGAGACTCACAGAGATTGAAACTCTATCAAGACAGTTTGTAAAGTGGCATTAACTTGCGCTACTAGAAAAATGGTCTTTATTGATACTTAACTCGTGACACTTTATTAAAAAGTATTAGTATTTACATACATATGGATCATTTTTCGTGTTTAACATATAAGTATCACAAATTATTGATACCATAATGTTTGCAAGTCAGACATCAGAGATCCCTGACACTAAGCTATCAGTTAAAAAATCAAACTAATTCTAATCTTGTTCCAAATAGAACTCAAACTCAAGACCTATAGAAGTCAAGCTTTTTAAGTTAAAAGGAAAAGAATAAACCATAATATAATACACACAAAAATGTATCTATAAAAAAAGTTTTTAGAAAAAACCCTAATTCCGTAAATCCCTAAATCTAATCTTGGTCAATTTTATCTTCTAAACTCTCTTTCTCTCTGAGTCTCAGCAGCCACAGTCTCTCTCTCAGCAGTCACGGTCACGAAAACAATTACATAGCCACGGTTTCTCTCTCTAACATGTCGTCACTCACCCAGTTTGTTGTCAACTAGTGCATCGTGACCGTCAGCCTGTGTGCAATCTACCAGCGCGTCGCCACTCTTTAGGTAGTCTTCGGTAAAGCATCCACATTGTGTGCTGTCATTGTCGATTTGTGCTTTCCTCACTGTGCGTTTGTTGAGTCATGGCGATTCTCAATCGTTAGCTTCAGCCAATCTCGCACCTCACAGTCATCGCTTGTCAGCCGGGGACCATCGCTGTAGTCGTCACAGACACGGTCATCTGCTGTTGTTATTTTCAAATTTCAATTTTCGTTCATGACAAAGGTATAATAGTAGAAAAATTATTTTAATTTATTTGATTTTTTGTATTAATGTATTTGATTGAAATTGAATACTTGGTTAAAAAAATTGAAATTTTTTCAGTTATGTATTTGATATCATTCTTGTTTAAGAAACACGCATTTCAGTAGTTGATTTCATTTAGTCTATGTTCTTTTTGGTTGCTTTATTTGATAGAGCAGAGCAGAAGGCTTTTGAAACCTCAGCTTCTTTTTTTTTTTAATCTTTTATGGCGAAAGTATGATAAGAATTGTATGAAAACGTGTTTTGCTTTCTTCTTCGATGGCTAGCTTGGCTTGCCGTGGGAGAGTGGGAAGCTGATTTATATCATATTAATTACATCACATGGTTATATAATAAAAGTTATATTTTTTAGGAATGTGTATTTGTGTCATATTTTGAGTAGAACATTTACTTGTTCAAATAGGGACTCGTAGTATACCGGCCTTGATGGGAGCTGTGGACATTTCATGGTCAATGGGGATGATTGGCTATTCAAGTATTGAATGTTGCTTTAGTGGTAGTTAGATCTTTCTATTTTGTCTTTTTTTATTTAATAGTGTTTATATAATGAATAATCAACAGTTTTTTTGACTAGAAAGTTGTTGGTAGCATCATGGACCCAATTTGTAAGTATATCATTTCTGCTAACTTGAAAATATTTGTTCATTAGCAGTATTTATTTGGGAATATTTTGTACCTATAATGATCTGTAATATTTTTGGATTCTATTTACCTTTTGAGGACCTTAGAATGATTATGTATGTCAAATTATCTGTTAGATTTGTTCCTTGATTTACTAGTGTTAGATTTCTTTTGGATTCTAGTTATTCTCATGTGGCTTTGACTTTCCTTTATTATTGTACTTTTTTTCCCTTTTCTTTTAGAATAATTCTTTTTGATTAATTGGGGCCATAAAAAAAGTTTATACTAAAATCTTTATTTTGCCAAGTTATAATTTGCGAGGACATATGGAATAAAATATATCTTAGAAGAAATTGTAAAGTGGATAGTTTGAGATGCATGCTCAAATGTGGGGAGAGTTCTCTTCTCAATGATGAATTAGACTATGTATTAGATGCACTATTGTAGCATGTCCTTTTAGGTCATATATTAGCAAGCCTCTTATATCATAATAGCAGGGCGTTACCATGTTGGTCAAATTACATGCTTGGTTTAACAAGTACTTTAATGCATTAAAAAAAATATTTGTCATTCAAGTTTATCCATGAAGCTTAGGAGTATTCACGCGCATTTATGAAGTTTACGTATTTAGTCTCTATACTTTTTTTGGGTTAAATTTCAAACAGGATTTAAAAATTTCTATTCTATAAATGTGCAGCAAAATTCTTCAGCAAACTACGGATGAAGTCAAAATAAATCCTTCCTAGCTAGCATGTGTTGACTTTTATAAAACTTGCATTTTGTCTTATCTCCCATGGGGAGGAGCTGAACTCATTCAGGTAATACTTTATTTTTATTGTCTTATATTTTGTATCTGTATTTTGGATTTGGAATTTCTATTAATAGACTTCACCTCTCTACCATAAAATGAGAATATATTAATACTCTTATAGCTATTTTGAGAGACAAACATAAAGAGACATAATTGATCTAGTGATCTTTCTTCAATCTTTCCTTTGGTTTCTTTATCTCAATGACCTTAAGCCTTTTTGTATTGCTTTACCTCTATAACTGAATATGTTTAGTTTTCTATTTGCTGAATGAAGTTTCTAGGAGGTTGATCTTGTATTTTGACTCATGATTGTTATCATTGTGTCTTGAAGATTTGATAGGAAATTGGAAAGTATTGCAAGAGTTTGATACTATACATTTTTCATTTTTTTGGCTTAGGGATTCTTATTTAATTCATTAGTGATAGCCTAAGAATACTTAAGATAAAAAGGATTAATATCAATTCTAAGCTTTTTTAAGATTTTTGTTAACTACTGTCAAGTGGTACTATTTATTACTATGTCATTGCTTTTTATAATTCCTAGAAAATGTCAAGTGTTTGGTTACAAATTATTGTTTAGTTTTGAGGTTAGTAATACATACTTGTTAGTAATTGGAGTTGATGTTGAATGTTATGAATACACTATTGATGATCTTTCATATGTGTAGGCCGCATATGTTGTCAAGTTATTTGTAGCATTCAATAATCATGTAATGTATGATTATATTTTTGCTTGTAAATGTCCGACACTTAATTTGTGTAGCAAACTAATTAATTCTATATGTTAGACTTATAGGTGGGAAAACAATGAAGTTTAAGGTGTAGAGGCAATAAGGAGAATTTTGTTGCAAACTAAATACTTGTATTTTTTTTTAAATCTAAATATCTACTTGTGGGCATTTCAAACTATATTTGAGATACTCTAAATTTGTATGTTTCTTTTAGTACTTGTTTTAATTTGTATTTGGTATAATTGTGACATATTAATAATATTTAAATATGAAATGAAAGATTTTGTAATATAAATTAAGTTTATTAAATTTTATGGCGCCTTTTAATTTTACCAATAAATCAATAGGCAATGATCCAATTCAAATTTTTTTTAAATAAATTAAACAGTGATACAATGGTAACAATAATTATATACACTAATATAATATCAACAACTACTAATACTATGGTGTCATAATATTAGTGATACTATAGTAATAGTAATTTCTGACACTATTTTAATGTCAATAAAGACCATTTTTCTAATAGCGTTGATTGAAGCTAGACTCGTGACGGGCTAGAGTCTCGTTAACTTCACAGCGAAACTCAACATTGGTTTTGCCATGTGTGTCCATAATCAGAATCTGCTCTGATACCAGTTAATACAACCAGGAATAGATAGAAATGGTTTAGAGGAGAAAATGTTTGCTTGTACAACTTGCTGCCTTTATTAATGAAAACCTTGGCCATTTATAGACCTTGCAGTACAATTGAGTTACACAATTTATGGCTAAGAAATGGGAACCAATTAACAAGCAGAAAATAAGGAAACATATCAATTAAATATCAGCTACCAACTTAATCAAAGTTTATCCACTAACAGATACTCTTGACTTGGTTTGCTACTCTTGCCTTTGTCTTCATTGTTCAGCACCATATTTCAGCAACCAATTAATGAATGCTATATTATTTGAGAGAGTTACTTGATAATAAATTTAGGATGTGTAGCATTATTCATAAAAATATCATATGTGAAGAATCTCACTTTTAAGTCTTAATCTAATTATTAAGCTTTTGTTACTATTCATTTAACTTGCATAAAAATGATTTGAGAAAAATTCAACGACTGTTATCATTTCACTGGCTCTCACGTTCGCACATTCAATATAATCTAATATCACATCCAATCATCCACGCACACATTTTATAAGGATCAATTACATTCACAGGCAAACTCATCTTAAGTAAGGTTGCGGCTAAGTTACATTATTTGTAACTAACAGCTCGGCCATATAATTCGTTGGATTTCGACTCTTCAAATCCAACGTATGGAAAAAATAACTAGACTTTTTTTTTTGAAGTCTGTTATACACAGATATTACTGACATTACATCATACATTACAATGAATTTACAATCATACTATATAACTGGGACCACCATCATACATTGACACACTGAAGTATATGCCCAGATATTTAAACCCTCTCTAATATTCGAGGGGTGCCTGCTCCACTCACATTTCGTAAGGGAGAGACTGTCTCCACTCAATTAATTGATAATTGAGGAAGAACTGAAACTAACCTCCATAATGCTCTTATGGAGGCTCGAACCCTTGCACTCAACATTGTAAGTGCAAGACTTCTCCCATTGGACCAAAGGCCCGTTGGTAAAAATAACTACACTTAAAATAAAGTAGTTTAGAGTATTGTATTCTAATTGCTAATAATATTTTATTCTTACACTTCTCACAAACGACGAAGAGTCGAAGAGACAAAACAATAGTTAGTCGGAAACCGTATATTGGCTTATTTGTTTTTAATCTCATTTATTACTTTACCGTATTTTATATTATTTCGAGAAAAGAAATCTAGAGAAGAATGGAATTTGAATTGTTTTTCTTGGAGTTTAATTGTAATTTAACTATCATTTTATATTTTGGTACGTTTTGTTAGGAAATTGGTGGTGAAAACAGACACGCAGCTAAACTAAAATTGTAAGAAAACAAGCACAATAGAGGACACCAGAAATTACGTGGTTCGGCTTTTAGCCTACGTCCACGGGCGAAGACAGAAGGAAATATTTTACTAGTGAAAAGGAGTTACAAGTATTGTGGTATTTTAGCTCACTTCCCAAAACCCCAATACACCCAAACTCTCAGAACACTAATAACAAGAGCTTATAAATTCAAGCTCTTAACTTTCTCTCAACTCTTCAATTCTCTCTAGGAATTGAATGCTTCTTGAAAATGGAATTGAGATTATGAAATGAGGGTGGGAGGCCCTCTATTTATAGCCAACAAAATGGCTATTAAATTATTTTTTTTCTTTTTCCACGGGCTGCCAAACTTTCTTTGGGCTGCTGTTGAATGCTTCACACACGGCTTTGAATTTCTTTTCCCACGGGCTGCCAAACTTTCTTTGAATTCAAACATCTAGAAGCTGTGCTTCTAGATGCTGCCATATGTTCACATTCTCCCATTTGGAGATTAGATTGAGGAACAATCAATCTCCACATCATCCTTTCTGCTTCGCAATAAACATGTTGCCTACGTTTCAACTAGGCCACAAGAGGATCTACTCCAGATAAACTTGTCAGTATTTATCGGCTTGGTCAAAACATCTGCTAGGTTCTCCTTTGTATGGATTTTCTGTAAATCCACACGTTCGTCTTCCACTACTTCTCGAACAAAGTGATACTGAACTCCTATGTGCTTTGTCCTAGAATGAAAAGCTGGATTCTTTGCAATGTGCAAGGCACTCTGACTGTCACAAAACACAGAAATTTTCTTTTGTTTGTGCCCAAGCTCCTCCAATAACCTTTGTATCCAAATAGCTTCCTTGCAAGCTTGTGTAGCTGCCATGTATTCTGCTTCTATTGTAGATAAAACCACAACGGTCTGCAGTTTCGAAACCCAGCTTACAGCTGCTCCCGCAAGTATAAACATATAACCAGTAATAGATTTCCTTTTATCAAGGTCTCCTGCAAAATCTGAATCCACATAGCCCCTGACAGTAAACTCTGATCCTCCATAACATAATGCAACATCTGAGGTTCCTCTAATGTATCTCAGAATCCTCTTCACAGCTATCCAATGCTCTCTACCAGGATTCGCCATGTTGAAGCGTCGCAAGATTTTCTTCAAGTAATTCTTCTGTGGAAGCCAAATCTTCCTGTTATTTCTGTCTCGGTGAATTTGCATCCCTAGAATCTTGTTTGCTGGTCCCAAGTCCTTCATTTCAAACTCCCTAGCCAACTGTGCCTTCAATTCTTGGATTCGATCTTTGTTGGGGCCTGCTACCAACATGTCATCCACATACAACAACAAAATAATGAAATCATTATCTTCAAACCTCTTGTAATATGCACAATGGTCTGAACTGAGTCTGTTGTATCCAAGGCTCATAATGAAGGAATCAAATCTCTTATACCAACACCTCGACGCCTGTTTGAGACCGTATAGAGATTTGTTCAATCTGCAAACCAAGTTCTCCTTTCCTGTTTCTGCAAAACCTTCTGGTTGGAGCATATATATTTCTTCTTCAAGTTCTCCATGAAGAAATGCAGTTTTCACATCTAACTGCTCTAGATGTAGGTCAAATGTAGCACACATTGCCAAGACTACTCTGACTGTTGGGAGTCGAACCACCGGAGAAAATATCTCGTTGAAGTCAATACCTTCTTTCTGAGCATATCCTTTCACCACCAATCTCGCACGATACCGCTCTACTTGGTCATTGCCATCACGTTTGATTTTGTAGACCCATTTGTTTCCAATGGCTTTTCTTCCACGTGGTAGTGGTACAAGTTCCCACGTCTTATTCTTGTGTAGAGCTTCAATTTCTTCCTGCATTGCTATCATCCACAAAGTAACATCTGGGCTGTCTAAAGCTTCATGGAAAGTTGAAGGCTCTCCATCCTCTGTTAGAAGACAGTACGCAACGTTGATCTCTATCACATACTCCGAGTGCCACGTTGGCGGTCGTCTCTCACGATTTGACCGACGAACTTCTGGAGCCTCGGACTCGACTGGTTCTTGTTCCTCGTGCTCTGGTGCTGCTTCAAAAGAATCTGAATCTTCTGGATTATTTTCCACATACACCGGTACAGTCTCTGACTTTTCTTTTACAGTGCTATCATCCTTATCTTTCCTCTGCAGTTGATCTTCTAAAAAGATCACATCTCTGCTGATGACGATCTTGTGGGCAGTGGGGTCCCACAGACGATACCCCTTTACTCCATCAGCATACCCTAAGAAGATACATCTTCTAGATTTTGGATCTAGCTTTGTTCTTTCTTGAGCGTTGTACATCACGTACACAAGACATCCAAATGCATGTAGGTAGGAATAATCAGTTGGCTTTCCAGTCCACATCTCCATCGCCGTCTTCAACCCAATAGCTGTAGATGGCGACCGATTTACTATATAACAGGCAGTTTTGGCCGCTTCTGCCCAAAATGAATTGGGTAGACCAGCAGTCCTCAACATAGCTCTTATTCTTTCTGTAAGAGTTCTGTTCATCCGCTCTGTCACTCCATTTTGTTGAGGAGTGTATGCCACCGTGAACTGTCTCTGAATACCTTCTTGCTTACAGAAAGCAAGAAACTCGCCATCTGTATATTCTCTACCATTATCTGTCCTCAAGCACTTGATCTTTTTACCAGATTCAAGTTCCACCCGCGCTTTGTATTCTTTAAACACTAGAAATATATCTGACTTTTTCTTAATTGGATACACCCAACATCTTCTGGAATAATTATCAATAAAAGTCACCATGTACTTTGCACCTCCCATAGATATATCCGGTGATTCCCAAACATCAGAATGAATCAAGTCTAGAATGCATTTACTTCTAGCAATAGATCTACTAAACTTTAATCTATGCTGCTTACTAATAACACAATGCTCGCAAAATGGTAAACTTACCGATTTGAGCCTCGGAAGCAATTTTCGCTCAGAGAGAATCTTCAAGCCTTGTTCTGACATGTGGCCAAGTTTGAGATGCCACATCATCGTTGACTCTTCTCCAGTTGACGCGACACACGCATCAGCCTCCTGTAGTGTTTCTCCTTTAAGCATGAACAGATTAGCACCGATCTTTTCTGCTTTCATTAATACAAGCACGCCTTTAACTATCTTCATAATTCCATTCTTCACATGAGTTTTGTACCCATGACTATCCATTTGTCCCAAAGACAATAGATTTTTCTTCAGGCCATTGACATGTCGTACCTCCCCAATTGTGCGAATTGTACCATCAAACATTTTTATTTTAATAGTACCAATACCAGCGATCTCCAAGGCATGATCATTACCCATATATACAGATCCTCCTGAGATAGGTTCATATGTGTGGAACCATTCTCTCCGAGAGGTTATGTGCCAGGTAGCTCCTGAGTCTATAAGCTAGACATCAGATAGTCGTTTTCTGCCTTCTGAAACAGTTGTTGCCTCGCTGTAGAGAATTTCACCATCATCTGAGGTATTTGCTACACACCCCTGAGCATTTGATGACTCAGGTTCTTTGCCCTCTTTTCTCTTACTCCAACACTCTTTCTTGACGTGCCCTTTCTTGCCACAGTTGTAGCATTTTACATTCTTCTTACTTCTGGATTTTGATCTGCCATGACTTTGACTCCCACTAGGGCCACGTTCCGTTGATCTCCCTCTCGTCACCGATAGCGCCTCCGCTTGCTGCGAACTTGCTTGTCTATTTTCCTTATTTTTCCGCCTGCTCTCCTCATTTAATACGGAGGCTGCAACATCGTCGAAAACTAGACTGTCCACTGGATTGTTGTTCGTCAGGTTGATGATGAGTTGATCATACGAATCTGGTAGACTTTGAAGTAGAAGCTCTGCACGTTCATTTTCCTCTATATTATGACCCAACGTTGTGAGTTGAGAAAATAGAGTCTTCAAGGTGTTGATGTGGTCGGTCACCATTGTAGATTCCGCCATTCGAAGAGTATAGAGTTTCCTCTTCAAGAAGATTTTGTTGTGTAGTGACTTGACCTCGTACAATTTTGTGAGAGTATCCCATATTTCCTTCGCCGTGTTTTTCTCTGCTACACTAGATAATACTCCATCTGCAAGTGCCAAGTGTAGATCAGAAATGGCGTTGCCGTCTACCTCATTCCACTTGTCATTAGTTATCTCCATGGGCCTTTCTCCAATTGCTGCTAAGCAATTATTTTTCCTCAATACAGCTTTCATCTTCATTTTCCATAACGAAAAATTATTTCCGTTAAATTTCTCAATTTCATACTTTGCCGCCATTTTGTTGATAAATACTGCACACAAGCTAGTATACCACCTTGAATAGTTGTGAGTATGTGTGAGAATGTACACCAGGAAAGTTCTCAGGAAAGACTGGAGGGGTCACAATGGTCCCACTTAAAACCCAGTCTCCTTAAGCTCTTATCGCCTTTGTGACAGAACTTTCCTAGACATGTACAACAACCACACAGTTGTTTTACTCACACCACTATTCCCTGCTTTGCACCGCCAAATCTTGGGTCGCTCCCACCGTTTCTTGTGAACAGTACCATATACGTGAACAGTACCGTATACGTGAACAGTGCTGTATTTGTGAATAGTGCCGCTCCCATCGTTTCACGTGAATAGTACTGTATACGTGAATACGTGAACAGTGTCGTATACGTCAATACCCCGTACGTGAACAGTACCTGACTCCAAAAATACAACCAATAGCTCTGATACCACTGTTAGGAAATTGGTGGTGAAAGCAGACACGCAGCTAAAGTAAAATTGTAAGAAAACAAGCACAATAGAAGACACCAGAAATTACGTGGTTCGGCTTTTAGTCTACGTCCACGGGCGAAGACAGAAGGAAATATTTTACTAGTGAAAAGGAGTTACAAGTATTGTGGTATTTTAGCTCACTTCCCAAAACTCCAATACACCCAAACTCTCAGAACACTAATAACAAGAGCTTATAAATTCAAGCTCTTAACTTTCTCTCAACTCTTCAATTCTCTCTAGGAATTGAATGCTTCTTGAGAATGGAATTGAGATTATGAAATGAGGGTGGGAGGCCCTCTATTTATAGCCAACAAAATGACTATTAAATTATTATTTTTTTTCTTTTTCCACGGGCTGCCAAACTTTCTTTGGGCTGCTGTTGAATGCTTCACACACGGCTTTGAATTTCTTTTCCCACGGGCTGCCAAACTTTCTTTGAATTCAAACATCTAGAAGCTGTGCTTCTAGATGCTGCATATGTTCACACGTTTTTTATAAATTACATTATTTATTTATCATGTATTGGTAGTGATGATATTGAATACTAAATGTATTTATTTTAAAATCATCAATTTGTTAGATTGAATGGATGTTAATTAATATTAAGTTGTTTATTTTTTTGATGATATTTATTTTTATTAATTACTTAATTTTTAAACAGGAATTCACAAAATAAATTATAATCACAATATAATTTTTTTTGAAAAAATTTAACTTTATGACAGGAAATAGCCATTATAAAGTCTTTCATAAAAAATTTCCTGCCAAAATTTAATAATAAATTTACAAATGTTAATTTTCCACCAAAATTTAAATTAGTTCAAATTTTAGTTTAAATATTTTTTTGACATTAAAATATTGTGCGACAGATATATGACAATGAAATACCATCATGAATTCATGATGAAAAATATTCTGTCATAAATTAATGACAGTGACATAGATAACAGATGAACTATCTGTCATACATCCACTTTTATGACAGTTATTTTCCGTCATTTATTGCTTGTTTTCTTATAGTGTGTCAAATATCTTTATAGTATTATATATTTAGGTAAAATAACTACAAGCATCATATTTTTTATTTTAAATAATTTTAGGTGATTTTTTAAAAATAATTAAAATTATATATCTTTATATCATTCAATAAACTCTATTTAGTTTGAAAAACTAAACAAATTGTGCACATTTTTTATCTAGATCTAGGGTTAATGGGTACTAAACAAAGTGATTCTTTATCCCTAATATTTGGTCTAGTTGCCATTTAGTTTGAAAAACAACTTAAACTGAAGCACCATTGCTAAACAAAAGTGATTTTTAACGGCAAAGTAACTATGCCACCAAGAAAACATAGATTGATATGCCGTTTGATCCACAACCCGCGGAAAGTAATCAAGTTTTGACAGTATAGGTCAACGCGGTTGCTTCCGCTGTTGAAATAGAATCCAACTACAGAGACTATTGGCTGTGATTTTGACTTTAACAAAAGCGACTTCTTCTAATGCTTCCTCTGCTGGGTTATCAGTTAATTTGTAAATAAATTCACTCGTACCCTTGGACCTCAAAGCATCCTAATATCTGTTAATTTGTAAGTAAATCCATTTGCAACAATGGACCTCAAAGCATCCATATAGCTGCTAATTTGTACATAAATTCATTTTATTTTTTAAAATTCACAATTGAGAATTAAAATTAACCATTTCCTTTTTTCATGAAAGTTACCCACATGGTACTGGAAGCGTTTATTGAATTACTGATAACTAATCATGTTGGTGAAAATTAACTTCTAATGTAATGTTCTTTTGTTTTCTTTTTCTTTAAAGACACGTTGGTTTTCATATGTAAGTAATGAGTAGTGCTAGGCAGCGAGAGGAACGAGAGAAGGACGAGAGAAACGGCACCCTCTGCTGCCGTTTCGCTTCTCGTTCCTCTCGCTAAAAAATGAATTAAATATAATAAAAATTGAATTCGTGCAGATAGTAATTATATCACCGGCCCTACCCAGCTTTTGCTCTCTCCCTCACCTCACCAGTTTCTCCTCCCTCACCAACTCTCAGCAGCATCTCTCTTCTCTCCCTCACACTTGAGAAGCTCCGTCACGGACGAGAGAAATTTTATCTCCGGCCCTCACTCTTCCTCTGTCCCTCGCTTTCCTCTCTCCCTCACTTCACCAGCTTCTCCGTCACATTTCCAGAAGCTCGTCACGGCTTCCGGCGTGCGTCACGGCTTCCGGCGTGCGTCACGGCTTCCGGCGTGCATCACGGCTTCCGGCGTGCATCACGCTTCCAGAGCCCTCACGGCTTACGGCTAAAGTGCCGTGAGCTTCCAGATCTCCCATTTTTTAAAGTTCTCGGCTTTGCTGGTTCGTCCTCCCCCAAGGTACCTGAATCTAATTTTTTTTTTAAAGTTGAAGGATTGGCTAACTGCATCTTGTTCTGGAAGTTGTTGGGAATTGTTGTATTGATATTATTGGAAGTGTTTGGATGATTTTGTGATTTTCTTGATGGGTTTCTTCAGTCCGTTCAGTGGCTTGGGAGTCTTGGAAACTCTTTCTACTTTTCTGTTTTTGAGTTAATTACCATGTTCTATTTTCTGTTAAAAAAATTTCTTCAGACCAAGCATGAATTCTGGGTTGGTGGTGAACGGGATGTTATGGATGATGAAGAATTTGAAACTTCTCGTTCACCACCAACCCAGAATGAAACAACCCACATGATGAAGAATTTGAAAAGTGCTCTGTTAAATATCAGTCTTCAGGCTTTTTATGGTGGCTGGCTATTTTAGTTCTCAGAATGAGGCTACACTTTTGCTTCAATATATCCCATCTATATATAGATATAGATATACACACGCCACAAGAGTCAGTAACGTAACACTAACAGGCAACAGCTCCTCTCGGTTAGTAGCTCTTTTATAGTTTTCAAAAAGTTTCGTGATTAGCTTGCATTAATTGGGAAACACAGGCGCATAATTTGTAAAAAGAAACCAACCTCAGATGGGGCTGTAATGTACATGTGTGGTTTATTAATTATGTTATCACGGAGAATCCAATTTAACAACTGCAATTAAATGAACAAATTAAAAATCACTCTAATTAGCATGGTTTAATTTAATTTACTTCGCTGAGGTCTACTTATAGCCTATAGCTAACGTTAGCGTCACAAGTGCACGTGTGCGTATTTGTTTCCCATTGTATATATCGTTAGAATCAATATTGCAGAGCACGAAATAATCTGATGGTTGCTGTCTGTGCCTTGTGAAAGCAAAAGCATCGTGTGGTCCAGCATCTTATATTGTTATGTGTTCTTGCAAAGTGTATGGGCATTCGCTTTATTTTGATGATTCGTGTTATTTTTCCACAGCCAACTGTTTCTTGGCCTGTTTATTAATTCTCTGTGCAAATGACTCACATTTTGGATGCGATGTATGTTTTCTCATTGTGGTGGGCTTTTTACTTTGATGATTCACTTCCATTATCAATGTCTAAGCTGCAAAAACCCTCCTCCTTTGTGCGTGATTTACTTGGATACACAAATGTTCAACTCTTATTGTCTAAGACATCATGCACTTCCTATTCCGCTGTTTCCTTTTGAGAATTGTATGAGCTGGAGGTGTGATTGTGTTACCATTTCAGTTTCAGTTTTGTTTTGTTGATTTTAATTAGATATCCGAATGCACATTCAAATGCCTGCTGTTATTTTTTTGCAGTTTAAATAGTTTATGAATGACGATGTCATCTAGTACAAATGAAACTTGGAATTCATTGCAAATATGTACTGAATGCGGTGAACAAATGGAGTTGTTCACGTCACGTACTACAAAGAATCCAAATCGCAAATTTCGGAAATGTAGAGGATGTCAGAAATTTGAATGGGCAGAAGACCGTAAATGCAGTGAAGAGAAAATTGATTTGTTAGTGGAGGAAGTTAAAAAGCTGGCATTGGAGATTGAATGCTTGTCTTTAAAGTTTCAATTATGTGAAGCGCAGAGGGGATTGTCAAGGCCATGTTATGATTTAATTAGAATATTTGTAATTATTTTACTATGTTTTATATTCAAGAATTTTTTTTAAGTTGTTTTAATTTGATTTCTTCACTGAATTTACTATTGTGTCAATTATTTTTACTAAACAAGTACTTTATTTAAGCTGTTGACACAATGTGTTATGTATTTATATATCCTTTCTTTGATACTTGTCTCAAGGGCGAAGATTCGCCATTTACCAAACTTCTATTGCTCCGAATATCGAACCCAAATGCATATGCCCAATTAATTTGGTTTTTAATTATGTTGCAATTTTAAGTAATTCTCTAGGCAGTGGGCAACGACCAAGAAATTAATAAAAATTAATTAGCCTCATAGGCGATTGATGAGATCTATATTTAGCAAGCCAATCAATTAGAAGAAATCAAATTATATCCGCAATTTATACCTGCACTTCAATTTAAGATAAAGCAAAGACAAACACAAGAAATCGCCAATCAACACAATAACACAAGAAATTGTCAATCAAACACAAATTGAAAAATACAGCAAATACCCACAAGATCAAACATAAATTTGTCGTCTCAAGCCAAATCTAACTGAAATAATAATGAAAATAATCGAAACAAATTTAAATCAAACATCAATTGCGGCGATTGTTGTCTTCATTATATTGTTGATGTAACAATTGTTGAAAATTCCCACTTGCAGATCCTTCATACGTCATCGAATGAGAAGAATAATGTGACTGCAAAGCATACGGTGGGACTGGTTGCTGTAATATATAATAAATTAAAATATCATTTACTATTGTAAAAATTTGACTACGTAAAATATAAGTATGCATTAAGAAATTTATAAAAATAAGTAAACTTACCATGTGCCAGTTATAAGGAATTGGCTGGTAAATATTATTTCCACCAACTTGATATGGATATACAGGTACCTGAAAAAATATGTTAAATTAATATTAAAATTATAAAATTAAAATATAAATTAATATTAAAATTATAAAATTAAAATTTACTTGTGAATTTGTTTCTTACATTATAATAGCCTAAACTCCCGTGCTGATTAAGATTTGCATTTACATTGCTTCCTTCGTGAAACGTCTACATTTACTCAACAACATACTTAGTTACATATGTTAAAAATAGTTGAACTAATATTATAAATAAATACTCAAAATAATTTACCACTGCCATGTTGCTCTGCTGTGTGGAGACGTCATTAGCCATTTCAAAAGGTGCTGAAGCAGTTTCTTGCAAATCCTGTAAAATTATAATACAATATAATTAAGAAAAAAATAAGATAAAAGATAAAATGAAATTATAAAACATATATATGCATTCCACCAAACCTTATTTTTTTCGGCTGTCTTGTTCTTTTGGGCAGGTTTTTTCCGGATTGAAGATTGTTTCCTCAAACAAGGAGGACGCCCTTTACGACGTGCCGCTGCTGGATCATTAATTACATGCTCGATGGTGTTGCTGCTACAACTTACTTCACCAATAGCAGTTGTTTCCACACTTGCACACTGAATTTGCTTGGGCAAATCCTTCATAGTTTTATTAATCCAATCCAACACAAATTTATAACTACTCTCATCATCAGCAGCTATGTTTGCAACCTCAGTGAAATCAGAACACATTTTGTCATATCTCTCTTGCTGAATGGATAAATTCTGCATACCATAACTGACTTTCACCTTACTGTAACATCTCTTCACATCTTTCCTCCACCTTGATAAAATGTACATCTCTGGAAGTATTTCAATACCATGCCGTATCAGCACTAAAAGGGCATGTCTGCAAAGAATTCCCCTAAACTGAAACTTTGAGCAGATACAGCTAACTTCACATTCAGTTTCGTCAAACACAACCTCAAAGTTTTTTTTCTTTCCTTGTCCAAGTGATTCACTGATTTCAAATATTGACCCACCAGAATCCACTGTATCACAATACATTAGTGCAGTTAATTCTTGTTGGAATTCTTTGAACTTCGCAATTGTGTACATCTTCTCAACTTGTTTCTCTATCTCATATCTTGTTACACACGGAGTGTTTTTACTGAAACACTTGGCATCCGCTTGCCATTCCAATTCAGCTTTCCTTCGCAATGCATTTTCATATTGCTTGACAAACTGTTTTAAATTTGTTTTTGAGTTCACAAACCCATCAAAAAATGCATTCATACTTTCACTTCGCTGCGTTGTTGACATTCCTGCCCAAAAACTATCTTTTAAATAGCATGGAACCCAACGATATCTCTCATCATATAAACCATTTAACCAAACATTATCCCATAAATCATATGTTGTAATCATGTCATTCCAATCTTCCTCAAATGCAGTAGGGCTCAACGAATCATAAACAACAGAAAGTAAAGAAGAAATAATACCTTCACGTTCTTTAAAAGCCCCTAACTTCTCTGGCACCTTCTTCATTATATGTCATAAACACCATCGATGCCTAGTCATAGGAAAAACACGCTCAATTGCCTTTTGCATTGCTTTATCTTGGTCAGTAATAATACCAATGGGAGGAGAATCGGACATGCATGATAGCCATGCCTCAAATAGCCACGTAAAAGTCTCTGTATCCTCATGAGAAATCAATCTGCATCCTAACAAAATCGACTGCCCATGATGATTAACTCCAACAAAAGGGGCAAACGGCATATCATACTTATTCGTAAGATACGTGGTGTCAAATGTTACAACGTCTCCAAAATATTTATAAGCTGCCCTACTCCTCCGATCTGCCCAAAATACATTCTTCAATCGATCATGCTCATCCAAATCAATGCTAAAAAAAAAACCATCGCATTCAGCTTGTTTTGTCTCGAAGTACTTCAAAATTGACATAGCATCTCCTTCTCCAAGTTGTAATCGTCTTGCTTTATCAACAAAATTTCTACAATCTTTTTCTAAAAATGACACATTTTCATGCCCACCAGCTTCGACAACAATAGAATTAAAATTTTGGGCAATATTAATTCCCGCAGAATCATTCATTTCAATCCGCTTTTTTACACTTGCACTAATTCTACGGTTACAAGGGAAATATCTTGCTTTGTCCGGACTCAATCCATGATTATGATGAAGGTTTAAAGTTCGAAGAATCCATTTTCCCTCTTCATTTACACAACCTCCGATTTTAGCTTCACAACCAGTTTTCACAACAGGCTTCAACTTCAGCATATTACTAGATCTACTATCTGCTTTGCCGCTACGGCCACATGCAAATGTCGCATATTTTACAGTCTCGTCGCTCCCTTTCTTACTTGTTAGTTTCTTCACGGGAAACCCTTCTTGTCTACCGTATGCCTTGTAAAACTCAAACATTTCCTCATAACCATCGAATAACATGCCAAGAGTTGGCTCAACTTTTTCCAATGGCACATCTTCAACTACACGCTCAGTTTCAAAATCTTCCATTCCTACAAAATAATTAACATTTATTTTCGGATTCATAAAAATTAAATTTACAAAATTTATAAAACAAATAGTATTGAAATAAAATAAAATTCATAATATAACCCACAACATATTCAACAAAATAAAATTCATAATATAACCCACAACATATTCAATAAAATTTATTTTCGGATTCATAAAAATTAAATTTACAAAATTTATAAAACAAATAGTATTGAAATAAAATAAAATTCATAATATAACCCACAACATATTCAACAAAATAAAATTCATAATATAACCCACAACATATTCAACAAAATAAAATTCATAATATAACCCGTAATAAAATAAAATTCACAACATAAATATTAAAGTTGAAATAAAATAAAATTCATAACATAATCCATAATAATATTTACATTGTTTAAATTACAGAAATTTAAATTATAATAAGATTCAACAACAATACAAAAAAAAATTAAAATTAAGTTGAAAGTTAAACTTACAATGAGAATCGAGCAAAGAAATGAGAGAAAGAAAATTATGAGAAGTGTAACTGGAGTGTAGGGTGCCGGTGGAGTGGAGCTGCCGTCAGAGAGAAGAGAGTTGTGAAAGAGAGTTGATGAAAAGCAAATGAGAGAGTAAAGTAAAATTTTGTTAAAGTGAAAGAGGTAGACGTGGTTAAATTTTGTCCACTTGCTTTCTTCTCCCAATTTTGTCTCATCTTGCTCAACTGGCTAGCATTTCCTTTTTTTATTACGATAATCATGATAATGACGAGAGAACCGAGACGAGAGAAACGGCAGCAGAGGGTGCCGTTTCTCTCGTCCTTCTCTCGTCATTATCGCTGCCTAGCATTTTCCGTAAGTAATAGTGCTGGCCAACATCTTGTCCCTAGCTCTCATCTTCTTCTTCTCTCTCCCCAACCAAAAAATCTTTTCTCTAACTCCCATCTCCGTCATCCTTTACAAGTAATATTCCACTTTTAATCTTTTATATTTTTTCATTTCGCTCGCACAATTTTTTTTTCTTCTAATTTTTGGTTCATCAAATACTTCATTCCTTATCTTGTTTTATAAGGAGCCAAATCTCAATAAACGACTAAGTCGCTTTGTTATTTTTTTTTTTTCATTTAGGTTTATTTTGTTTTATGATCTTTGGCTTCTGCTTTTGAAATTTTAAATATTTGCCCATATACTATTAATTTGTTGCAAACAAAAAAAAAAGGGCTAAGTAGCTAAAAATTTCACCATCAAGTCATACTTTCATGTTTGTTAAATTTTGAGGTTTGTGATGATCGATAGCAGACTGGTTAAAGAATATTTCTATAATATTGTATGATTTTTTACCCCATTGATAACTGGGTTGTTGTGGATCATTGGATTTTTAATCTCTATCATTTATATAATATAGTGAATAAATAATTAATTAAATGGAGATTGTCAATTTCTCTTATTGAAATTAATATACTACTCGCCCTTATTGTTTTCATGATATCAAAAAATCCCCTTGCACAAAAAATTTAAAGGAAAAGGGGGTAGATAGATCATGTATTTAATAATTTATCTTGGGAATAAATAAATAAATAAATATATATTATAAGGAAAATGTTTAAAATAAAAAAATACAAGAAAAATATTTTATTATTAATTTTTATTTACACCAACACATATATTTCATATTTTGTACTTAAATTTTTATTTTTATGATTTATTTAAGTGATAATAAATATGAATAAAAGTGTATTTAAAAATAATGGTAATATTATAAAATTATGTTGTGAGGGTGGTTATTGGTTATTAAGAAAATAGTAAGGGTAATGGTGTATGTTGGTTTCGGTAAGGAAGAAACTGATAATCTCCATTAATTAAGAAGTACTGAAATAACATGTAACATGCAGGTAGTAGGTTAATGCATTTTTTTAAAAAAAAACTAGAATTTAATAAAAAGAGTAAAAATATAGAACCAAATACTAGGAAAAAGATGAATTGAAACAACTTATCAAAATTTAGATAAATCTTAACTAAAAATAGAAATTTAAAAAGTGAACATGAAACATGCATTATAAATATTGGAATGTGGCAAACTAAGTAGGAATATAACTATTTTGTGACATATTTATAATTTTTTTTATAGTTTCTTGTGCTATTTATAAATTCAAAATTATTAGTCTTTTGCCTCAGATAATTATAATTTTATTTTTCCCTATTTTTCATAATTTTTTCACATTTATAATTTTTATTATATTAACCGGTTAAAAACCGATTGTACAGACTGTGTGCATGCACTGTATGAGATACAACGCCTCGTGGTAGGAAGACTCTAAACTCTAGAATAAGCATATATGACATTTATTACATGGTTGGAATATTTTCTTGAAACTTATTCTATTTGCTTCTTTTCCATTCACAGAAGTGCAAAAGGTTAACAAATTATGACCTGCTTCTGTTTTCTGAGATCGCGATGTGCACGTGGTTCTTCTTTTGCGCTGATATTATGCTGGCCATGGAAAACTTGATTTCTAATTTACCCAGCAATAAGAATGTGTGAAGGGAGTTTATGTGATATGACTATTCCTATTATATACGTTATCAACCCTGCAGGCAGATCTGTTTCTAGCGCTAGCGCCACAGCTTTATTCAGCAGTCAACGGGTTCGACCTTGACATGGTAATGCTTTCCTCTTCAAATTCATGTATTGGATAAGTTACATCTTCAAGCAATTTCGATTGGTACTTCAAAATCGAAAAAAGATGGACTTTCCAATCAAATGCATTACTTTGTACGGATGCGACAACGAGTTTTTTGTTGCTCAATGTACATGGAGACACAATTCCCTCTTTTACTGAGGTTGCATGAGGCATACACCAAGCTCCAAGATGCTGTGCCAGAAAAGCAGCCTGACGTCCCTTTATCATGAACGTTCTTATTAAAGTTCTTCAAGCCGTTTTGTAATACCCTTTGGTTAAGTTACGTGATCAAGATTTCCACTACTGCTCTGTTGAATTAATGTTAATTCCTTTTGGTCTTTCTGTGTTTCAGATCAACCTTCGTTAACTCCCCAGTAAGCTGCAGTAACGGCGAACACTTGGATCTTTTACTTGAGCTTTCGAAGAGTTTGCAAATAGGATTAGGTTGTTCCGTTTAGAATCTGTATGGTATTACTGTATGATAATAACCATTGAATCATTAAATGATCAGATTTTCTTGAGCTCATTTGGTTTATGGAATGTGCCTGGATTGAATTCTTAAGAGAGTTCAGTTGTAGGCTTTGTATCTTCATATTCTGCTGCCTCTCTCTACTCCTCTACTCCTTGGCTTTCTGAAGTTGGCCTAAATAAAGGAAACCAAAGAAGAGAAAGACTTAACACAACAAGTTGAAAACAGAATCGATTTATTGCCTTCGATTTGTGAACTGTAAACAGAGTTGGTCAAAATGTAAGTTTTCCCGAGAAACAAACAGGGTCTCCCCCCATTGTTGTTTGCACATTCAGCAATGCAAGACATAGCCTTTCGTTAAAGAGCAGAGAAGAAACCAACGCTGATTAAAACTCGAAACCCATCTCAAAAACACAAACCCCATCACAATTCTTCCACAATTTTTCAATTCGCAAGCTGACCCACTTCTCATTCTCAGCTACTTCTGTTGGTCAATAAAAGAGCTTGGAGCTTCACTCTCTTTAGAACTCAGTTGTAGAGTTCCTTTTAACATTTGTTTGTTAAAAATGAGAGCTTTAATTCTGTTTCTTCTAATTTACGTCATAATCCAGCTTCAAATTGATATCATCTTCTGAGCTTGCTTCGATCTCTGCAATTCTGCCTGTCAACTTCGAGGCAACTTTTAAAAATTTCTGCTTTCGCTTTGACTCTTTTCCTGCCGGTGTTTTCTTTATAAAATCTTCACTGATACTGGGTGAGCAATGTTGAAGTTCCCACTGAAGCTCACAAAGGGCTCGAGCCATGCACAAAGTTCTCAGCCACCTATTAAACTTACAATTGGTCACTAGCTTCTAGTTAAAAATCAAAACTTCAGTGGTTTCCAAATTTGGATTTAATTTATAAAACCTCATAGTATGCAACAATTTTTGTGAAACGAGGTTCAAATTGAAATTTGAGGGTAATGATAATATATAACTGTTATGCTTTTGCTTACTTGTGAAAGCAGAGCAGCTAAAGCGTTTGGTGGGTAACTAATATGTAGTGAATACCCACTCACTTGATCCATCCAACAAGAAGCATGGATTAAAAGTCATAGCTCCTTAATCTCAAACATAATCTAATAGATGAGACAACTTCAGTCAGAAAAGCCAATTCTAGAGCATAAAAAGGAGAAAAAATGCGGGCAACATTTTGGTTATATAGCAACAAAATTTGACAGCGAGCTCCATGAAGATGTAACAAAATGGGTCCAGTAATTGCAAAATACGCAAGAAACAACAAACACGACTCAACCAACCAAAGAAGGCACATTATATCAAACAGGTGATATGCAAAACGAAAACGCTAAAAAGAGAAGAACAGGAAGGGAAGGAAAAGAGAACAGACTGGCAACTGCAGAGCAGCATGCACTTCACCATATCTTCGAACAAAGTAGGCGACCGAAACACTCTCCCACTAAAATCCGTCATATATTGAGACTCTTCCCCTTCCTCCTGGGCCACTTGATGTACAATCCTTTTGAAGCCTCTCACATTCCTCTCGTCAGCCTCCGTTAAGCGCAGCATTCTCTTGACTTGAGCAAGCAACGCGTCTTGCTGTTCTGAGAAAGTGACGGCGCCGACCCAGAAGCAGAATTGCGAACATCGATGTGGAGAGAGTGAGGGTCTTGCGGGGGTTGATAGATGGTGACGGCGACTGAGACTGAGGGAATATTGGTGTTGTCGAGAGAATTAGAAAGATGGAGAGGCCGAGAAAGGGATCGAGAAAGACGGTCCCAGCGATTCGGAGACACATGAACAGGCCGTGGCTGCACACAGCCGTCTCCAGATTGAATGATTGTGTAAGTGGAAGCTTCAGCTTCAGCACACTCTCCTCCATTCCCATTCTTGTTTCTCGATTATCTTGTTACTGTAATTGTCAGTTAATGAGCAGATAAATAATAGAAATGTTATGATTAAGAAGGCTCGTTGAAGTGCTCATTACGCTGTTACAACATATGATCTAATAAAATGCGCCAATATTAACCGGAAGGATTGGTCCCAAAAGTAATCATACAAAAGTATTCTGGTGTTGTCAGAAATTGTACTGGGTTGCTGTTGAAGCTTGTAATGTAGAATTGGTGTGCTTGCTGGATTCGTTTCACTTCTTGGGTTTCTTTGAGTTATATTGGCTTCCGTTTAGCTGGATTGACGATGAGTTGAGCCACTGCCACTTCGAAGAAGCCTTGTTTGAGTGGGCCTTTTTTTCTTTCAGAAATGATATTTCAGATACAATCATAATAAATATTTGGCACAAGGAAAAAAAATTACAAATTAGTTCCTCTACTCAATCAAGGAGAATTGAAATTCATATCGACTCTAACCGCAGCTCTCTTAGCCACTCGGCCAAAGGCCAAGTTGTTTGAGTGGCCGTCTACTCGGCTTCTTTGCTGGCTTTCTCGCCATTTTATAGTCTTTCTGTCGGCTTTCACTCATTCATCAAGTGTTTAATCACGAGTAGTTTTGCTAAAGGACTGGGCCTGGTTCAATCTGCATTGGGCTTGCTTATTGTCACGTGGACTCCAACCCGTGGTAACTTTTATCCCCATGATTAAAGGACTCATGCAGACTTCGTACGTAAATATCAATGTTGATCTGTATGCAAAGAGAGAATGATAATAATATTTATAATTTTATCTGCTCAAATTTCGTGCCTAAACTCCTATCGCATATACACTATTAATTTACACAACAATATCTACTAAGGTCGTCTAACAATTAAGGGTGCGTTTGAGATTAAGATGTTGTAGTTTTTAAATTACAATTGATTTGAAAAAAAATTATAAATATGAAATAAAAGTTAATAATATATAGTAAATATAAATTTTAAATAATAAATTTAATAAAATTATTTAAAATATAATAGATTTTATATTATATAAATAAAAAATCATATTAACATATTTTAAAAATTACAACAGTTAGTGTTTATTAAGTATTTTAGTGTTATAACTTTTAAACTATAGCTACCTAACATCAATCTCAAACACACTCTAAGTTGGCATGACATAAGAACATAAATTTTTTAAATAAAAAAGAAAAAGAAAACCAGCATAAGAAGACAAGTGTGATACAAAGAGAAATTACGAAAGTATTAATATTGGTTGAATCGTGCTAAATTATTAGTGGCGGGTGTTTGTTAAAGAAAATAAATATTTTATTAATTGGGGGAGGCTGCAGTGCAGGCTGCCTAACAGTGCGTTTGGGGGTATATTCTCATGGGTTTCCGTGAGAATATAAGGGGTGGAGCCAATCGCATCCTAAAAATTTAAGGTTTTTTATTAGAGAATTTAAAAAAGAAAATATGAATTGATAAAAAATTTAAGGTCCAATTTAGTATTGTTTTTCAAATATTGTTTTCATAAAATAAAGATGAGGATGAAAATGTTATTTTTAAATTTATTTTTTAAATTTAAAAATGTGTTCGGTATTATTTTTCAAAAATAATCTAAAAATAAAAAAGTAAAATATATTCGGTATAAATATTTTAAAGAATTATTATTCGAATAATTTTCATAAAATAAAAATAAAGTAATGAATAATCATTTTTATTAGTTAATTAGTTTGATTATTTTAATTTTATGAATAAATTAGGTGATCTTGTTAATTTTGTTGTTTAAAGAAAAAGGATAAACTCTACATATTTGATTTAATTAATATACAAAATCATAAATATCATAATGTATATAAAAAATTATTGTGAGGGAAATTGATTTTTTGGTTGGTAATAATAATAATAATAATGTTATTATTTTGTGAGATGGTAAAAGAAAATTGTTACCATTTTTAAAAATAATTTTAAAAACAGTCTATCGAACACATATTTAATGTTTTGTGAATTCAGAAAATAGAAAACAGGATTTGAAAACAGTACTTAAAGTACCCTAAGAATTCAAATGGGAGAAAGAAGAATTAATAGCGATTAAAATTAATTTTATTGCTTGCATAAAAACATAATGGAAATCACTATTTATAATAGTTCAACACAATCTTAATTCTAATCTAATTAGAATCCTAAATCATAATTGCAATAAGAAAACCTAATCCTAGTAGAGAAGAAATTAAAATAAGCTACTAGGATGATAACATCCCCTGAATTAGGCTTGTTCGCAATTCAAAAAGTCATCAAGCGGCTTCCAATCGAAATAGTGTGTTGGTAGAATGGAAATCACTGAAGTATTGGGCTGATGATTACTGGCGATCGACATCAGTTGCTAAAAGCAATAGCTGAGGTTGTTTGCAATTATGATCTGGCTTAGGTTGCTAATCACAGTTAAAAGAAACCTCCGCAGAATGCCTCTCGACGTGCCCAAATGGTGACAAGTGTTTGGGTTGCCTTGCACAACTGGCCCAATCATTCAAGATTGTCTAGCAGAAGTGCCTTTAGAGTGCTATTCTGATAGGTTAGGACTACATATTAACTCGAGTCAGTTGTGTAACTTTTTCTTCAAGCACCGTAAAGATCATGATCTACAAAAAAAATTATCAAGAAAATTCAGAGTTATGGTGTTGCTGGCAGGTGGCGCTAGTTTAGGTGTGGCTGCTAGAGTTAGTCAAGGTTAATGATTGGTTCGGTTGATGGCTTTGTGGTGGAACTTACAAAAGTCATAATTAGTTGGTGGGATAAACTTGATTAAAGCAAGTAATTGACTTGTAAAAACCGAAATTAAAAGTGAAGGGATATTGGCAAAAATTTGGGATGCTGGAAATTTTTTTTTCTTTTTTTAGTTGAAGGGAAAAAAGAAAAATCGGTTGCTTGGGAGAATATGCCCTAATACTAGATGACAGGGTTTTGATTAGAAAATTTAAAAGAGAAAAGATAAAGAGTTTAGAAGGAGAGAAAAATTAATAGGAATTAGAATAAATTTTAGAGTTTGGCTATATTGGAGTTGCTCTAAAGTATAACACTACTTTATAATTAAAGCTATAATTAATTTTTTTACTATTTATCATTTTATATGTGGGGCTGAAATTCGTGCTCTACTGGTAAATCTGCTCCAACATAGCCATATCCTAAATTTTATTACTGTTTACTCAAAAATATAATAAAAACCACTTATTTTATAAGAAGTGTTTAAGAGTGAAGTGTTATAGCTTTTAAACTACAATTATTGTGGAATAAAAACTATAACTGTGAAATAGAAGTTGAAAAAAAAAAATTTAAGCTACCAAAACCCAACTACAAATGTTACCATACACCTTAATAAATCAAGTTATCTCACCACACTCTCAAATGGGCTAATAGTAGTTCAACGCAATTTTAATTTTAATCTAATTAGAATTCAAAATGGTAATTAAAAATATATATAATAGGAAAAAAAATTGTCCAAATACAATAATAAATTGATATTTCACTCGGTGAACTCTACATAACCAAAACGGCAGCGAATAGCCCGAAAACCAGAGATCCAGAAACGACAAATCTGTACAAAACGTCAGAGTTCTCAGACCGAGTAGGAAGCATCAAAATGGAGGCATTGAGATCAATGATGGAGAATTCGCTAGTGCCGGAGAAGACGAAAACAGAGGAGGTGACAACAGAGTGCTGACAGTCACTGGACAGGGCGTGGTCACAGGGGGAGCACTCAATGGAGATGGCAAAGCGGTTGACCAAGTCTTCAATAGAGATGGCACTACTACTTCTGGTGGAGTCTTCGTTGGAGACAAAGATAGAGATTGCACTATCAGGAACGAAAAGCAATGCCATGGCAATGAAAATTTTAAAGTTAGAGTGAGCCATTTTGATTTAAAATGGCGTCGTAGATTTTTAAAGTAAAAACCAACAAAAAGTTAAAAGACTTTTAACTTGGAGCAATGGTTTTACAAGCGTGGATAATTTCTTGTTATGTCTTTAGACCCCTTTAAGTTGCTTTCTATCTATCAACAACGAATAAAAGACATTATAATGATCGCAACAATAGTTTAAAGATTGAATTTTTATTGTGACTATATGATTCGGAGAAAAAAAAAATTGTTGGTTTGATGATTAAGGAAATTTGTGGCTGTCCATTTGAAAAAACAAACAATTACAAGTGGAAGATCAGATTATGGGTTAATGTGACAATGGGCCAGTCAGTAAAGATTAGATTGATCGTGTCCTTGATTGTTGGCTTACGATCGGTAAGAAATGATGATGAAAAGAAATTGATAGTGGCGAAGGATGGATTCAATTAAAATTTAAAAAATTTGAAAAGAAATTGATATTAGAGAGGAAAATTTTCTTTTTGATACTAATTTAACGGGATTTTTATCTTATGAGTGTGTTATGATGACAAAAGCATAGTAATCTTAATAGAAAAGAAATTAAAAAATGCAAATAGGGTCATAACACATCAACTGAGGAAGCATGTAGGATAGCAGGAAAAGTAGAACTAAAACCAATTTAGTCATGGTCAATCAATCCGATCGTCAATTAAGAAACGTAATTGCCTACGTATGCAGAAGCAAATTTGGATTAATTTATAATATATGGTTTTCACGGTAGCACAGAAAAGCCATTGCTTTGCTCATTATAAAAAAACACAAGTGATAGGTCACTCACTTCAATCAGCTGTGATTGCGTAGTCTGGTCAGAGATAGATAGAACCTGTTGATAGAACATGGTAAGATCAAAAAAATCTTCATCTTGCTTCATGTTTTGGAGTTAAGATTTCACATTTATTATCTTTATTATTATTATTATTATTATTATTATTATTATTATTATTATTATTAGGATTTTGTTAAATTACAATTTACATGACTTACAATTCTTATAAAATATATAAAAATAAGTAACATGGCAGTACACTCACTGCCATGTTACATGGGCTGAAAGTTACGTTCCTTCTAACTTAGCAAGGTCCTTGTTATTATTACTACGACTGTTATTTTAAGACTTAAACTGAGACTCTTATATGAAGCTGAAACTGTATTCATACTGGAGGAGTTCATGCTCATATCGCGTCAGAATTGGTCTCAACTTGAAAGGTCATCACTTCTCTTTCAATTCGACGACTTTTGATTCACCCCTTCTGAGTTAGTTTGTCAAAATTTAATTTTATTTGATATTTTTTATGTTACAGGGTTAGAGTATGAATACAAAGCAGTTGACCTGCTGAAAGGAGAGCAATTCAGTCCTGGTGAGTAACTCTGTCTTAGTATAAATGTGACAGACCATCATTTTTTATGACGATCTTAGTAGCCAGATCGTAGATTTCAAAATTGGATGTGGGCTAAACTTCTTTTGTGGTTTTATGTTCTGTTTGTAGAATTTTTGAAGATCAACCCTATTGGTTATGTGCCGGCTTTGGTTGATGGAGATTTTGTTGTATCTGATTCTTTTGCTATTTTAATGGTCAGTTATCCATTTGCAGCTTCTGATTTTAGATTATTTCTGTGATGTTTGATACTAATTTCCTTGTCTATGGTTCCGTTGTGAATTTTACAGTACCTGGAAGAGAAGTATCCTCAGCATCCATTGTTGCCTTCTGATCTTAAGAGAAAAGCTATCAATTATCAGGTCAATTTCAAATCCTTTTAGTTGCCATTTCTCTTTGGTTTATTTTGCTTTGCATTGGTAAATAAAGATGATCAGACTCTGCTTATAGCTTCTTTTGAATGTACAAGTGACATGACTAAATCCATGGAATTTAATGCTAAGTTTCGTCGACTTCGATGGTTTATCCTATTTATTAGCTCGATCATGCATCATTAATGTGCCTCTCAATATTTGGCAAAAGAAAAGGTGGAAGTTTTTCGAAGTATATGTACTCCCCATACAGCATCTGGAAAATGTAAATAGCTTAAATATTAGTGCCCAAACAGATAACTTTCTATAGCTTGTTTCAGGAAACATTTATTAAAGCAATCACGACGTAATAAGATAACTCAAATAATCCTTATTTTCCTGTTCTGAAGATACCTATCAGATTTAAATAGATGATCCATTGTCCATTGCCTTTATGTTTTGGTCTTGGACTTGCTGCATCCATTCTTCTAAGCAAATTTATCAGAAGTTTGTGTCAGATTTGGAGACCAACGAGTTTCCTTTTGTGCTCCATTTGCAGGTTGCAAATCTTGTTTCCTCAAGCATACAGCCTTTTCAGAACCTTACTGCTGTGGTCTGTTTCTAAAAGCCTTTTCAATCATGATTTTAGACGACATTTATTACATGGTTGGAATATTTTTTTGAAATTTATTCTAGTTGCTTCTTTTCGATTCACAGAAGTACATTGAGGAAAAAGTTGATGCAGATGAGGGAGATGTGTGGACTAAAACTCACGTAGGAAAAGGCTTTGTGGGTAAGCCTTACATGAATGTTAGAATGGAAAAATTAGAAGATACATGTTAATATATCCATTGAGAAATTTTAATTTTTTAAGTTGATGAATTTAACAGTCATTCTTAGAATTCTTTAGGTCTCTACGAGTTTTTTATCGGTCCATTGATGAGGCTTCATACTTGAATGATTAGTTTTAAAATTAATTAAACCGTAGGTATGCACAAATTCACAAGCAGATATATGTAAATTTTCACGCATACCTTTGCAAATACAGAAAAATATGTATGTATATATATAAAATTATTATCCAATCAGAGATTCCTCACCATATTGATGATCTAAAAGATTAAAAAAATAAAATTTTGTTATGATGTATTTTGTACTACAATGTATTAAAATTTGTGTTTTTTTTTTCTTTTAGCCTATCTCTGAGGAATCCTAATTGAAAGAACACCTATATATATGTGTGCGTGTGTGAACGTGCATGCGTGTGCATGTGTGTAACATGTTCCAACATTGTCCCCTGGAATATTATCATTGAAGTTAATTTGGTTCTTCCATGAGAGTCCTACCAAATAATATCCATCTTGCAGAGTTTCTTTTTCCAGCATTAGTTTTCTGGCTTAATCTGACTATAGCTTGAATTTTCAGCACTTGAGAAGCTGTTAAAAGACTATGCTGGCGAATATGCAACCGGTGATGAAGTTTTCCTGGTTAGTTTTCCTCCATCATCTGTGTACATCATAAACCCTTCTATAATACACAATAGTCTGTGCAAGCAACTCAGTCCACAAGCAGGGAGTGGAAGTGTTGGTGCAATCCTGGTTTAAGATTTAAGTTTTGAGGAGTGGGGTTGGAGGATCATTCTTATTAATTTGGGTAGAGCAGACGAGATATACGAGTACAAACTCGCAACTGCAGTATAGAGCCTGGAGTTCATAAATCAAAATTAACCTTGGCTGTATGTGGGTCATCTATGCATTGAATTTCTTATAACTGCATTGATCTATGGCTCTTTCATGTAGTGATTTCTGTTGAATATCGAGGTTGCTCTAATTTTTCTATTGAAAATATGAAGATAATCATCTGACAGAATTGAGAGTGAGTGAGTGAAGAAGTAGTGCGAAAAAAGCCAGGAGAAAGGACAAGGATTTGTCTTTGCCTGTTTTATCCTTTATGGCCTGAAGTACATTATAAGGTTGCGCGTTATGACCTGCTTCAGTTTTCTGAGATATCAATATGTATTTAGTTGTGCTTTGCCGAATTGATATTTGGTCAGCCATGGTAGAACTTGATTTCCAATTTGCCAAGTGATATTAATGTATAAAGGGAGTTTATGTGATATGACTATTCCTATTCTATATGTTATCAACCGTGCAGGCAGATTTGTTTCTAGCACCGCAGCTTTATGCAGCCATCAACGTGATCAACCTTGACATGGTAATGGTTTCCTTTTCAAATTCATGTATTGGTTACATCTTCAACCAATTTATGTATCTCATTCAATTGGCATTGCTACCATATTCTACTTCAACACACCAGTAAAAATTAGTCCTTCCTTTCCAATGCATTACTTTATACATGCATGCGACAATGAATTTTTATTTCCTCACTCTACATGCAGACTCAATTCCCTCTTTTACTGAGGCTGCATGAGGCGTACAGCAAGCTACCGTCATTTCAAAATGCTGTACCAGAAAAACAGCCGGACGCCCCTTCATCGTAAACTAGTAGTTATAACAGAATACTAAGCAGGCCTGCAATGACATATTGTACTTGAAATTATTAATAAACTGCAGCTATTAGTATTGGAACGTTTTTATCGAAGTTCTTCAAGTTGTTTTCTAATCCACTGGCGATGAGTTACGTGATCAAATTACCTTTACCGCTGTGTTAAGATTATGTTAATGCCTTTTCGTCTTTCCATGTTTCAGATCAGCCTTTGTTGACCCTCAATAACCAGCATTAAGTGTGAACTCTGGGATCTTTCACTTGAGCTTTCGAAGGGTTTGCAAGTAGGTTTGGTTTGTTCTGTTGTGAGTCTGTATACTTTATGATAGTAGCCATTGAATCAATAAATAATCAGAGTTTCTTGAGCTCTTTTGGTTTATGGAATGTGTTTGGATTTAATTCTTAAGCTAGCTCAGTTGTAGGCTTTTAGATCTTTATATTCTGCTGCCTCTTGACCGCGCGAATCTAACATTTTGGACATTAACGTTAATGTTCGTCAACAAAAACATTTCCCTCTTAAAATAAAAATAGTCACTCCCTTGTTTCCCCAATTAACCAAACATGGGAAACTATTAATCTCATCTTCTTCCTATATCCCTCGCAAGTTCACGTTCTTGATCATCCAGCACGTTCTCAAGGGTGGCTTCACTTCCAGCGGCAATTAGCGTCGTCATTTTTTACTTTTGTCACTTCCATTAATCTCTCTAGGTTTTTCATTTAAGTTTTCTTCTCCATCCTTTGTGTTTGTTAAAACGAAGTAAGACTTAAGTTTTTTGTTGAAAGTAGCAGCAAGATCATGGTGACCCATATTTTGCGCAACAGCTGCAAGAATGCCTGCTACCATAGCCAATACTCAAACAACAATCATACTTGGCAGGAATCTGCGAGATGGTATCATACCCTCAAAACATATTTATGAGGACGAGAATGGTGAAGAAATAATAGACAAAGCCAAAGAGTGGGGTGTCGTCTGACAGTGCCGATAAAATTTTCATATTAGAAGCCATATATGTAAGGTAAACAAGAAGAGTTTCCAGTGAAGTGAAGAACTTGTAAGAAAGGGAAAGATGGAGGCGATTCAAAATTTCATAATTAATTATCCTTCTCCACAATTTAAAGGTTTTTATACATTTCATGAAACACTAAATTGTGCTAAAAAGTAAATGAGACCTAATTACTCCGTTAGCCATTTAATTAAACTATTAGACAATTGTGTTGACCATTTTGTTTAGTTATATTTAATTTTATGCAAACCAGCTGGCTCTATATAAAATTACACATATTCTCTTAGAATTAAAAATGTAGTCCCACCTAAGTTCTTAGACTTTTGTAAAGTGAGGAAAAGCTATTAAATCAAATGGTTTAATAGTATAATGCTATTACACTATTAAACTGTATGATTAATAACTTTTTTAAACTTTAATAAAGTCTAAAATTTTGTATTAGATCAATGCTCACACATACAAGGGAGGGGATAATTTAACTTAAAATTTATTTACTTACACAAAATTTGAATCATGGATTTCAAAAAATATAATGGTAGATATTAAAAGTTAAAGGAGAATTTAATGGTACCACACCATTAGATTGTATGAGATCAATAACTCAAATTTCGAGTTAAAAAATTTAAGTTGAAATATCCCTTTCCTTGTATATGTGTGTGTATCTTTCGATGATAATGTAATAATTTTATATGAGTACTTATAATTTATGACACTGCAAGAACTCAAAAACCTCATCTCTTTATTGTCTCGAGTAGTACTATCGGTTCGTGCAATCACATCTTAAATAATTATGTGCACGCACGTTCATCTTTTTGACTGTGTACAACATTATCATAACTTGTTTTATTCTAAAGCATGTATTATATATAGTAGAAGTCGACGACCGTACTGACAATACATTTTTCAAGTAATCTTTCTGTGGAATTCAACAGGAAAGTACAGTCTAACTAATTATATGCTATATATTACTTAACAATAATATTTTGTTTCCTTTGACAAGAAAAGAAAAATTCAAAATATTAATTGTTCTCATTGTTTTCTTACGTATTTAAATCAAAATTCTGCGGCTGAACTAACAAGTATCAGCATCCACAAATAGCATAGCATGTGTAATAAACACGGGTTACATTTGATGAGCAGAAGATGAAGTTGCCACCTTTTCATCTGTACCCTTTTGATCAATTCTTACGTTATCATTACTCTACATATAACATATATATGTATACGTTTAGTCAATGTCGCGTGCCAATATGTATCCGGCTTTCACAAAAATAACGTAATTTTATTCTAGAATTAGTAAAATTTGACACAACCTAATTATCTAACACGAATACGATAGGAATAAATAAATATGACTCGTCAAATTTGACACGATTTTTTTATGTGTCAAGTTAGGGTCAAAGTCTTGATCAATACCTCACCAATGACACAATTATATTTTTTAAAATTTATTTATATGTTTTTGTCATTAAAACTTAAATATTGAACATAATTCTCTTTTTTTTTGGGAAGAATAGACATATACACAATATTTTATGTATAAAATTTTGTATAGATTTTGAACTTTAATAGTGTAAATGTGTAAACTATTGGTACACATGTATATTTTATAATATTGATATATAGTATTGTTTACATATACATAATTAAAACTTTAGTAGTATAAATGTGTAATATTTTGGGGTTTGTGTATGTGTGTGTGTAATATTTATTAAATATATAGATATTAAACGGGTTATTTGGTAACCTGTTTATGTTTCAAGTCGTGTTTATTTTTAATATTTTGACACGATTATTAAACGAGTCGTATTTAGATTGACCTAAATTTAACACAATATAAAACTGAAACGACACAAAGACAACCTGACAGGCCATTTTACAAGTTGTACTCAATTCATTATAAGGCTTTGATTGATTCCTATTTTCATTTTAGGATTTTTTTTTATAAGTTTTTCTTGGAAGAGACAAAGAGTACACTATTCAGGATGTAATTATGTACAAATCCGTATTTTAAAGGATGCGAATGTCCTGACTAACGAACGTTCACATACAATTTATATATTAATTGATTGTGTTGATTAACGTGTTCACATATTTTTGTCACATTTTGTAATATTAGTGATGACCTATATTATAAGCAACAGAAATGATAATTTCTGAAGCAAATGGAAGGGGAAACTGCTGAATGATTGATAAAAATATATTAGAAGCAGGGTGTGGAAAATCTGGTTAACCTGCTTTTGTTTTATGATTTATTTCTTTTAATAATATAAGTTTGTTCAGGATGAAATTTAGAAGTTTGAATTTTTCTTCCCCTGAAGTTAAGTTAAAATGGACTGAAAATGATCGCCAAAAATATTATCTTCAAGTTGATTATAGACTTTATTTT
Source organism: Citrus glauca (assembly GCA_029633175.1). Classification (NCBI taxonomy): domain Eukaryota; kingdom Viridiplantae; phylum Streptophyta; class Magnoliopsida; order Sapindales; family Rutaceae; genus Citrus; species Citrus glauca. Next base: position 1,282,550 of record JAQOOD010000005.1, on the reverse strand, counting down.
ATTAACCAAGCCAATCGACCAACAGATATTTATTAATTGGAGGCCATGGTGTGTGGTTTTGTATTTAGCATGCGTTTGGGGCAGCTGCCGAAACGCACCCTTAATGTTGCGGGTTCCATTATGACAGCTCCATTAAACTTTCTTGCACCATATATCATTTTTGAAAATGAAAATAGGGAAGATGAAAATAATGAAAGGTTGAATATTGACTTCGTATGTGACCACATGCAATGTTTAGTTTGTATTTTCTGAGAGATGTACGGGACAGTCATAGGTTGCTTTTTGAAGTTAATTTGGTTCTTCCCAAAGAGTCCTACCAAATAATATCCATCTTGCGGAGTTTCTTTTTCCAACATTAGTTTTCTGGCTTAATCTGACTATAGCTTGCATTTTCAGCGCTTGAGATGCTGTTAAAAGACTATGCTGGGGAATGTGCAACTGTTGATGAAGTTTTCCTGGTTAGTTTTTCTGCTTCATCTATGTACATGGTAAACCCTTCTATAATACACAATAGTCTGTGCAAGGAAGCTCAGTCCACAAGCAGGGAGTGGAAACCCCAGTTGGTGCATCACAGTTTAAGATTTATCTTTGAGGAGTGAGGTTGGGGGATCATTCTTATTAATTTGGGTAGAGCAGACAAGATATGAGAGTACATACTCGCAACTGCAATATACAGCCTGGAGTTCATAAATCAAAATCAACCTTGGCTGTATGTGGGTCATCTAAGCGTTGAATTTCTAATAACTGCATTGATCTATGCCTCTTTCATGTGGTGATTAGTATTGAACATTGAGGTTACTCTCATTTTTCTATTGAAAATATGATGATAATCATCTGACAGAAGTCAGAGAGAGTGAAAGAGGTGGTGTGAAAAAAACCAGGAGAAAGGACAAGGATTTGTTTTTGCCAGTTTTATCCTTTGTGGCCTGAAGTACATTATAAGGTCGTGAGTTATGTCCTGCTTCAGTTTTCTGAGATCGCAATATGTATTTAGTTGTGCTTTGCCGAACTGATATTTGGTCAGCTATGGTAGAACTTGATTTCTAATTTACCAAGCAATAAGAATGTGTGAAGGGGTTTATGTGATATGACTATTCCTATTATATATGTTATCAACCGTGCAGGCAGATTTGTTTCTAGCACCACAGCTTTATGCAGCCATCAACGTGCTCAACCTTGACATGGTAATGGTTTCCTTTTCAAATTCATGTATTGGTTACATCTTCAAGAAATTCATGTATCTCATTCAATTTGCATTGGTACCATATTCTACTCCAACACACCAATAAAAATTAGACCATCCAATCCAATGCATTACTTTATACATGCATGCGACAATGAATTTTTCTTTCCTCACTCTACATGCAGACTCAATTCCCTCTTTTACCAAGGCTGCATGAGGCATACAATGAATTTTGCTCATCCATCACGTTCTCAACGGTGGCTTCACTTCCAGCGGCAATTAACGTCTTCATTTTTTTTTTTTTCACTTCCATTAATCTCTCTGGGTTCTTTATTTAGGTTTTCTTCTCTATCTTTTGTGTTTGTTAAAACGGGAGGAAGACATTTAAGTTTTTGTTGAAGGTAGCAGCAAGATCATGGTGACCCATATTTTGCGCGACAGCTGCAAGAATGCCTGCTACCATAGCCAATAATCAAACAGCAATCATACATGGCAGGAATCTGCAAGATGGTACCATACCCTCAAAACATATTTATGAGGATGAGAACGGTGAAGAAATAATAGAAAAAGCCAAAGATTGGGATGTTGATTGATAGTGCCGATAAAATGTTTTCATATTATAAGCAAATATATATGGGGTAAACAAGAGGGTTTCCAAAATGAAGCGAAGAACTTGTAAGAAAAGATGGGAGGCGATTCAAAATTTAATAATTAATTATCCATTTCCACAATTTAAAGGCTTTTATACATTTCTTGAAGCAATAAATTTTGCTAGAAAATAAATCAGACCTAATTACTTTGTTAGCCATTTAATTAAATTATAAGACAATTTTGGTGACCGTTTTGTTTAGTTTTGTTTAATTCCATGCAACCGGTTTGGCTCCACCCAAAATTACACGTAGTCTTAAAATTAACAATGGATGCTGCAATAGATCAAAGTTGTTAACTATTTTATATATATATTAAGAGTGGGCAAACTTACTCCAACCCAATGGATCCAACCTAACCTAATACAGCTCAATTTAATTTTGACGGATTGAATGGGTTATTATGGGTTAATTGGGTTAATTTTTTCAAATCCAATTAATAATTGGATTGGTTGAATCAATTATGATGAACTTATCTCAACCCAACCACATAAATAATAATAAGAAGAAGAAGAAGAAGAAGAAGATAATTCTCATTTGCAAAATTTTAAAGATTTACAAAACCTTAAAGATTTAAATGGCTAATATATTTTTATCCTCTTTTCATTTCTTAATAAAAGAGACTATTTCATTCTTTTATCTACTACTCTATACTCTAATTCTAAAACTAAAATCACTCTCTCAAATCTCAATTATGAGCCAACTAAGGTACTTATTTAATTTATTCATTCTATATTCTTTTAATTTTCTTCATGTTAATCAACCCAACCTAATCCAATACAACTCAATCCAATAATTTAAGGATTTAATTGGATTGGATTGGACATATTTATTTAAGAGGAGTGCTAGATGTCTAGAAGGCCGAGAGAAACGACATTACTGAATGCCGTTCCACTCGGCAGATTTTTTTTTTTAACTTAAAAAGTTAAAAGGCTGTTGGAAAAAAAAAAGGCTGACTCTCTCTCCCTCCTCTCCCACACTCACTGGTACTCTTTCTCTTCCCCTCCTTTCGCTCACTACTCTTCTCCTTCACTCACTCTCTACCACTTCTCGTCTCCTCCTCTAACTCGCTGCTACTCCAGATCTACTCAGTGGTCACTGCTCGCTACTCGATGGTGCTGCTCGTTTCTCTCCATCAACCATGTTCAATTTTAACATATATTTTAAACGATTGTTGGATTATTTTTGTCTGGAACAAGAACCATTAGTTCCTATGCCTCTCCTATATTTCTTGGTGCTCCATCCTGAAGTCCGACATGGCTGCCCTATCTATCCACTCATTGAAAAGGCAGGGTTTCAAACTACTATATGGACCATTAGCTTTGATTCCAACCCAAACATGGACCTTCGCGCTTTGACCCATCATTTAAATTAAAAAACTTCTAAATAAAAAGATTTCTAAATCAAACACAACATTTATATTAAAAGAAAGTCTAAATCCAACGCAAAATTTAAATTAAAAATTTCTAAATCAAATTTATCATTATTTGATTTCTAAATAAAATTTTCTAAATCATATATACCACTACTCCCGCTATGCTGCTAATGCTGTTTTCCTGCTTCTAAAATGAGAAAAAAAAACCCAACTCAATCCTTTCAAGTGAATGAGCAAATAGTCCTGCCCTAATGCCGTTCTCTCTACTTGTGAAATAAGAGAAAAATCTCAACTTTTTTCGACAGTTAGAATCAAATGTGAGGGAGAAAGAATAAAAACTGTAGAAAAAGCAAAAGTAGAAAAAAAACAAAAAGGACAAAAGTTCAGTAGTGGGGGGTGGGGCCGAGAGAAACATCATTACTGTACGTCGTTTCTCTCGGCATTCTCGCTGAGAAGCATTTCTCTTTATTTAATTGTGTTGGGTTGGGTTTTCACAAATCCAATCCAACCCAACTCATATTCACCCCATATATATGTAGTCAGAAACTATTCCATCCACGATCTTGGACTTTCTTTAAAATTAGGAAAAGTTATTAAAGCATATAGTTTAATAGTATAATGCCATTACACTATTAAATTATATGACTTAATAATTTTCTCAAACTTTAATAAAGTTTAAAATTTTGGGTCAGATTAGTGCTCGTGTATTTATGGAGGAGATAATTTAACTTAAATTTTTTTCACAAAATTTGATCCATTGATCTTAAATAATCTATTGTAGATAGTGAAAGTTAAAATAAGCATTTAATGGTGCCAATTCATTCACCATTGGATTTGATAAGATTAATAATTCAAATTTTGTGTCAAAAATTTAAGTTAAAATTATATATGTGTGTGTGTGTGTATGCGCGCGCGTGTATCCTTCGATAATATAATACTTTATACGAGTATTTTACATTTATAATTTATGACACTGAGAGACATTAGAGCTGGCAAAACGGGTCATCGGGTCGTGTTCGTGTCATGTCAGCTTTGTGTCGTGTCAAATTTAGGTCGACCCAAACCCGACACGAAAAAATAATCGGGTTACCCAATAACTCGTTTAATATCTATATATTGAACAAAAATTACATAAAATATTTACACATTATCATATATACGTATGTACATAAATGCATACATAATTTATCGGTATTATAAAATATATATATATATATATATATATCTACCAATATATTACACATTTACACTATTGAGGTTTTAATTATATATATATATATATATATATATATATAATATTATAAAATATACATATCTATCAATTTTTACACATTTACACTATTGAATCTCTAAATTATGTAAAATTTTATAAATAAAACACTGTGTTTATATTCACCTTTTTAAAGAATAAAAAAAATCATCTCTAATATTTGAGTTTTAATTATAATAATATGTAAATTATTTTAAAATAAAAAATATAATCGGGTTATTGATCGGGTAAATGGGTCAAGAATTTTAACCCAAACCCGACACGAAAAAAATTATACTAACCCGGACCTAACCTATTTAATAATCATATTAAATTTAACGATCTACATTTATTTATTCATATTGTATTCGTATCGAATAATCGAGTCGTGTCAAACACTGAAAGCACTCAAAAGCTTTTCGCTTTCTTGTCTACAGCTCTATCGGTTCGTGCAGCCATGCCTTAAATAATTATGCGCACGCCCGTTCATCTTTTTGACTCTGTACAACAATAACATGACTTGTTTTATTCTAAAGCATATATTAAATATGATAGAAGTCGACGACTGTACTAACAATACATTTGTCAACGAATCTTTCTGTGGAATTCAACAGCAAAGTACAGTCTAACTAATTATATGCTATATATTACTTGTCAATAATATTTTGTTTCCATTGACAAGAAAAGAAAAAACTCAAAATATTAATTCTTCTCGTTGTTTTTCTTATGTATTTAAATCAAAATTCTACCGTTGAACTAACAAGCATCATCATCCACAACAACATAGCATGTGTATATAAACACTGAGTTTTAAGAATTTTGTCTTATTAGGTGATGTGTTTGATGAATTGCTTACGCACGTGAAGAGGGGGGTGCATTTGATGAGCAGAAGATGAAGTTGTCACCTTTCTTTTTTACCTTTTGATCAATTCTCACGTTATCATTACTCTCCGTATATATGTATATGATATGTATATGTTTAGTTAACATTGCGTGTCAATATGTATCTGCCTTTAGCAAAATAATATCAATCTATCATAGAGCTGGTAAAATTTGACACGACCTAATTACCTCATATGAACACGACAAGAACAAATAGATATAAGTCATCAAATTCGACACGATTATTAAATGAGCCGGGTTTAGGATAATATTATTTTTTTTATGCTGGGTTAAGGTCAAAGTTCTTGACCTATTTACTTGATTAACGATATGATTATATTTTTTAAATTAATATCTATGCCCTTGTCATTAAAACTTAAATATTAAACATGATTATCTCTTTTTATTTTTATTTTTTTAGAAGATAGGCATATACATAGTATTTTATCTATAAAATTTTATATAGATTTAGAACTTTAATGGTGTAAATATGTAATAATTTGGGGAGTTTGTGTATGTGTATGTGTGTGTATAACATTTGTTATACATATAGATATTAAATAGATTATTGAATAACCCGTTTATTTTTCATGTCAGGATTTGGATCTTAATATTTTGATATGACTATTGAATGGATCATGTTTGGATCGACTTAAATTTGATACGATATAAAACTAACACAACACAAACATGACTCGACAACCAGTTTTGCAAGCGCTACTCAATTCATTATAAGGCTTCGATGGATTCTTTTTATATTTTGGATTTTTATTATAAGTTTTCCTTGCAAGAGAGAAATGGTAGTCTATTTTGGATGTAATTATGTACAAATCCCTATTTTAAAGGATAAGAATGTCCTGACTGACGAACATTTACATGCAATTTATATATTAATTGATTGTGTTGATCAACGTGTTCACATGATCACATCTTTCTGTCACCCTTTGTAATATTAGTCACGATCTATATTATAAGCAAAAGAAATGATAATTTCTGAAGCAAATGGAAGGGGAAACGGCTGAATGATTCATAATCATGTACTAGTAGCAGGGCGTGGAAAATCTGTTTTAACCTGCTTTTGCTTTCTGATTTGTTTTTTTTTTTTTTTAAATACAAACTTGTTCAGGATGAAATTTAGAAGTTTGAATTTTTCTTCCCCCTGAAACTTGTGAAATGGTCTGAAAATGATCGCCAAAAACATTATCTTCAAGTTGACTATAGACTTCAGTTCATTAATCAAGTCCACCAACCGACAGATATTTATTAATTGGAGGCCATTGTGTGGTTTTGTATTTAACGTAGTGGGTTCCATTATGACAGTTTCATTAGACTTTCTTGCACCATTTATCATTTTTGAAAGAGAAAAAGGAGAAGATAAAAATAAAGAAAGGTAGAATATTGACTTCGTATGTGACCACATGCAATCTTTAGTTTGTATTTTCTGAGAGAGTATGGGACAATCATAGGTTGCTTTTTGAGCTTTGAGTAATTTTTGGTTTGTTGAGAAATGGGTGTGAAAAGAAAAGTGTTTCTGCTGTCCGTTTACTTGCAGTTTTTGATCATAGCAGCTGTGACTAATGATAATGACTGTAAGCTAATTCTCTTCAATTAGCAATAGCACCTCATTTTTCTTGTTGATATGTACTCGAAATACTTGTTGAACTGCGTGATGCTGTCTTCTGTGTGCTTGTGTTTGTCTCTGTGTGTGAGCAAGTGCTTGCTTTTCAATCTACGGAATGGTATCAGAAGTGATTTGAGTCTTTTAGCATCAATAAACACTTGAAAAGCATCTCCCTTCTGATGCAGTTGTTATTTTAAAAGCACTCAAAGATGATATATGGGAGAATGAACCGCCAAATTGGAAGAACAATGATCCTTGTGGTGACAATTGGGATGGAATTGGCTGCACAAATTCGCGTGTGACCTCCATGTATATACTTGCAATTTTTATTTTTTTTATTTTTTTACATATTGTTATTCATTGAAGGTTTCTTTTTCTGTATTATCATGCTATTCATTCTCTGTTTCAGAACATTATCCGGAATGGGATTGAAAGGTCAGCTCTCTGGAGACATTACTGGTTTAACGGAGTTGCATACTCTGTAAGTCCTCAATCCTCACATTGAGGAATTGTATATCTTTTTTTTTTATACTTACAATTAATTTAAATCAGCACCTCTCATTCAGGATTATATTTGATTGAAATGGAAATGTTGTCTGTGATAGTTGTCCCTGGATTTAGAGATTTTCAAATATTTGACTGTGAACTCTTCATATAGGGATTTATCCAACAACAAGGACTTGAGAGGACCACTGCCAACAACAATTGGGAATCTGAAGAAGCTATCAAACTTGTAAGGAGATTTCTTCTCGTCAAAGGTTTTGCTTTTTGCAAACTTCTGTGGATAAAGCCTTAACAAAAACTATATTTTTACATGCCAGGATGCTGGTGGGTTGCAGTTTCTCTGGACCAATTCCCGATTCAATTGGATCTCTACAGGAGTTGGTTCTTCTGTAAGGATTTTTGACTCTGTAAATGTTTCACTTAGGCTGTTGCAATTGTCAATAATATGAAAATAGCACCCTAAAAATTACCCATGAAAACTCAAGGGTAAAATTAGAATGAAATCTCACATAATTTATTCTTATTAGTAAATCTCAAGATAAACAATCATTATTCATATTCCAACTGAATCCTTACATAAAACATATGAAATAAAGTCTCTAAAGTAAAGTCTCTAATCCAAAATACAAAAGTCTAACCAAATTTAATCTTTAAAGGAAATCTAAAGATCCACTAAGACAAATTCTCTATCTAAGCACCAAAGCCACATTTCTAATCATTCTGCAAAAATATTAGAGACGAGGGGTGAGCCGTCAACTCGGTAAGTAAATCCATGCACAATATTTGAAAACATTTGTCATGTATCGTTAAACATTTTATAGCAGCATCTTCATTTAGCATAAGGGATGGATTCATATAAAAACATTAAAACATTTATAAAAACATTAAAGCGTAAACATTGGTATAGTTCATGCCTCGTAGTCATCATCATTCATCACTCATCATTCATCATTTAGGGTGTTATACCTCACATTATTCCTCATTCAGGGTACTATACTCCACATTGTTCGTAACATCCTTGTGTACAAGATTATCATCATACCAGCAAGCTAGCCATAACATTTCATAACATCATCACATTAACATCATTTACATTACTACGGATTATAAGCCAAAACATTTTTGAATCCACCATACATTCTTTCATAAATAGCAGTTAAAGTCTTCTAAAACATTTAAGAACCTTTCTTTGATCATTTAATTCTTTTAGAAAATTCTTTAAGAAAACATTTTGTTTAAGAAAACTAATTTCTTAAGAAAAATTCATTTTAAAATAATTTTATATAAATTCATTTAAAATTGTTTTTATTTTACAAAATTCATTTAAATATTTTAGAAATCAGTTTTGTAAAAATTTCCATTTAAACATAATTTTTGTAATGTAAATTGAATTTATTAAAAAGCGTATCATGCATGTATCTACTTACCGCGATCCGTAGAAATCAATTCAATACCTCAAGAATAACCAACGAGCTCACCCTCGTCCTATAATAATCATAAAAATATTCTTATCAATATCATCTCTAACGTTAAACATAATCTCAATCATCCTTAAATCATAGACACTAATACTATCTTAATACTTATACATATTTTAAACATATCTTATACTTATGAGTATCCGTACATGCTGATTTTTTAATAACCTATACACATGTCGGAAAACCATGAAAATTTACAGAGGCACTGTGAACATGCATAGCATTGCATACAATATTTCACAAAAATCAGCACATGAAACGACCCGCCCCGCACTCCCAGGACGAATCAGTCTAAACTCGTAAAATCGGATCGAATAATAGAATAATATTTAAAGATTCTACCGAAAATTCGGCAGAACCTCCCCTGTAAATCCAACATTTCCAAAACTACAATTTACAAAACAACACTCCTAATAAAATTTCAATAACCATCCAAACTTCAAATCCAACTTCTCCAATCATTATCTCAAATATCACACAAATCACTCCAATATAAAAGTAAATATAATGGTTATCCTCAATACAAAAACATAACCGTAAATACAAATCACAAATCCCAAATATCAAAATATAAAATCTACGACTCCTAGCACCATCACGTGGCCACAATTATAAATCTAACTACCGATGCTGGGTCGACTGATGTACCTGCAAATCTCCTGTGGGGGGGAAATAATATGATAAAAGAAAAACGTGGTGAGTATAAAACTCAGTGAGTGGATACTAGTTTCTGAAAAATAAATTTATTTAAAAGAATTACTCTCTCTCAAATCAATTCCATCAAAATATCATTTTATCTTTCTCAAACTTTCACATTCTTCATTCGATTACCGCTTAGTAGGACACTCTCTTAACTTTCATAACTTTCATACTCTTTCATATTCTTTGGGCTTCTCGCAATGCGTCCTTCGCCCACTTATCTCACAACTATATAAACATCTCGAGAGTCCTCCACTAAGCCAGTAACGAATTCAAGCATCCAAGTTAAAACTGTAAAACAATCTTTCTTTCTTCAAATTCCATTTGATAAAATCAACTTTCTCATTTTACTGAAAACATAATGCATTTTCGTGCTCATGCCAATGAAATACTCACACATACATATGCCCATGTCCATAAACATATATCAACATATCACATCAACACATCGTATAAACACATGGGCAGAACATATAAATCAATGTCCGTACATATATCAAAATAAACTTTTCAAACATGTCAAACATATATATTGTTTATTGTGATTATTTTGGAAATTTAGTTTACTTACATAAACATATTTAATTTAAATCAGACACCGAAATACTATATTACATAAATCTGCGTAAAATCGATAGAATCATAATACTTGTCATATCAAATACTGTATATCAAAAGTTATCATCAAACAAGTACCCAGGGGAATGATCTCATCATATCCGGACCTCAACGGACAGGCAATGACGTACTATCTGGGTACCGCCACGCCCCGGAGCCACACGGATAGATAGGGAAAATCTCTTATCTCATCATATCAATCTAGTCCAAGCACACGGCCCAAAGCCTCTATGTGTACTCAGACGGCCCCAAAGGCCTGTATATCATCTGTATCATCTGTATCATTGTATCTCAACAGCTGTCTGTATCTCATATCAGTATATCTGTACTCATCATACTGCATGCATATGCCCCCAAAAGGCAAAAGCGCCCAACACACGGCCCAAAGCCTCTATGTGTGTCAGACGGGCCCCAAAGGCCTCTATCTCATCTCATCTGTATCTCTGTATTCATCTCATATTAACTGTTTCTCTGTATCTGGAGGGAAGGGTACTGTTTAACAATTTCTCAAATAACATTTAAGACACATGTACATAAACATACAATCTCATCTGAAATCTCATTTCCCTTTTCTTCAACATATCTCAAATACACTCAATTCTAATATCATACTTTTACTTAAATGCGACAATAAAATCATTATTCAAACTCATTTTCATAACAATAAATCTCAATTTTCTAGAAAATCATTAAATTAAAGCATCAAATACTTATTTTTCAAATATATTGCTCTGTATAATAAAATCGGCATATACTTATAACAATAAGTTTTGTATATTCCACTCACCGTGACGATGACCAGACTCGGTATCAACAACGTCCGCAGGTTGATTCTCGTTCGCGGATCCTCCTAATCAAGGAAACGACATAATCATTCTCCGTAAACTTAATACTTCTCAAAACGAATATCTATCAACAATAATTATTCCCGCATGTATAAAATTACCAAAATACCCCTACATGCCAAAATTACCAAAATGCCCTCAACATCATTATTTAACTTAAATACCCGTTACATCATCAATTATCCAATTAGTCTCAACTCGGATAACGGAAATAATCACAATGTCCGAAATTACGAAATTACCCTCGGAGCGTAAAATTACCGAAATGTCCTTAACAACTTAAATTACCGATTTATCCTCGAAATCACAAATTACCTTACTGCCCTAACCTAAAATTACCAAATTACCCACTGATTTCACAAATTACAAAATCACCCCAAAGTTTTGTGAAATTACCGAATTGCCCTTGCCGGTCAACGGTGACCGGACTTCAGTCAACGGCGACGGGGAGCTTAGGTCTGATAGTTCCGGCCACGCTAAGTCCAATGGTGGCGGCGGTGACGTCTCACGCGCGCTACCGGAGGCGGATCGAGCTCTCCAAAACCGCGAGCTTCCAAGAGCAAATCGGCGGCAATCCGGCCGATTCAGGTGACGGGGTCGGTCGGAAAATGATGCTGGGGAGCTGAGGAACAAGATTCAAGTGGTGGCGTGCCACAAATCCGGCGAAATCGACGGCGACGAAAACGGGTTTCGGCCGCGGGTTTCAGGCTTCAACCGGCGGCGTTCCAGGCAATTTTCGGCGACGATGACGGCAGGGATACGTTGCTTGTCTCTCAAGCTTCAAAACGGTACCAAGCACGGCCGGTGGGGTGGCCGGAATCGGGAGAAATGGCCGGGTCAAGGTCGCGGGTCGCGGGTCAACGGGTCGGGTCAAACGGGTCAACTCGGGTCAACTCTTTCTCTTTCTCTCTCTCTCTCTCTCTCTCTCTCTCTCTCTCTAAAATTCCAAAAAAATGCAAACAGTTCCTCCCGTCCAATTTATAGAATTCAGCTCTTTTTTTTTTTTTTTTAAGCTTAATACAAATTAAGCTTATACCGGATCCGTAACGGAGTTAAAATCCGATCACTCGAGCTCTTAATCGCGCTCAATTAATCTCGATTCGAAGTGGAAAAATTAAATCGTACACTTGATTAAGAAAATCAAAGTGCATATGTTACAGCACAAGTCAAAATCGAGTCAGAATATTGACCTTTCACCAAAGTAACAAAAACTGTCCAGCACTGACCAAAACAAATATTTTCCATTTAGAAAATTCATAAAATATTCTTTAGTACTCGAAATAATATGCTTCTTTTTTCTAATTACAGAAGACACATTCAAAAAGTATATAATTAAAATTCAAAATTTTTGGACTCCTGAAACTATTTTAAAACATTTTATTTCCGAGAAACATCTAACTAGTCTAGAAAATTCCAGATTTGAAAACAAAATTTCAAAAATTCGTATCTTTTATTTTACATGCCCAAAAATCGTGATTCCAGTTTTAAAAGATAGAAGAAAGATTGAAATTTCATTATAAAATCCTAACATGGCCTGTAATATTCATAAACTAGCCCAACTGTTACAAAACTATGAAATTAAACATGCAAGCATAGGAGACATAGATCTGTTGGCACAAAAATCGGCATAATTTTAAAAGATGTGTAACCTTATAGAAAAATTTCCAGAGTTGAGAACCGCGGCTGAAAATCAGAATTTTCTAGCACCAATAACCCAACTTCGAAAACCCATAACAATTTGCATACTCAGACGATTTCAACACAAAACCTATCAATGGAAAGCCTAGGATGTCTAGTTTCATGATATGTAAGATATTGAAGTGATTCTAAATAAAGAAAACAATTTCAAGCAAGGAATAGAGACTGTTCATATCATCACAACATTACAAACACACGTATATTACCCAAATCAGACTACAAGTACTTAAAGGCCAACAATTCTATAAAACTAAATCACATAAGTCGAAGAAATACTTAATACCTTAAGGCAAACACTAAGAAAGAAGTGATAAAACTTTTTTTTCCTTCTCCAAAGACCTATATTTCATTCTTTTCTTTCTAGAGTTTATAACGGTGTAAAAAAAATGAAGACGGCTTTTTAAAAAGATGGGTTTCTCTTAAATACTTGGTAATTAATAATTTTTTTTTAAAAAAAAACTAATAACTAGCCTACTCAATTTAATAAGGGCAAAAGAGAAAAAATAAATAAATAAAATTTGGGCGTTACAAAAACACATTGGATGAGGGGTTTACAAGGCCTTTTTTGCTGATTTCGTACATTTACATTCTTTTACATCTTTTGTTGGTGTAGCTCTGTGTTTGTGTCAATGGACCAGTGAATCTGAAAACATTCACTATTACTGCATGCAGATCCTTGAATTCTAATGGTTTCAGTGGAAGAATTCCACCATCCATTGGTAATCTGTCTAATCTTTACTGGTTGGATCTTACTGACAACAAACTTGAGGGAGAGATCCCAGTCTCCGATGGAAATTCACCTGGTCTTGATATGCTAGTTCGTGCAAAGCACTTGTATGCCGAGTCTATTTGATCTTTTTGGCTCTCTTAACTTATAGCCTTGCATGTATTTGTTCTCATAAGCTTCTTTTCATCATCTACAGTCATTTTGGAAAGAATCAACTCTCAGGCTCAATACCAGAGAAACTTTTCCGACCAGACATGGTTCTGATTCATGTGTAAGTTTTGCAATGAACTAGTTCTCGTAGTTTATGTCACTATCAGCGATGGTCATCTCAAACATTGTATATTAAAGCATCACTTTCATTCTATTCCTCTCACTTTTTCACTTCTTGGACCAGGCTATTTGACAGCAACAACCTCACTGGCGAGCTTCCTGCCACCCTTGGACTAGTGAAAAGTTTGGAAGTTGTGTGAGTATCTACATCTCATATTCAATTGAAATGCTAAGGCGTACTGTAGTCTATATGAAGTCTTTTCTGATGAATTTCTCGTCCTGATTACAGACGTTTTGATAGGAATTCATTAAGCGGACCTGTTCCTTCAAACCTCAACAATCTTGCAAGTGTTAATGAGCTGTACGCTGACTACATAGATATGGAAATAAGCCTTATATTTTGTTTTTGGCCAGTTAGATCCAATTCTTTACCACAAATTATTTTGAAATGAAGAGTGTTGGGTTATAATATCTTTCAGGTACTTGTCCAACAATAAACTGACTGGAGCAATGCCTAACCTTACTGGCTTGAGCGTCCTCAGTTACTTGTAAGTAGAAAGGTTTTTATTACATCTGCTTATATCTTCACATCAATAATCCTGGGGTAGATAAAGCATCTCAAATACTGATTTATTTTCATTCTATAACAATTGATTTGCAGGGACATGAGTAATAACAGCTTCGATGCATCAGAAGTTCCTTCATGGTTTTCAAGCATGCAATCCTTAACAACATTGTATGCATCTCTGTCGTCTCCTTTCTTAATTACTCTTTACAAGTAAAACACGTACACATGCAATTTGAGTCGATTATGTGTTACCTTAAGTATTTTGGGTCCGGAACTGCAGTTCCTTACACAACTGCACTTTAAGAAGGCCCATATGTTCTGTATTACATCTTTTCTCGCAACTAATATTGTAGATTACAGCTTTTCCATGTTGATGATTGTTCAAATTCCAATTTATCCTCTTATGGCTCCTCACTTAATATGTGTCTTTTGCGTATGTCTCTTTATGATCTATGTTGTAAGACCTATTTCACATGTGTCTGTATACATTTCTCTGTCTCTTTGTGATTCAAGACGGGCAATTTTCATGTAAATTAGGAGAATGATTGACTACTTTTTCTGACAGAATGATGGAGAATACTCATCTTGAAGGTCAAATTCCTGTTGATCTGTTCAGCATTCCCCATCTGCAGACTGTGTAAGTAGTAGCATATATTTCAAGTAGCACCCTAGCCAATGTAAAAGCTATTGAAAATTACAAATGAATCTCAAAAATTGAAACCTTTAGGTTCAAACAGAAAACAGATCACTGGCAAACTCCATATAAATGCAGTCACTCTTCTGCCCTGATTCAATTATCACATTTTGATAGGGTCATGAAAACCAACGAGCTTAATGGCACCTTGGACCTTGGCACGAGCTACAGTGAAAATCTGCTTGTTAATTTGCAGCATAATCTCATCTCTGCCTACACAGAAAGAGGAGGAGCACCTGCCGTTAACTTAACGTAAAGCTCACTCTCCCTGTGTTCTAGGAATTCCTTTTCAATGGTTTTCCGGAAAAATTCACAAATAATAATTCCGTGACAGTTAAAATGCCATATGTACCATACATGTACTAGAAACAATTCGTTTTCAACTCACTGAGGTTATTTTCTTCTAAATTTTCCAGACTTATTGATAACCCAATTTGTCAGGAGTTGGGAACTGCAAAACGTTACTGCCAGCTTTCCCAACCGATTTCCTCCTACTCAACAAAGCGAAAGAACTGTCTACCTGCCCCCTGCAATGCAAATCAGAGTTCTAGCCCTAACTGTCAATGTGCCTATCCATATACGGGAACTCTAGTTTTCAGATCTCTTTCATTTTCAGACTTGGGAAACACAACTTACTATGAAATTCTCGAGCAGAATGTGACAACATCTTTTCAGTCTACTTATAAACTTCCCATAGATTCCATTTCTCTCAGTAATCCGCACAAGAATAATTTTGAATACCTTGAATTGAGTATACAATTTTTTCCTTCTGGCCAAGAACGTTTTAATCGAACAGGAGTGTCTAGTGTTGGGTTTGTTCTTAGCAACCAGATTTACAGCCCTCCTCCTCTTTTTGGACCTATGTTCTTCAATGGTGATCAGTATCAGTACTTTGCTGGTAATTTTGCTACTGTCATGGAACAATATGTATTAGTGCACTGCTGCTTTCATTGATATTAATGTTTCTGTTGGTGCATTATCTTTTTTAAGAATCTGGAGGGTCAAACAAGTCGACAAGCATTGGGGTTATCATTGGAGCAGCAGCTGCTGGTTGTGTCGTACTGTTACTATTACTCCTTGCAGGGGTTTATGCTTATCATCAAAAGAGAAGAGCGGAGAAAGCAAATGAACAGAACCCTTTTGGTATGTTAAGGACTTGATGTAAACTTTGCATTTTTCCAGTTGGTGCACTATTAAATTTGTTTATGTTTTACAAATGCAGCACATTGGGACATGAATAAGAGCAGTGGTAGCATTCCTCAACTGAAAGGAGCAAGATGCTTCTCCTTTGAAGAGGTTAAAAAATACACTAACAATTTTTCTGATGCTAATGATGTTGGATCTGGGGGCTATGGAAAGGTTTGGTTCATATATCTCTCTCTGACCTTATTTCAGTGTAATGCCTCCACTAATCAGGCACAAATCTCTCCCGTTGATACTTAATTTATAATGTGGTTACTTTTACCATATTCTCAAAAGTGTCAATATAATTATGGCCATTTTTCTAATCCTATCCCAATAAAATTTGAGTTAGGCATGTACAAGCACAAAACCAAAGCCACCTTCTCCCTCGAGGTATGCTTTCATCGCAGGACAGAACATGCCCTAAGATGGAAAGAAGTAATAGAATAAAGATAAACAAAATTATCAAATAACTGATGTATCATCACTTGCCATGTATGTTTTTATTTGTCAGCAATATATAGATGAATTCAGGCCAAGCAATTGAAACCACCCAGTCACATTCAAAACAACATGCATTGAAAAATGTTAAATTGATAAACAAACTATCTCTATTAACTTGTACTTAACAACTTAGAAAGTTAAAATAACCATGGATGATTACCCAGATTTTTTATTTTGTCAAAATCTTTATAGGTTTATAAGGGTACTCTTCCTAATGGACAACTGATTGCCATCAAACGAGCTCAACAAGGATCTATGCAAGGTGGGCAAGAATTCAAAATGGAGATTGAACTTCTATCAAGAGTCCATCATAAAAATCTTGTCAGCCTTTTGGGATTTTGCTTCGATCGAGGTGAACAAATGCTGATATATGAGTTTGTTCCTAATGGTTCTCTGGGGGACAGTTTATCAGGTATATTCTTCATCATTATTTCTGGAACCTTTTAGATTACAAAATGGTAATTGTCAACATACTGTAAATGCAGGGAAGAATGGAATCAGGTTGGATTGGCTAAGGAGAATTAAAATAGCCCTTGGTGCCGCAAGAGGTTTATCCTATCTGCATGAACTTGCCAACCCTCCTATTATACATATGGATATTAAATCATCCAACATACTTCTGGATGAACGCTTAAATGCCAAAGTTGCCGATTTTGGTCTCTCGAAATCTATGTCTGACAGTGAAAAGGACCATATCACTACTCAAGTTAAAGGGACAATGGTGAGTATCCCCACAAAGACACTTGATCTACCAGTTTAGATTACAAAATTTTGTGAATTCATGTAAATATTTAAGTTCACAGAGGATTCTGAACTGATCTTATATGTCCTGAGAATGGATCTTTTTGGGTGCAGGGCTACTTGGACCCAGAATATTACATGACACAACAATTGACCGAAAAGAGTGATGTTTATAGCTTTGGTGTGCTGATGCTGGAGTTACTTACTGGAAGAAGACCCATAGAGCGTGGAAAATACATTGTGAGGGAGATAAGAACAGCAATGGATAAGAAGAAAGAGCTATACAACCTTTATGAATTAATTGACCCAACCATTGGTTTGAGTACAACACTGAAAGGTTTTGAAAAGTACGTGGATCTTGCACTGAAGTGTGTGCAAGAATCAGGAGATGACAGGCCTACAATGAGTGAAGTGGTGAAGGACATTGAGAACATTTTGCAGCAAGCTGGTCTGAATCCAAATGCAGAATCAGCATCCTCTTCAGCAAGTTACGAGGATGCAAGCAAGGGAAATTTCCACCATCCTTATTGCAATGAAGAAGGCTTTGATTATGGTTATAGCGGTGGCTTTCCAACTTCAAAGATAGAGCCTCAGTGAGTATTTTCCTATTGCTTTGAATGCTGCACCAGACAAGATCAGTGTACTTCTGTACTTAATAGCACTTTAGCTAGTAAATGCAACTTATTTTCAGAGTTTGTTATTGTTTGTGACATTCAATTTCTTTGCTTGTGAGAATATGATTCAGAAACTGTGTATAAGTGCATGTATACTTCTCTTCCAAAAATTTGGTGTGAGATTATTTGGTTTCAAATTAATTCTACTTCATGTTGTTGTATATTTCTTTTTCAAAAACCATGAAAGATATGTATGAAAGTATCCTGCATTTGATCATCAATTGTAGACAATTATCATACAAAGAGAGTGTTCATTTTGCAAAATGGGATATCAGTGTATATACTTCAGGTCATTGGCTTCTCCAACACAGCAGAAAAGTACCATTCATTTTTCTTGACTCCGCGATCAAGCTTCATGCCAACATTCCATCTCAGCTTCTTGAATCCAATTCTATCCAACATTGGAACATAAGTTTCGTTAAGTTGTGACCCGAAGCAGAAGAAACGGTCTAGCCAAAAGATCCCTCCAGGTCTCAGCACCCTGTATATATCATAGAGTGTGAACTCGAGCATGGAATCTGGTATCCAGTTGCTGAGAACGTGCATTGAATGAACTATATCCAGTGTGTTTTCGAAGAATGGAAGCCTCTGGGAAACGCTGATATGCATCGGAATCAAGCCTCTCGAAGCAATGAAGCTGTTGAAAGGACCATCTAGATTCAATGAGGTTGTGATTATAGTCACATTCCTCTCCCTCATTCTAGCAGCAAATGTGCCAGTTCCCCCTCCTATGTCTAATCCAATTCGGATTGTCCCCAGAGGCTTCATACTCAGAACTTGATCAATACCATAATCAAGCTTCCCATTGTCAATGAGCCATCTACTTTGCTCTCTGCCCTGCAAATCAAAGCAGTCTTTGCAGTCAAAGAACCCTGGTGCTTTCTTCCTATCAATAAGACACTGGTAGCTTTTGCATGAATATGGATCCCAAATGATACTAGTTTCAGCAGGTTTTGCCCAAAGACTATCCGGCACAGGTATTGGCTCGACATAATTGACCGGAGACTTAGGCTTGCATCTCCGGCGAGGCAGAGGCTCGCACCCTTTAAGCATTAGCCTTTGTGCAAAAACATCATCAACAGGACACTCCCCACCAGTGTCATAAGTCATATACTTCACCAATTCATCATGAAACTTCAAGCAACCAGCTCCAACCGGGGCAATCAACTCGTCGGATCCCATCCTCGGAGAATACCCAAATGGCAACTTATGAGGGCCTACGGCCAGCTTCACCTCGTCAGGCAAACCAACGGTTAAATCATCACTCAACTTACTCATCACTGCAGAAAAATTAATGCTGCTCACCTTCTCATTTGAGTGTACAAACTCTCTAGTAAGTTCAATAAGAAGGGCTTGCACAAGCAAGTTGGTGGAGTTAAGCTGCTGCTGCAACTCAGCAATGATGCCATGACTTGCAGCAAGCTCGACTTTCGTAGAGCTGAGCTCACTCAAGAGAGCTGTAGAGTTCAATAGAGGAAGAGTAAGCTGGTCGGAGTAGCTATTGAGCTTCAAGCTGAAAGAAGGGCCAGTGAAAATGTAAATTGTGAGAAGATTTGTCAGTATAACAAGCAGAAGCATTTTGAGCTTGAGCTTGGTATGTGGATTCTTTTTAACAGAGTTTTGATCAGCTCCATTACCCATCTTGATTTCTTTGTTAATTTGGTGGGCTGTGAAGAAAAGTGATGAGGAGAAGTGAATTAAGCAGCAATATAAATGTGGTGATGATCATCAAGAGATTCATGTACTCAAGTGAGGCATTGGCCATTGTTACTCGGCGGTTTGGACGTTCGAGATAAATGGATGAAAGCTTGATTTGTTTATTTATTACATAACGTGCACCATTAATTGTCAACTTTTGCACTCTCTTCGGATCTTGACTCGTATCTTCTCTTCGTTAATAAATATAGGTTGTAAATTTATATAAGATTTCCATCTAATATTTCTATCCAGGTCTTGTATTTGATAATCATCGACCTTTATATGGCGCAAACATGAACTTTGCTTGAATCCTTTTATATGTACAAAGAAAAAGAAAGTAGATCTAATTTATTTTCAACTTACATATTTAGACTGTATCAGAACATGATATTGATTTAATTAATTAAGAATGTTTTATTGTAATATTTGAAAATTTAGAATGTAAATACTAATATTAAAAAAGAGAATTTTTCTTTTCAATAATATAAAAAGCGCCAAGTCCAACAAATAGTCATCTTAATTTCTTATTTCTCCCTCAATTTATCATGTGCTATATATGCCTATATGTATCTTGGATCCTCCAAAAAGCTTCTGGTTAATAAAAGATTTAAAAGTTATTCACTCCAACAGCCATTACGCCATTAGGCTTTAGTTGACTCGATCGCTAGTTGAATATATCTACTTGTTTCATTAAGAATGTTAATCATAATTAGTTGCAATCCCAAGTGACAATATCTCTCCTTCAAGTTGAGGGATTTTTCTATTTCTTTATTGCAATATGTGTTGGCAAATTAGGAAAGGCAGTTCGTAATTTTGATGACGTGCAATTCAGGCAACCAGAAAAAAGTTGGTTGCTGAGCTCCATGTTGCCATCAAGCTTCTCTGTATCGTCCCATGTGTGATGCTTTTTATACACCCATAAATTTGTTGATTAATTAAATTTTACACTCCTGGGTCAACATTAGAGATCCTCCTTTTTTTTTGGGGAAAAATTGTTATTTATAAACTGTATGCACCGATATCCAGGCCAATTTAGTCACATCTCGAAGCCTGCTGGAGCTTATTAGTGGTAAAGACAAAGAACTCTTTTCTCTCCACAAGAAGATAAAATGAGGCAAATATTAATTTGATCGCTGAAATGGAACTAAAAAGATGGCATTTACATGAATGCAAATGCAATGTCAGTTATCGATTAAAGGAGCCACATTTAATTAATTAATTAAGCTCCAAAGTGGTCCTTAATTATTTGTACCTCAGCTTTTCATAAAGGCAGTTGCTATCTTTTCCCTTTTTAAGGAATCCCTTAAACACACATAATTAATTAACCTTTTTTTTCAGGTTTACTTAATTTATTCATTTTTTTTAATGTTTCTTAGCCAAGGACAAGAACAATTAATTGAAAATTAGAAAAAAAAAATGAAACATGATCACCTAGAAACGAGTGGTCCACTTTCACATGCCAAATTATGGCAAGAGCCTTTAAAATTTATTTAGTGGATATCCGGTATCATTTTTTTAAAAGTTATTATTATTATTTTTTTCTAAGTAGAAATATGCTAAACTTTCGTTTACTAACGTAAGTCCTTTTCATCGAAAATCTGGAATTTGATAGATCCTGCAAATCTTTCTAATCATTAACACAGAATGGAGAAAATTCTATTCACACCTCACATTTGATAGTGGTATTACCATTCTTTATTATATTTCACTTTGATCCTTCTTTTGTTATTAGATATCATCTCTAGTGAAAGTGCCCAAAATTGCCATCTTTCTCATGTTAATCATAATTAAAATTTTAGAACCACTTTATTGCAATCAATACACATCTAAAAGCATTTATCTTTGGTGCGATTCAAAATTTGAATTTCTTGAAAGTTTGGAGTTGAGTGTTTGTGGCTGTAAGTATTTGCAGAACACTTTGAGCTGTTGTATTTTGAATATTAAGCAAAGAGCAAGCGTTATAAACATAAAATCCTTTCCTTATAATAAGCCAGAGCAAGCTAGAGTAATAAAGCTAAATTCAAAGATGAGAGGGAGAGTTTATGCGCTTTTCATCACTATGAACACTACTATATCTTAAGCTTTAATCGTTCTACACAAAAAGCAATGAAAATTCATGTATCCTTATTAGTTGGACAAGCTTGCGCTAGCTTCCTCAGATTCTCAATGATCATAACCAGTTTTGTGTTAAGCCGATTCACAAAGCACTTTGGTACCCATCCTGCAGGATCCAACTGAGAAACCAAAAAAGCATATATATATATATATAAAAGGGCTTTGTTTTAATCAATATGGCAATATATATATAAATTTTGGACTACATGCGGACGAGTGTTATATGTTGTTTATTTTAATTTACCTGAACGACGTAAGTGACCATACATGAGTCATCTTCAAGCTTCTCCACAACCCATCCTGATTGAAGCAACAGTCCTCTGATTGAATTATTTTGCTTGGGATGCAATCCTGCTGCTATCTCTTTTGGCAGTGAAGCTACTGCCACCACCTACAAGCCCCAGAAAAATTAAGAATAAAAACTTGTACATTGTTTGTGAAAACAAGCAATAATTGGACTTATTTGTTTTACTTACAAGGGTACCATCTTCCATGGTTTCGCAGCGTTCATAGACTATGAATTCTCTGTTTCTGAAGAGCGGCTTCGAGTGTTCCCCGAACCTAAGTCGGATTATGCTCAGGTTATCTTCAAGATTTTTGATGTACGTGGCTTCAACCAGATCAGAATCCCACTGCTGTTGTAAGCAAATTTGGCAGCAGGAAACTCAGTAAATAAACTTGCATACTAATATTTACTTGGCTGTCGCTTTATCATACAATTCCAAGTTCCATAAACATTTAAAAGAAATTTTCTATTTAAATCCTTGCCAAAATAGCTGTAAAAATTGTCTTCCTGATGAATGGGACAACCAAACATAAAAGAATCACATGCAGGTATGCTTTAAGGACAAAAGTTTTCTTTTCATTGTGTTGGACCAACTTATATCTATCCGTATACACGATTATGATGATACTTTAATCAATATCCACCCGTATTTTAAGTTTTACAAGCGCCAAGAATTGATCATCACCTTGGCAGCATCGATAGCATTGGCAACAGTGATGAATTGCTGAGGTGAGACTGATTTGAGCAGCCACCGGCTCCGGAAGGTGTGAAGTGAACCCGACCTTCTCTTAGATATCTCTACTCCATCGTCAAGAGTAAGAACTTTCCATCCATCATCGCCATTTCCAAACCTGTTCGAGTCCGAAGCTGATAACAATTCCTGTATGCAGCTCTCACTTGCAAAGTGCACGTATCTTCTTAATGAGTCCTCACTTATGGACCTTCACAGACGTTCAAAAGAAAGTAATAGCATGAAAAAACAAATTCCCCTATCCGATTTGTCATAGGAAACAGGATTAAGGGATCAAATGGTTAGAAAAGTACTCACCAGGATCGGCTACAGGGGGCCGGACTGTTCATTTTAGGATTCAGAATTGGTCTACAGGCTTCTTTCTACTCCAAGATATTCAACAAAGGACGTGTATATGTATATACGTATATATATGATGAAGAGAGAAGATTAAAGATTGGTTAGAAGTGTAAAATAATAGGAAGTGGGGGGAAGTGATTGATGCACATGCATTGCCAGAGGAACCTCCATGATTAGAAGAGCAAGTCTCACTTTCTCTCTCTTTGTTCTCTTGTTCAATCCGTCGGAAAAGAGATTAGATTCTTTACTTGGGAAAAAAAAGGCAGCAAGAACAAAGAGTAGAGAAGTTGATGCACATGGAGTGTTGGTGGCTTTTAAAAATGAACAGGCTGATGGGAAAAGACTAAAAACTAAAAGCAATAAGATTGAATTGCATTGAATTGAATTGAACTGAACTCAGTAGATTAACAAAAATTGCCTGTTAATGGGTGAAAATGACCCTACCAAAAAAGAATCATAAGGTCCCCAATCACGTGCCCCTTTTGCATGGTTTAATTTACATCAAAGATGGACAAATTTTTGCCTCTAGCAGAAGTAGTAAAGTTCTATCTCATCATCCATTTCCTTTCAGAGATCTACAGATGCAGGTTATAATTTAATCTTGTGCTCTGTGTAGTAAACAAAGCCTTTGGACACATTCAGCAGATTTTCACATGCTTTCTGGGTGTGCATGAGAGGCTTCTGGTTTCTCGTAACTCATTCATTGAATCGTAGAAGTTAACATCAAAGAGTAATTATTAGATGGTAATCGACAATATTTTGAAGGATAACAATAATACTAAGATTTAGGAATAAAGTTCCTTTAGGAACATAAGAATGATGAAAGAGAGACGTAAATTAATTTATATCAGTAAAGTGTAATGACTTTATTGCATTCATAATTAGACAACTAAGTAAAGCAACAAAAATTTGAAAGAATTAGCACCTAACCACCAGGGCCAGGCCCCCTCTCATCCTCCTCCCTAAACCAGAAAAATAAAAACGACACTAAGATTGTGATATTTGCTGCCCCAAGAAGCCTTTGGCTTTCAGACTTTCTACGGTTTCACGAACAACATCTTCAACAGGAGTGAAAACTAGCCCCAAATCCATTAATCTCTTGGCCGCATCTTTGCAAGGAATCAGACCTGGTTGAGTTTCCCCATCGAACCTGTTTGTCATCCAAGTTATTAAGCAAACTTTGAACTAATTGTAAGTAAATATTAATCACATTCGAGGTAAAAAAAGGGGAAAAAAATCGATTATTCTGGAACAAAACCAAGAAAAGTTCAAAATAGCCAATAATAGCAAAGTATAAAATTCTTGTTGTTTCAATTAATATTTCTCTTGTCTTGATACATATACAACTAGGCCTCCAGGTTGTCCTTTTTTTTTTTTAATAATCATCATCATCATCATCATCATCATCATCATCATCATCATCATCATTATTATTATTTTGGTGGCATACATTATCAACTGGCATGACTTTCACATGTCTAGAAGTACAAAGGAATTTTCTCTCATGAATAATGAACCCTCACTTGACAACAACTACGAATCAGCACTAATGCACCCAAAAGTTTGGTTGAAGATATGTTTAATGATTGATAATGATGACATCAAATCCATTGAGGAAACCATCAAATAAGCCCCAAGAAGCCGAATAAGGCGATCACTGATTTGATGCACA
Organism: Citrus glauca; assembly: GCA_029633175.1. Classification (NCBI taxonomy): domain Eukaryota; kingdom Viridiplantae; phylum Streptophyta; class Magnoliopsida; order Sapindales; family Rutaceae; genus Citrus; species Citrus glauca. The sequence continues at coordinate 1,257,527 of JAQOOD010000005.1, read as the reverse complement.
TACCTTTGAAATCTAAAGACAATGTAAGCCTATATACTTTTGGCCACTAGAAACACAGAGAAAATCATTTAAAAAAAATGTTACTTGAGTTTTACCACTGAATTACTAGTTCCAGTGTTGGTCCTGAATATTGTAAACATAAACATAGGGTTCCTACTTTTCTAAAGTTCTGTCACACACAATAGAAGAACCATTTCACAAGTAAAAGGGTATTTTATTTTTTATTCTATATTAACGCAGAACTAGTATACAAAGCAATTCATTTTTGGCATTAGGATGCTTCAAAAGGACTGACTCCTGGGCAGCATATAAAATGTAAAGCTTCTTCACCAAGGCTAAACAGAGACAAACATCTAATATTGAAGGCAGACTACACAAAGCAATCAAGTTGACAGATTTTTGAGAGAGGAATATTTTTATTCTACTGTATCCATTAGGAACTGAATTATTGAAGCATTAGGATGCTTCAAAAGGACTCACTCCTGGGCAGCATATAAAATGTAAAGCTTCTTCACCAAGGCTAAACAGAGACAAACATCTAATATTGAAGGCAAACTACACAAAGCAATCAAGTTGACAGATTTTCGAGAGAGGAATATTTTTATTCTACTGTATCCATCAGGAACTCAATTATTGAAGAGATGGAAAAACTCAGTTCTTAGTGGACATGTATAACGAAAAGAAAAAGTTCCACTTCATAAAGTGGACACAGGTAATCAATGGTGAGAGGCTCGTAAAGAGTGGGCATAAAGAAACAAAATTTCAAATGAGAGAAGCTCCCAAGGGTTCCACCATAACCATGAAAGGATAAGCACTAGAAAGTCATAATAATTTAAGAGAGAAATTACAAGTTTATGTCCAACTGTGCACCACATAAAGTGCAATTATAACTTCAATTAGGATCACCATGCTAGAATATGAATTTTCCTACCGATCACTCAAAATGACTGATCTCCAAAAAGTAATGAAATTGAGTTTTGTCACTTTCTGTATTAAATTCTTTTACCATTTCTCCCTCTTCACTTACAATCAAACACCAAGTCAACTTCAACTCTCATCCACTTACGCTGATCTTCTCAATAATCTCTTAGTTACAGTTCCAGAGAAGGCAACAGGTAAAGAGTAAAGTAAAAAATAACAAGGACTGGGAATCTATAAAGTAAAACATGAAATTAAAGGATGTGGTCATGTTACACAAGACCATATCATGGTCTCAGTTTAAAGAGTAAGACTTTTAACTATTCTGGTAGCCTCTCATGCCCCTACGAACACTGCCACTTTTGCTAATGCACCACCAAAAGTTTCAAAAATCAACTAAATAAACACACACCTTTGAGTGATAGCTAAAAACAATTATGACCAATTTCTCATGATATTAAAAGTACTAACAAGTCAAATATAGACTTGATTCTCAAATCAATTTTGGGATATACGTAGTTAAACTTTATGCCAAAAATTCTCATGAGCTTTTTCTTTTTTTTTCCCCCTTATCATTGGGAATGACAGTTACCAAACTCTGCATCATACGGCTATTTAATAGACACCATTTTCTTTTCATGTGGAAGCATAATAGCAAGCCATAATAGAAAGCGTAAGGGCGACTGAAATACAAACCTGTGAACTGGAAACTCAGGGAAGAGTTTAGAGACTCTTTCAGCAAAGTCACCAAACTGATAGATACCATTTGTGCACAGATATCTACCAGAAGCAGCAGGAGATTCAAATAGCAACACTTGCACCTTTGCTACATCTTTAACATGAACTGCTCCCAACCAGTGATACTCTTGAGTTTCTTTTGAACCCTGTAACAACTGCTGTAGTACAGCACAGCTCGCATTTAAATAAGGCTGCATGAGTGGCCCCAGACATGTAGCAGGATGGATGGCCACAACATCCACCCCATGTTTCTCAGCAAACTCCCATGCAGCTTTCTCTGCCAATGTCTTTGACACTGGATACCACTTCTGCCATAATCAAGAAAATACAAATGCAGCACAAACAAATTAAATCCCATAAAACTTGAAATAAACAAAATCAGATGTATACAACAGAGAAAAAGCTACCACAACTGGGTATTTTTAATCACTTCGAGATACTCTGTGTGTGTGTGTGTGTGCAGATTGGTCTTTCATCAATTTCAGTTCCAGGATCAAAAACAGGGGAAGAACCTATAATCTTATAATCTCATCATACCAGCATTTTTCTTTTTTGCAAAAAGAAATTTATCATCCATCCACGTATTTAATTGATGAAATTAGTCATATAATTATTAATTACTTCCTGCAAAAGCAAGTTTTTGCAAGTGAAACTTGGCAAATCTCCTTTGTCATTTAATTACTTTTTGCAAAAGCAAGTTTTTTCAAGTGAAAATGGTTCTTTAAAGCTTTTTCTATAAAAGCACTTTAAGTGCTTTGCTTTTTGGCTTGTTCAAATACTGAGCACCAAGTGTTCTTCTATCAAGAAAAGCTTTTGTCTGTTTCAACCAAATACCATAAAGTGATACAAAGCAAGCCCCTGACCTATTCAAGAGCCATTTGGGTAAACCAAAAGCACTTATTGAGCATATCTTTCACTCATAGTTCACAAATTAAACCCACAAAATTCAGAAGCAAACAATCACCAAATTTTCATCAGCATTCAATTCAGCTCAAAACAAATTGTTAAGCACTCAACAAACTATATTTATAATTATACATTTCACTAACCAAACAAAAATTTAAAAAATTAAAAAATTAAAATAGGAGCGTTGATAAGAAAAAGATTACCTTTCGAGACTTGCAATATTCAAGATCAGTCCACGAAGTCTCATCGAAGACTTTATCTTTCCAGCCGGGATTCGGTACAACTGCCGAAATGGAGCTCGTGACCACCACGCGCCTCACCCCAAACCTCTTAGCAGCCTCAAGCACATTAAGCGTCCCTTGAACAGCCGGCAGAATGAGCTCCTTCTCGGGGTCCACAGGATCCTCCAGCGTACAAGGAGACGCCACGTGGAATACCCCCTTGCATCCCTCAACGGCCCTTGAGACGGCGCCGGAGTCCAACACGTCGGCCTCGAACACTCGCAAGTTGGCATTGCCGGCGCCAGGGAGCGTGAACAAGTGAGATGAATCCGAGCCGGGGAAAACGGTGGCGTTTATGGAAGTGTAGCTGTTGTCTAAAAGGGTCTTGACTAGCCACGTGCCGATGAACCCGTTGGCTCCGGTCACGCACACTGCTTCTTCTTCCTTTTTGGCTTCTGACGCCATTCTGTAAAAGAAAAAAAAAATTATACTTGAGTTTTCGGGATTACAGGGATTGGGATTTTATAGTAAGAGGATATGATGATGATGGATTGGGATAATGTTTTGTAATGATCATTTTGCATTTTGGATGACGATGATGAACACTTAAGAGAGATTACGTAGTTGGCCGAAGTAGGTTGCTGATTGAGTGACTAGTGTATGACTTGTCGTTCGTCTCAGATTAATAATAGTAACATTAAAAATAACGCTGACTCGTTGAGTACTTTTTGCGTAAGAATATATAAATATATGTATATTGACCATAACATATTTACGCCATGCAACAATTACAGAATAAGAAAAAATTAAAAAGCAGCAGAGGTCGCTATTTTGGAGATGCTCCAAAGTAGGGTGTAAATTACCGTTACATATATAAACTATTTAATAATAAAAAATATATTATAATTTTAATTGTATAGTTATAAAAGTGTACTCTAATTTAAAATGATTCTAACATAATCGACTTAATATAAAATTATAATTATAACAATGATCATCTTAGAAAGCAACAAAAAAAGATTTTATGTTAAATTTTATGTTATTTTTGGTACATATAATATTGGTCTTTAAATCACTCAAATATTACAAAGGGCTTGTTTACTGGTGCATAATAGTAATTTATACTAGGATGTATTTTCTAATTAAGGACTTTTAATTTCCTCAATTTAAAATTTTATTTTTCCTTTGTGATTTAAGATAATTATTACTACTATAAATAGCTCTCTCTTGTACCCTTTGAAAGTATGTTCGACTTCAATAATATTTTCAATTTTCAAATCTCTTTGTGAGTATTTGAGTAGTTAATTCTTGATATTCTATGAAATCAACGAGTCTTAACTCCTAAACTCACGGTATTCTTTTGAACTAACATGAATTTAGTTGTTCTTTTATTTCGATATTCTCTAAAATCAACGGAATATTTTGAATAACAAACTTTCGTTGCATCAACTTGGTATCAGAGCAAAGTGAAGACTAATGCTGCTCAACCTCTTTCATTATTCCCCACCTTTGATCGACTAATTGATTGCCGAAATCAAAACCACCGCCTTTATCTCCAAATTTCGGCCAAAACACCAACTTTTCGAACAAACCACCACCACCATCATACTCACTGACCCAAAATCTTTCAGATCCGGCCATCCTTATCCAAATTTCTAATCATTGTTGCCAATAACCCTATCTTTTGCTTATTCACAATTTTGACCCAATTCTTTCATTTGTACCATTATTGCCACCAAAAAAAAGAAGGAAAAATGAGAGAGAAAACAAAAAAAATTGAATCATGAAACTACAGCATCACCGTGAAGATTTTATCTTGAAAGAAGTTTTAATTAAGATGTTGAGAATTTTGCGTTTGATTGCTCAAAATTTAGAGAAACTTCAAAATAGAAAATCTTTACAGATGAAGCAAGCATGTGGATTTGATGAAGTTGTTCATGATGATGTTTGTTATGAGGACAACGATGAAAATAGTAACTTTGTTTCACTTGACAATATTATTCCTTCTGAGAAGAATATTCATTATCCCAAAATGCCAAAAAAATATCAGAAACAAAAATCAAACAAAGCAATTCAAAAGCATTTGCTTGTGATGCCATGACCAAGAATGCTCCTGCCATAACAAGAAATGGCATTCCAAGACTGTAGAATGCCACATGTGCAAATGAGAAGAACATTACAAATCAACAATTCAAAGAAAAAAAGAAGAATTTAAACCAGCTAAAAGGATAGGCACTAGGTAGAATTTCACACGAAGAACAAGACTAAGAAAATTTAAGGTGATTTGCATTTATAGTCAGCAAACGACTCAGCATATCAGAATGAGAAGAACATTCAGGAATCACCAGGCAGGACAAGATCAAGGAGGCAGCAAGGAAGCATTTGTTTTGGCCAAATAAAGTGTCCAGATCTTTTAATGCTAAGATTAGAAATCAAACCATTATTGGGATATTGGTTTGGCTATGTTGAATTAATGGCCCTAAGCTTTATGATCTTTATTACATATGTATTTATTGCAACTACACATATATGTAATATGTACCTTGTAGGCTTATTTATTTATATTAATAATTAATATGATCTTTTCAAACTTAGCCGAATTTATTGAACATAAAAATACTCAAATATTCAGTGGTCTTGATTAAATTAGCATCAATGGAACATAATTAAATAAGAAAATCATATTATTACAATGATTGGTTTAGTTAGCTATATTAGTGTTATTTTTTAAAAACGATATATGTCATAAAATTTGTGTTATAAAAACATATGGTAATTATCCAATGACCACCTATTTTTTAAACAATATACAAATTTTATTTCATTTTTTTTTTTTTGCAACACTCCATCTAAAGTTAATACTCTCTTCACTCGTCCACTTCCGTCATAACGCATTTAATAGATTTAACAAAAAATTAATTAAGTGATTTTTTACCCATAATTATAAAATTGTTATTTTTCTTAAATAAATGCCAAAGTTATATGAATATCATTTAAAATTTCCCAAGCTCAATACGGCATTGTAAAAACCCTACAAAACCTTCGTTCCCATCCTTGAGCCTTGAGCCTTGAGCCTAGAACAATATGAGCAAAATGATTTTTTTAGAAAAAACCAGGGATATCAATTAATAAAAAATTTAAATCTAACCAAAAAATCCTAATGTCTAAAAGCAAAATCTTAATAGATGTCCAAAAGCAAAAGAATAGAAAAGAAAAGAAGAGCCATAATCCCATCAAGAAAAACGAGATGAACAGGTGATAACTAATTTCCTTTTCGATTTAAAATTTTATTTCATTTTCAATTTAGAATTTTATTTCATTTTCAACTTTGTTTTTCTTTAGTGATTTGAGATAATTACTACTAGTATAAATAGTTATCTCTTGTAGCCTTTGAAGACATATTTAATTTCAATAACATTTTTAATTTTCAAATCTGTTTATGAGTATTTAAATAATCAATTCTCAATATTTTATAAAATTATTGAACCTTAATTTTTAAATTAACGATTTTTTTAAATCAATTTAAATTTAATTATTTATTGATTCGATATTTCCTAAAATCAAAATATTTTCAACATTAAAATTCCGCTCTATCAACTACTCCTCTTCCTGCCGAACACAATTAGCCCAGCCCAACATGCGAAAGTGAAATCGCCCGCAGTTCCAGTCAATTGAGCGTCTTGTCGTTTATGCTAAATGTCGTTTCTAAGTTTCATTTACCAACGACAAAACGATTTATCTTTTACCGGAAAGTCCAAGTATAGCGAGCGGGTTGTTTTACAAATGGGACAGTTGTTCCAGCGATATCCACAATCCCATTTCATGACCCGAAGAACAAACCCAACGACATATGAAAGCATCAACCTTTACTGGAGGAGGTCGATTGAAATGATAGAAGGCGAAGAAGTAAATGAAACAGGAATAAGAAGCGGAAGCAAGTAAGCAGAGCAAGTGGCCATGAAAACAGCTACATTACCATTTGGTGGCTTTGGGCATCCTTATTTACCTTCATCTTCATTCAAGATTGTTATTGTAATGGCAAAGAGCAACAAAAATTCCCGACCCTCTTCTTCTTCTTCTAAGGTTCTTTCCACCTTTTTTTGTTTGAATTCACAATCTTCTCTTGTTTGATGGCAAAGTTGGTCCTTTCTAGTTTTTTTTTTTAATGAATTGAATTTAGCGTATCATAGACTCTCCTTTAAAGGGTTTGTGTGATGTAGTTGAAAAAGTTTTGGATGCTCCGAAGTAGTTAATTTAAGTTATACGTAGTGTTTGTTTAGGTCATATGGGTGTCTTAATTTTTAATTTTGCTTATATATCAACAGTCTTCAGTTGTTGGCTGCTCTTGATGACTGTTTTAGTTTATTTAATATATTCTTATTGAATGATCATAATAATATGTGATGCAAAATTGTTTATCAGGCGGTTTACTATTGTAAGCAAATATATAGAAGTTGAAACTGATCATTATACTTTTAGTGATTGCTGATGCCTGTAGAGGTCGATTTCTGACCCAGAAAGTGCCTTACACGATCATATCAGCCTTGTTAGTGGGAACACAAAATGAGTAAGAGTAAGTATGTGTTCTTGAGGAGCCAAAAATAGGGTGTTATTTTCTGCTTCTCTTAATCAAGTTCTGTAGCAATAGAAAATGGGGATTACAATGCTTGGTTTAAAGGCCTTTTTTTTAATTTTGTGGCAAATTAATGTATTTTCCAGAGTAGGAGCAGTGTTTGATCCATAAATTTTTTTCTTTATATTTTTAAATACTTTTATCTCCCCCCTCCCCCCCCCCCCCTTCTTTTTTTTTTCCTGACCTCTAACTGGCTTTTCTACCAATAGGATTCAGAGCCAATACCTCCAAGAATTACATCTAATGTGAAGCAAAATTTGCAGTTCTTGAGATTATGGAAGGTTGGTTTTATATTGACATATCAAAAACCAGCATCAGTTTTTATCTTTCATCTTATTTAAGTTTGCCTTTGTAGGAGTTTCAAAGGAGCAAGTCTAGCACACCTAGGCCTTCAACTAGTTACCGCAGGAAAAAGGTTGAGAAGGAGGAATTGCCAGAAGATACAGAGCTTTACCGTGATCCTACCACAACCCTTTACTAGTAATATACTCTTCACGTTTCTTTTATTTGCCTTGTTTGTTGTTTCATTGATCCCCTCTTAACCTTCTATTAAAGGAATTTTCTCTTTTATTTACAGTACAAACCAGGGTATAGATAATGCTGTTCCTGTCTTACTTGTTGATGGGTATAATGTTTGTGGCTATTGGCCAAAGCTGAAGAAACATTTTATTAAAGGAAGGTTGGATGTTGCTCGTCTGAAGCTAATTGAGGAACTTGTGGAATTTAGTATGATAAGAGGTTTGTATTTTTTATCTCTGTTTTATTCTATAAGAGGCTTCTCTGTATGTTGCAACCGATTAAATGTGATGCAGCCTTGCTTGGCTATAACAAAATGATGTATAAAATACCATACTTGACAGATATATTTCTGCTGCTTAACTTGTGATTGGATATACTTTAATAGTAGGTGTCTTCAAGAAGTGATATCTTGAAAATTAAACACTGCTCCCAATGCTTTTTTTTTTCTTCGGAAGGAATTGTTCCCTATGCTTAGTTTCCTACTTTATTAAGTTTTGCAATCAAAGTTTCTTCTTTGGAGGTTATCCCCAAAGATCTATGATTGTTTTAATGTTTCGTAGTAGTCTCAAGTTAAAAGTTAACTGTGTCAAATTGTCAAATAAAGTGTTAGTAGATGAACAAAATGAAGCAAAGACAGATGGATTTTCCAGATTTGACCATATGGTCTTTCTCCTCTTATTATTTCAACCAGAAATTTAACAGCACTGAAGCCATAAGTTAAAGAAATGTAAAGATTTTTTTTAAAAAAAGAAAAAAGAAAAGAAAGAAAAAGGTGCTACTATTAGTTTTCATACATGCATGTTGCAACCTTTAAATTATAGGAAATGTTGTTGACTCAAATTTGACTCGAATTGTAATCCTAATACTTGGTTGTTAATTGTTTTCTTTCTGTTGATGTTGCAACAACATTTTATGATTTCTGAAATATTTACAGAGGTGAAAGTGGTCGCTGTGTTTGACGCCTTGATGTCTGGACTGCCAACACACAAGGAAGAATTTATTGGGTATTATTTGTGAACCTAAACCATGCTTCCATCATTTTCTAACTCTTTTATTCTTGAGATTCAATTCTGTCTGCAGAATTGTTTGTTTTCTTTGATATCCTACTGCAAAATGTCCTTTGTATCCACTTAGTATACATATGTTACATATACACATTTCTTGTTGGTGGTATTTGTGGACACATAAAAGGTTCCATGATCCTGCTGTGCATATTGGGTGGTCAGATTGAATGGGGCTCAGTCGTGATTTGCTACTTTTACTTTTCCACAATTTATTTAAATCTGACTTTATCTTTGTACCCTTGACTGGAAATTCATGAATTGGGCTTCTGATGGTAAAATGAACTTGTTAGATATCAAGTATTATTTTCCACCTATTTCTATCTATTCATGTATAATAATTACTCAACAGATTAAATTTTTTATGATTTTGGTATAAACTAGGAAAAAAAAATTACCTTGTAATTGTTAGAAGCTTCTCTTGGCAAGAAAAGCAGAGGAGGCCATATATCTATCTATGTTATTAACCCCAGGGAATGGGTTAATTAGTGCTGGTTAACTATTGAATGTTTTTATGTTCTACTTAACTGAAATTTCCTTGCAATTTATACTTTGTTTGAAACCTGTGATATTAAGCGTTCATAATGGTGCAGCGTTGACGTAGTCTTCTCTGGAGAAACGTGTGCTGATGCATGGATTGAAAAAGAGGTAAAAAATAATAATAATAAATAAATAAAATAAAATCTTAGACTTCCTGCTTCACAACGTGAATGATAGAATTTTTTAGTTTAAAACCTGCGGAGTATATAAGCACTACATCCATTAATCCTGTCGAAAATTGATTTTATGGGATAAATGATTTTGATGTCCGCTTCTATGCATAATGGTAATGATTCCTTTTGTATTTTGTCCTTTACCATAAAGCCTTTTCCCCAGATCCTTTTTTTTTCTTTGATTGGATCTCACTTGACTCTCTGTTGCTCACATTGCATATTGAGGTAGAAATTTTGCATAAAATTTATTGGCGTTCAATCAGAATATTCGTTTAAGTTCTTCCTATTGATTCGTGGAACACTTTTAAATTACACTTAAAAGAAAAAGGTCAGCAATCACCCAAAAGAGTAACCTTTTGTGCTTATATTTTGCCAAAAAGTCAAATCGTAACGTGGTACTGTGGGAATTATTATGCTATGCCTTCTGTTTGTATATCATTAGGCTGGTATGAAGTGTGATTTTACTGCTGTTTTCTGATTAGCGGGCTGGAATCATGTTTGTGTGACAGATAGTAGCTTTGAGAGAGGATGGATGTCCCAAAGTTTGGGTTGTGACTTCTGATCATTTGCAGCAGCATGCAGCATATGGAGCGGTATGCTCTTTACTCTTGAGTTTTTTACAGTAGTCATGAGATATGTTGTGAATGTTCTTTCAGTTTCCTTTTCTACCATCTCATCTTTGTGCTCCAAAATATGATGTTGGTTGGTGCTCCACAAATGGAGTGCTTCAGTATGTTCATTTCTAATGAATGGTGAAAAAGTAAGTGGCAAGCTCACTCCATTGATGCATATCAAAATTGGTTCACTTATGTTCTGTATGTGACCTAGTGAACTTTCCTGATCATTTTCACAGTAGTCATGAGATATGTTGTGAACGTTCTTTCAGTTTCCTTTTCTACCATCTCATCTTTGTGCTCCAAAATATGATGTTGGTTGGTGCTCCACAAATGGAGTGCTTCAGTATGTTCATTTCTAATGAATGGTTGAAAAAGTAAGTGGCAAGCATCTTAGCATAGAAGATTTTCACTCCATTGATGCATATCAAAATTGGTTCACTTATGTTCTGTATGTGACCTAGTGAACTTTCCTGATCATTTTCAGGGAGCCTTTGTCTGGAGTTCCAAGGCATTAGTTTCTGAGGTCAGCTTGATTATCTATTATATTTGTTGTTACACTTGTTATTCTTTCATGCGTGGACAGTTTGGCATTTCACTGGTCACTTTAATGACATTGTTGGTATTTTTCTTGATAAGAAAGTTTGTATTTTTGCATATTGAAGCTCATTTTCTAAGAATTTAATGACCATCTGTATACTACATATAAAATAGTTTCAGAAGGTGTAGGAATTCATACATCTACTTTCAGCTTACTTGAGAAATTTTTATCTTTTGTTTAATTTATGACTTTATTGTGCAAATCTCTGTTTAGTTTTATCATTCTTTAATCTTTAAATAGTCATATATCAACCAACTATTGTCTGTATATTGTTTATACTAATTTTGTCTCTTTGATGATGTATAGATTAAAGCATCACAAAAGGAAGTGGAGAGGATGTTTCAAGAACAAAGGTCTAACATGATAATACATCTAAGTTTGTCAAGCTGTTCCGCTTATGTGTTTGTTTACCTCTTAGTTTACTCTATGTCTGTGTGTGGTCCCTTCTCCTATAGCTAAGTATTTGAGTTGATCAGATCTGATTTTTATTTGTTATTCTTCTTTTTTATTTGTTTTCAGATCTCATTCCTTTCAAGGCAGATTGCTAAAACACAATCTTGATTCTGAAGTTGTGGATGCTCTTAAGGATCTGAGGAATAAACTTTCAGAGAATGATTCAAAGTAGCTCATTTACTATAACTTGCATCATGCCCTCTCCTCAAACCATGCTTACTGCTGGTTTTGAGCTCAAGCAGGCTTGCAACTGAACTAACAGCATACTCGATTGAACAAGTTCAGTTGTACAGTCAATTTCACCCGGCAGCCACACCAGTAGAGTACAGGTATTAAGTTCAGAGAAAGGAAATGCAAAAATCCACTATTGTTTCTTTGCTGAGGGAAGGACCATAGGAAATGCACGTTTCCCATTTGTGTCATTCTTCAATTTTTATAGTATTTAGTTCAAGTTCAAGAAATCTAATCTTTATTAATCCTCCTAATGGCTAGCCTATCAGTATGATGGACTCCTGTACTGGCATCTCAAGGTGTACTTGACTATCTTTTTTCTCTTAATGCAATTTCATCTTCCGTATTATTGTTTTGGAACTGGGTTCTTAACTTTAATTCGATATTTTGAAAGAAAAGCAGTGCTAGACCCATATTCTTTAATCTTCTTGCTGATAAAGGACACAATGAATTGTGGATCCAAAAGGACAGATAGAGAAGATAAGTTAAGTATTTGGCGTCATTGTTCCTTTGTTTCTGTATAAAATCTGAGTTTATCTTTTCTTTCTAAGTTAGTTTTCTCAGTTTGGTCTGTTGTTTTGCTCTTTTTGGGAGTTAGTTATATTATGTTGTGGATTTGTGGTACTTGGATCCCTTTGGAATTAGATTGTCAAAATAAAGCTACCTTACCCTCCTATTCTATAGTTGCGTAAAATCAATTTACCTCACCCTCCTGTTCTGTAGTGGCCTAAGCAGCACGTATATTGACCAGCGTTTCGCCATGTGCAAACTAATGGACATGCGGTTAAAAGTTACATAGCCTCGTCTCCTGCTAAGCTAGGAAAAAGCACTTTTCACAAACTCATCCCGTGTGCTTCAAAATATGTAAGAGTGGTAATTTTTGACCCTCATAATTTATCTCATTAATTTTCACTCTGTAAATTACCCTGATTAATGAAAGTACTCTTTTTTAACAAAAAAAAATTCCTAGCAAATTGTGGCTAGCAACGGCAAAATTTCGTTTTCTTGTTGCGCGATAGAATTAGCTTGAGGGGCAAAATGGGTTTCAAAGTTTTCAATACGAGGAATCCAAAAAATTTGATACTGATCATCCTACGAGTCAATTAAGCATCAAACTAAGCCGTGAAATTGCAGTCCGCCTAACAATTGTTATGAGCACAAGCAAGCTTAAAGACCAAAAGATGGAAAGTTTTCATCAATTTTTTAATCATAGAAAGCTGGTAAATGAGGGAGAGGAGAACGAAAAGAAAGGTTAAAATTTTAAAAATTCTAAGTAATCTTGATAGGTATTTTAATCATTTTAAATTAAAAATAAAAAAAGGGCCGAATGAAATAAATTAAATGGGTCAAGTATTACTATTCAGCATATTTTATTGGACTTTGCGTGGATCCAAACCCATGCTTCAAACGATCTTACTAATTGGATGAAACGCATCATCCTACTACTTGCATGATTTGGGCTTGACTGAAACAGGTTATATGTCTCTACATTTATCCAATAAAATCCTACCACATGTGAAGAAGTACAAAACACGCAGAGAGAGAGAGAGAGAGAGAGAGAGAGAGAGAGGCTGAGGCGCCCACCACCGAAGCTGTAAGCCAGCAATGGATCGGTACGCGGTACTGGTAGATCTATACGATTGTCAGTGAGTCCGCCTGATCAAAGTCAATGATGTTGTTAACTTTGTTGATATTATTAATTAATGCTATATGTTTCTGTGTTGGTCAATCTTCTTGCCAGTTCAGTAGATGCTTTACAGGAATAATGTCTCTCATCAAATAGAACAAACGAACAAACCCACCGCTGCTTTAATTCCAAATCCATTTAATACCACCGCTGAAGCTACCTGCCTTCTCTCTCATCATGTATATCTGCCACCACCGCTTCTTCAACATGCTTCTCTGTTCTCTCCCTTTGGCCTGTCAGACTTCCATCCATACACCTATACTCTATCTGTACATTCACATGTGGGACCATTTACATATGAACACTCTCACACACACATACATTATCGTTCTCCCCTAGAAGTGCTTTCATTTTTTTTTTCATATGAATATGTCATATAATTTAATAGAATCAGCATAAACATATTACTGATATGTGACATGAGATAAAATATTGTGACTTCTTATCAATAGCAGTAAAATTACGAATTAATCAGATAGTATCACATGTCATTATTGTTTGATGTAAGACGAGCATTGCTGCCCCTTAAATTTTTACTCATATCCATACATATATAAGTAAAATCTTGGGTCGTGTTTATAGTATATACTCTTTCATATGTTTACATCAAATTTTTATCACGAGCATATTTACTTTTGTCTCATTAGTTGGTACATACACATGATCATAAGAATCTAATGATAGAATGCATGTGTAAGGAATTCGGAATTCTTTCTTATATTCGGGTTCGAATGGAGTTAAAATGATTGATTTACTATACTGTATATTATATAAATTGTCGCTTATTGCAAAATAATTATTAAGCGACATTTTGCTAAGATATCAGTTAAAAGTTTTTCGAATGATCTTCGTCTATCGTTTCAAGTGTAAATTAAACTTTAATCAAAGGCTTTTACAAGTACTCCAACCTTCAACAAATATTGGGATTAACATATACCTACTTCAGTTATTTTGCTGACATATATAAATTTTATTTGCAGTGTATATAAAGAAGCGATCGAGCATGCATGCAGAAATTAGAAGGCTTCTGAGACATCAGCAAAAGTATTGTTGCTGCTGCTATCGTGTGATTCTGATTAATTAGCTTATACCATGATTAGGCCGTCAAGCAAAAATTTGTCACTGGTTTCTAATTTGGATCGGGATTCACAATTTCACACACTGTTTATTAAAAACCTCAACTCCATTAATGAGACCCCCCAATTGTTTCCTTTGTGTATATGTTCGACATATAACGTGGGGAACATCCTTGCACACTAAATGTGCCGATACGGTAAGTGAAATTCGAATCTCAAATAACCACTAACATCCCAAAAGTTTTTGACTCCTCCGCATACAAAACAACGCAAGTTAATTACCGGACCTGGACCTGGGCAGCCCAAAACTTTTGTAAGTTTTACCATGCAGACTGAGAAATGCGCAAGCAGGCAATGTAATAATTAAGAAGAGACCAGATTGTAACATAGTACAAAATAACACGTAGAAACAAGATGCTCTGAATATATGAATCACATGCAGAGACACGGAGGAAGAAAAGACAATCGATTATATATATGATTGGTGAATTCATGGGGCAACTTTTTGCAGAGAAGTTGTAAAGGATCATCAAATACTCACGAGATACCTGCATGCATAATGTTTACATTTAATTATTGACTCTGAAAGAATTGGAAAAGCCAAAAGCTAAAAACAGTACAAAATTGAAATAAAAACAACTACCAACCAACCCCAAGGTCCCCAACAAATTGAAGAACGTAACAAAGAGTTAGTTCTGTTTCTTAACTAGAAGAGAGAACATTTAATGTAAAAGTCAGAGAGTCAAAGAGGGATCGGGGTTCAGGGAGTCCTGGTCTGGTCAGACTGTCAAAGTTTGACCATCCTTAATTATTAATTAAATCCAACGGTGATTGTGGACCCTGGCGGCCTCCTCCAATTTTGTTGCTGTGATCGACTGATCGTGACTGCTGATAACATGTATGCTTATGTATATGTATTTATGAATATGCCTCACTGTAAGTCTCCCTTCTATTTTGTAATTTTGTGATTCTTACATTGAGTATCTGTATGTCCACATTTTATACGTAAAAATATTGTACGTTTTATGCTCTGCTATGCTATAACATAAAATCGTATATAATATTATCTTGTTCAAATCTGTATTTTGTAATGCGTACAACACTTTAAACTTTAAGGTTTTGCTATGATACAGCATAAAAGTTACATTTATTTATATGAATTCGTATTTTGCTATAAACTGACACTAAATTTCTTGATAATTATTCAAGTTTGATGTTCATCATCGTTACGGAAATCAATCGATCGATATTGCAACTTGAGATTGTTAAGTTGCAAATATGAACACTCACTCACTAGTCTGATAACTTGATTGATATTTTGATATTCGCAATTAAGAGTCGGCAAATTATGATATGAAGCAACAAGTTCAACTAACTAAACTAACAGTCGATATTATTTATTGCAAGTTGTGTATAGTGCTTGATGATAAATTTATAAAAATTTCTGACTAGTCTTTGTATCTTGAATCCGATAAGGTGTCAAGACGTTAGTGGGGTTATTAGGGCATGCGCAGGGCGGTTCGATAGCGACTGTTCATGTCTTTCAATTTTATTTCATGTAATGAGTGCCATTATGACATTACCAAACTTCGCCGATTGAATATATTATGTACACTTTTGATGAAAGAGAATACATTCTTCAAACTTGAAATTGGAATATTTTATGTAGTTATTTAACATCACATTTATTCAAAACATACATAGGCATTTATAGTTCAAGGTTAGAAGCAAATTAATGGGGGAAGATTTAAATTAATGAAGATAATGGTGATAAATATACGTATAATCTAATTAGCAGTTTGCTTGAGAAATTATGGGAGAAGAAAAATATACCAAATCTAGTGCACGCGCTGCACAAAAGTTCAATTTAGGCACAAAGAAAAAAAATTACTTTATATGCATAATTTATTAAGAGTTGAATTCAAATAATCGAAATTTTAAGAAAAACTCTACTTGATGTTATGAATTTTATATTTTATTCATTAATAATTTTTTGTCAATTTATTTTTCATAGGGCCTTAAAGGTGTGTGTGTAGTGAAATTATTAATCTAGTACACTGACCTATTTCAAGATCAGATGATTTTATTATTTAATCAAGAGTTTATAGTGTAAAAGTACTTTTATTGTGTTTTGAACATTTATATAATATATTTGGTATTATATATTAAGATTTATTTTTATTATTATTATTTTTGAACTCTTACCTATTTGCTTAATTTATTTTTTATTTTTTAGTTTATGGGGAGTTTCTCTAACAATTATATGTATAAGCAGTAGCTACGCTAATTTAGTAGAATCAGTACGACAAGCTAAAAGTCATTTATCAATCAATAACCCTAAAAAATCCCAACTGCCGGAAAATTAATGCATATCATCACCCTATCGTATTGACAACAAAATGCGAGCAACGTCAAGGTTATTACAACAATAATTTTAGCACACATTCAATCAAGCGAATGATAGACATATTTTGTGTAGATTCAATTAAATTCATTTAACTTGATCCCAACAAGAAAAAGAGAAAATTTGTTTGCTTCTAATGAAAATTAATTAAATGATAGCAATAGTTTGTATGATTGTATGTCAGTGTAGTTTTTTCTTGAAGAAAAAGAAAAAAAATCTAATAAAAATGACAATTGGGTGGGCGGCTCAATTAAAACATGGTCGGTGATATTCGGTAAGCCCGGCGGGTAGCCACCATCCAGCCAGTTTGCCTTTTTCCATAATATTTATTACTTGATTTTACACAGAGTTTTCACTATCCGTTTAGCTCAAATTCTTATCTGAGAGTGAGACCACAAAAGTTTTTGGAAGGCTAAAAGAGACAAGAGGAAGGGTTACATGAGAACCGCCAAATTTGCCAAGGCCACGGGATATTTGTGGTCAATGTTCCACAAAATACAACTTAACTCAACTCAACTAACCCACAAAATAGCCGTGGGGCCATTCATTTGCTGATTTTCCAGCTGCTTAATTTGGCTGCATATGATCTCGTGCTATCTTATATTCTTTTTATGTGTGCATTTGCCATCTTAAATTCTTTAGATTACCCATAATTTCTACATACCTGGGACTAAAATTACTTGAAATTCATACACGTCTTAGATATTTTTAGCAGAAGACGAGGTGATGAGTGGCAGTATAGTTTCCCTCTGCCTCATGCGATTGTATGTTTTAGTGCGATTTATACCTACCTTTCCTTCATTTTCATGGCTCTTTTGTTTTTTTAACTAACTGAAATTAGACTAATTCATGATCTGACTTTGCTCGGATGAAATTGTATTTGGATAATTGGTGGTTAATAAATAAATATAAGTGTAATTAAATCTTATTCATATATTAATATTAATAGATTGGCATGCGACACAAGATTTTTACAAATTTAGGAGAGCTCAAATTGTGAATAAAATTTTAATTTGATATGTGGAGGCATTTGAATATATGACTTTGATTCTTTTTTTTAATTTATTTATATATGTATACAATCAGTATGTCATTTGAAAACTTTGGTTAATCTACTATGGTAAGCAAATGTTTTTCTTTTTTTTTTAAAAAAAAATGACTAAGCTACTGATTTAATATAATTCTCTACCTTTTTGATTTGATTTGATTTGATTTAATAGAATTCTCTACCTTTTTTATTTAATATATATGAGTCTCTATCTCTTTTATTTAATTATGATAAGCATGAGTAAAAATTTATTCATTTGTTAATGTTCAGGTCAAAAAGGATAATCATCAGAATCCAACTACTAATTTAGATGGATCCTCTCTAGTGATTCCAGCAAGTTCGAGCACATAGTACGGAGCTATGTAAATTGAGATTAAGACCTGTTAATGCATAATAAGTATAACCTAATTAAGTAGGTAATTATTCAAATTTATCATAATTTATTTTGATTTTGAATTGTAGAGAAAATTAAATATGAAGAATACTTTATATACAGCAATCTGATTAATTGTGTTTTAATTAATTATCAAAATAGTATAGGAAAATGATCAAAACCCCCTCATGCTTGGCGTAATTAACTATTCTTTTCCTTCATAAGTTGAACAATAAAATCCCTGACGTTATAGGTTTAAACATCCCTAGACACTTTTGGAGGACTATCTGTTCTTTTTGTAACAGACAATTGATAAATGGATTTTAAACACTAATTAATTTCGAGGGATATTATCAAATATAATACCTAGCAAAATTATTTTTTTGACATATCAATTTATCAACGAGATTTTTTGATAATTATGTTTTACCATCTAATGTTTTGGTTGTTACTATTTATCACCAAAATCTTAACACTATCAAAAAATTGTTGAGGTCACAAGAGTATTTGATAAGTTTCAAACTGAAGCTATTTTTCTATTTTCTTAGTTCTTTTAGAGCCTTTTATTTTTGTTTTCTTTATTTCAATTAGTAGAATTTTATTATGGTTTTATATTATTACATTTAATTGGTTTAGTTATAATTGAACTTAATATAGTGAAATATATTTGTACAAGTAAAAATAATATCACGAATTAGTTTCTCTATGGATGCATGAAAATTTTCAATTACTGCCACTATCAGAAAACCTAAATTCAATCGCAGAAATATCTTAAAATAATAAAATTTTAATAACTAAATTAAAGAAAAAGAATAAAACGGCTCGTAAATATGATTTCTTAAAATCCAAAAAAATAGAAAAATAAGAAAATAACTTCATTTTGAAATTTCTTAAATACCTTTGTGATCTCAATAATTTTTTAGTGGTGTTAAGATTTTGATAGTAAAATGATAGCAGACTGAATATTAGGTGGTAAAATGTAGTTATTAAAAAATCTTGATGGTGAATTGATATGTCGGGAACTTCTAGTGATGATTTGATAAAATCCCTTATTTCACTGTAAAATTAAAAACAAGAAAAAGGGAAGTCGACAGTTAATAAAACATTCATCGACAGTTGAGGGTTTTGTTGTTTCCGAAACTAAGGGTGTACTGTAAATAGTTAATTTCTCCTGGTAGCAGGGACATTTTACTTACCTTAAAAATTTTGTATTCCTTCATTTGTTGGCACATTTAGTCCATTTTTGTAATGGAATGAATTTTTCATTAAGTTAAAAATCTTTAGCTGTGAAGTAAAGGTGAGTATTTACTAGGCGATTGATACAACAGTTGTGTTTTCATAATCAAACTGCGGCACAATAGTTGTTGCTATCTCACAACACAAATGTAAATTAAGAAAGCGCTAAACAGCTAGAGAACTTGGAAAGAGACAATACAATTTTGTGTGTGTATACATATATACACATACATATCATTAATGTTGTTTAACCACACGATTTAACAGCATACCCTACATCTAAGCATGATTATACATATATACATACATAGATACATACCAAGCCGTCCCGGCAAGCTTCTCCTGTTGGATTATTATTCTTGACTTGACTTATTGCTTCACATGAAGATATCATTTATATGCTAAAGCTCAAATTTTAGATAACAAAATCAAAGTCACGGACACATATAATCTAATTTCTCTACGCGTTTCCGCTCATCATGGAGTTAATTAATTAATTTTTGTCCTCAAAAACTTCACTGTTGCTGATATTATATTTATTTTCCTCTTTTTTTAATCCACGTTGTAGGAGCTAGAATATGAGATCGAAAATCTTGATTCATCTGAGTTCTGAATCTTGAGAAAGTAGGCCAAAATCTAGTCGGTTTACGAAGGGACCCCATGAAAACGATTTGGGTATAGTCTCAAACTGTTTAATGATAATTAATTTAATCAATTGATCGATTTTTTATTAAGAAACAGAAATTTGATCAAGTCAAAATGAATATGATTATAAAATCGGAGGTGGGTGAAAATGATAAGCCAAAATTTCATCATTTCTTGTTAAAGTACATTACCTAACTGTAATTTGATAACCAATTATGTATGATTCTAAATTGGTAACCAAATCTTATAACCAAATCGACTCTAGTTAGAATTATACGTAAGATCCCACCTCTCTTATTTGTTTCTCTTGACTTTAGGGTTTCCAGCTTCCAGTATTATCTTTCTTCCTCATTACTACAAACAAAATTCTCCCTCACTCTCTCTACCCCTATATATATAGAGAGAGAGAGAGTGTTGATCTAGTCAAGATTCTGGACTTTATTTAAGTTTAAAAAAACTATTAAAACATATGGTTTTATAACATTATATCATTCTACTATTAAATCATGTGGCTTAATAGTTTTCACGGACATTACATTATTAAATCATATAACTTAATAAATTTTCCACACTTCAACAAATTTGATATTTTGGATTGGAACACACACACACATAGGTGTTGTGCCCTTATTTATTTATTTATTTTTGAAATGTAAACATGTTGTTTAGTAGTATTTTTCACTTACTCTATTAAACTGTATGGTTTAATAATATCTCTACTTGAAAAAAATGAAGGTACCGAAATTAGAGAAGAACTATAATATTAAACAAAATGATCTAACAAATAATGTTAATTATTTTTTTATGAACAACTACTCACACCGAGTGATTCTAAGAAAGCTTGTGAATAGAGTTGAGGCTGCAGACAGCGAACCACAAAATATATAACACATGCAATCATGTGTTACGAACTAATCGATTTTTTATCATAATATAATATCAATCACATTGCATTACCCAAACTTAACTGGTCATTTAAAATTGGAAGGATTAAATTATACCCTAATAACAATGATCAGAGAGAAGGATTGTCCTTGTCATGGAAAATTCTTTCTCATTTGATCTAATAATAAAATTTAACTAAAGTTGTATCCATGCAGCCTCGAGCCTCCCATGACGAAAGAGTCAACAAATCATGATCCTTCTCGATCGAATACTTCCAATTCTGTCCACGCATTTGAGACCTCTCAAATTTCTAAGAAGATGACAAAATGAAGAAATAATCAAGTCAATGCTCCCTTGTATATAAAGACACACCTCTTTTGCTTGCTAGCTAGATATTTTACTGGCGTTTTTGAAATTAGAAAAGTTTGCTTCCTAAATCCAAAATTAGAAAAGAAATTAATGTAAAATGGTTTACTTTTTCATAGAATTATGAGGACCCGTGCATATAGGTGTATTTAGCACTCTAATGAGACACGGTTTGCCTTTTAAATAACAAAGCATAAACGTTATACTTACGAAAGCTAGCCTGGATCCAAGATTTTCAAAAAGTTTAAATTGATATTCCTCTTTCAAGAAAATTAAATAGTAAAAATGGTGAAATTTTTATTCTAATTTAACCTAACAGTAAATCTCCCAGTTTATATAACTGAGCGGAGTACAAATCTCAAACTTCTTGTTTTTAACAAAAAAGATTTAATAATTTCACTAATTGACATCTACTTAAAAAGTTATTTAAATACACGGTAGAGAGCTAATCGGTGATTAAGACCTAACATATTATCAGAGAGGAAACAATCTCTTCATAAGCAATTACCATGATTCCCACCATCACTAATTAAGGTCGATCTTGCAATCACCATGATTTGTATATAATTACATGTATATTGAATTTTCTTGTGTATATAGCCGATTGTGATACCAATACAAAAGCTCATTTGATAACTTGTTCAATTGTTCAGAAAGTTCTTTAAAAAAAAAAAATTAAATGTTCTATAGAGTTCCTTTCTTATTTATGGTTAATTTAATATTTGATCAATTTCGTCCACCATGCGTCATATATCTATTAAGAGTATCCGCATTTTTAACGTGCGAACTTTAAACAATACATTATTATTTTAGAGTATTATAACAGGAAGGAAAACCGTGCACTGCACAATCTGTATCTTGTAAAACGTGAACATACGCAACCTGAAAATTTTCATCTGTAGTACAAATGAGGATAAAATTAATTAGTATATAATTTACCTAATATATATATATATAGAATGTGATTATGTGAAAGAGATGGAAAAGGGGGAAAATATTAAGAAAAAGGGAAGTAGTTGTCATGAACAGAAGAGTGGTCACGGGATTCTCTTGACCCATCCATTTACAAACTAAATCGATTTTGCAAATTCATTACCTCCAATCCATGGTTTGTCTGCCTAGCCCCACTCCAATTACTTTTATACAACTAGCTACACGTACAATTTGTATTTTAAGAGTATGTGTCTGATATTGAATGCCCTCACAAACATACCCTTACTCATGCGTAATTTGTAATTGATGAATGTAAAGAAATCATTATCTTAATTATATATCTTAACCAGAAACAAAGGTAGCCACTCAATTTATTGAATATAAATATGTGTGTGTAAAATAAATGTCATTAATTAGTTCACGTATTTTAAGTATTGTGTCTCTTCGTTAAATCGTAGGTTAAGTCGAGCCAACTACATTAATTTTCAAATCCTTAATTAAAAGAAAAATTAAGAAGATATGTTTTGTACACTACGATTTTAAAATTATTTGCATGTATATTTATGTAATTGAACCGAATTAAATCCAAATCATCAACTTTGCTCGGATTTAGTGACTTTGGCATAATTGATTCGGGTTCACACATTAAAACTGAAATTAAATGTTACAAATTAAGGTTTATTGCATGATTGGTACAATAAGTAGATTTGTCCTTATGTTAACATGAAATAATACTTAAAAATTTGGAATTGCGGTTTATTTTTCCTTCATTAGAAAACAAATTAGTCATCTATCACCCAAAGGGCAAGGAGTGTCGGAATTCTCACACTGTCTGATGAGAAATCGAGACCATAGCTATATATTATGAGCTTCTTACCAAAACAGTATGAGACCTTTTGAATGGATCTAGAAGCAAAGCTGTCAAGATTTAGACCCATAATCGTGAGTAGACCGTTGCGAAAATCCAAGTAAACTGTTACAATTAAATAACTAAAAACAAAATATTTTTTATTCTTTTTTATCAAGATATTAGAAGAACAAATATGGTATAATTGACTTGGCCTAGCAAAGAAAAAGGGGAACTGAAATGAGATAAGAAGTGAGCAAAGGCAATTATAATTGCATAATTTGGTGAAAATAATTAATGAGTAAAAAACCTAGGTAAATAAAATAAAATATTTCTTTGGTAGAAGAAATATTGAAGAAAGGTCCAAAGGCACCGCTAGGGGGTAAGTGTGGTGGTCACCCTTGTCCTATATTTTGAGATGTCATTTTCTCACCTTAAAGCCATCTCTCATATGTAGGGCCTCAATGCTATGTAGATCTTTCTATTAACTCCCACTACGACTCTTTTCCTGTTTCTTCTCTCTTCTCCTTCTTCATCTCTTCTCAATCTTCATCATTTTCCAAATTGATTTTTTTTATTAATTAGTGCGAAAAATTAATTTCACTATCTCCTAATTTATCTTAATAGCCTACCCACTGGCATATACATACATACACACACCACACATACTCAATTTCTTACCGTTTATACAAGTATAAATAAAACAGCTAACCCATATCAAAATTCAAGTTTGATTCTATAAGCTTTAGCTTTTAGTTTATGGCAATTGCAGCAGCAAACATGAGCAATAACAATGAAAGCAACGACAACGAGAACAACGACAACAAGGATGATCACGAACACGACGTGGTCATGCCTGGCTTTCGCTTCCATCCTACCGAGGAAGAGCTTGTAGAATTCTACCTTCGCCGTAAGGTTGAGGGCAAGCGGTTCAATGTTGAACTCATCACTTTTCTTGATCTTTATCGCTATGACCCTTGGGAACTTCCTGGTAATTATTTATATATACTTCCATACACTCCCTCTCCTTCAAGGCATCCTATCCTGTGTAACCAATCATCTTAGCTGTTTTTTGTTTTTATTAATATATATTTCTTTTGTGTCTTGTAGCTAATTAGCTATCATGTGTGCTAGCTAAACCAGCTACTTTATTATCTTCTGCCCTAATTGTTTTTCTGAGCTACGAATTCGTTTCATTTCATTTGTTGATCATCAGCTTTGGCAGCGATTGGGGAGAAAGAATGGTTCTTCTATGTGCCTAGAGATCGAAAATACCGAAATGGGGACCGTCCCAATCGCGTAACAACTTCTGGGTATTGGAAGGCAACCGGAGCTGATAGAATGATAAAAAATGAAAATTCTCGTTCAATTGGCTTGAAAAAAACCCTAGTTTTCTACTCTGGGAAAGCCCCTAAAGGCATCCGCACCAGTTGGATTATGAACGAGTATCGGTTGCCGCAACATGAAACAGAACGATACCAAAAGGTGGTCATCTGCAATTAGAAGGCAGCAATTTTCTAAGCTTTCTCATTAATTTTCATTTTTTTTGAAAGAGTTTTGACCATATTGATGATGAAGAAATGTTATCTTTGATTTGCAAATCATGAACCCTAGATCATATGCCTCTTTTTTATCCTCATTTGGGTCAAAATTTTCTTCACTTCCCACAGTGTTTTTTACCCCAAGCTTGAGAGTTTACTATAGGCTTAATTTCTACCAGAAAATAGACCCATTGGGAGAGAAAAAGAAAGGATCCTGTCAAGACAAATATAAGACAATAGATTTTCCAGAAAAATTTCTGACAGAAACTGTTCCCAAATCATGTATGAGTTAATAAGGTTTTGATTAATTTGTCTTCCTTTTCTCCAAAATTCATAGCATCATGCATGAACTTTCTCACTTAACTGTCCATTGAATGCTTCTTCTGCCACTTCTTATAACTACAAAAACAGATTCTTAATGTCGGATTAGTTTTTCATTGAAGTCCTTGATCTTTTCTAAAATTACTTTACTTTACCAAACATCTCTTCATTTTCTTCTTTATCTTTCTTTTCTCCAAAATTAGCACCACCATTCATGAACTTTCTCACCTAAATGTCAGAATTGAATGCTTCTTCTGCTACTTCTTATAACTCCAAAAACAGATTCTTAATATCTGATTAGTTTTTCATTGAATTCCTCGATCTTGTCTAAAATTACTAAACTTCATCAAATATTTCTTCATTTTCTTCTTTCCCCATATTGTTTTCAGGCAGAAATCTCACTTTGCCGTGTGTACAAGAGACCTGGAGTCGAAGACCACCCATCTCTCCCTCGTTCTCTCCCAACTTCAAGAGCATCTTCATCGAGATCAGTGTCATCGATGTCAGCACAATCTGATAAGAGACTAGACCCTCACCACCATCATCCATTTGGCATTGAAAGATTCCAAGCTCTGAGTGGGCAATCATCACAGCAACAAATGGACATTGCGGCTGAAAAGATGAGTACTAATACTGATCAGACTGATGGAAGCAGCAGCTGCTCAGATGTCACCACAGTTCTTGGACTCTCAAAGCAAAATGTGTACCGCCCAAATATGGCTTCAGTTAGCTCAGCACTTGGGCTGCCACCTTCATTAATGGAAGAACAAGCAGCATCATTAACTTTGGTTCCTAATTGCACTACCACTCTTTTTCCAGTAGCTTTATCTACTTCTTCTTCTTCTGCTGTTTCTTCCAATGCAACTGATGAATTTCATAGGCTTTTAGCCTATCAACAAGCCTCCGTGAACCACCAACAACAATATTACAATTATCAGCATCATCATCAGCAGCAGCAGCATCACTCACACTTCCCACAATTGCCGCCGCAATCGCAGCCGCTGTCTGTCAATATGCTTCCAAGTCCGCTTCCAGCAGCCTTCTCGGACAGGTTGTGGGAGTGGAATCCGATCCCGGAGGCAAACAGAGAGTACAATGATCCATTCAAGTAATTATTGATCAATTATAAATTTTATATATATGGGACATACTTATTTAGAGATAGTTATAAACTCTATATCACCACTGATTATTTTTATCTGGCTAGCTGGAGGCTTTAGTAATTATTTTCCCTAGTACTTCCGTGTTGTAAGTACATTACAAGAATTGAAGAATATGAATGACCGATTGATGATAATGGTGGATATGATTTGCTTATTTTTCCACTAAGGTTAAGTGATTCCTTTTACTAAATATTGCTTTACAAATACTTCCTACTTAATTTTTCGAAACAAACCTGGGTAATATAGGGCTTATTGAACTTCTCCTTCTTGGTAAATAGGCCTCCAAAATCCAAATCCTCCTAAGAAGTTCATGGGTCATACGACCCCAATGGCTTTTCGAAGTATAGATCTTGTTTGATCAAGCTTTATGCTTTATATTTTGGTTTTCGAATGATGGTCCCAATGTATACTCCGTAATATGTTGAATTTTTTTCAGTGTGCATTTATTTTTACTTCATTTGTTGAAAGGTAAATATACAAACATCGAATTATGGAAGTGTTTAAAGGAGAAATATCTAAGAATTCCTCTTTTTTTGTTCTTTTATCACTTTGGGTGCTTTTGGAATTGGGTTGGAAAGCACTAAGGTGTTTGATAAATATTAACTGTTGTAGCTCGTAAGTTATGTTGATATGATTTTTCACTTGTATAATGAAAATTCTATTATATCTTTAATAATTTTATCAAAATTATTATTTAAAATTTATATTTACTAATATTATTAACTTTTATTTAATAGTTATAATTTTTTATTTTTTATTTTTTACGGCAGTTGTAGCTTAAAAGGCAGAGCACCTCAATCCCAAACAAGACCTTAGATGTTGTTACCCAGTTTTCATTTAAAGCTATCGCATTACAATTAGTTCATGTGAAATTCTCCTTAGAAGGTTTGATTCTGATACCATTTAGATGCTAATGAAACTAATTCATATTTGAACATTATCTATTTATTTTAATGTGAGATATGTTCTTCTTAGCAGTTTACCCAAGGAAAATGATTAATAAATAAAAAATAAACGAAATGAACTGAATTTTCATCCTTAAAGTTCTGTAGCCTATAATTAGTTCATACTTTCGTTTTTGCTTTCTTTTAATTAAAAGGAAATATTATTAGGAAGATAAAGGAGTAGAAGAGTGTTAAAAATTACATAAAACAAAAATTAATAACACACAAACTTGAGTATTTGATATAAATACTCAATTTACTTGGTGGCTAATGTTAACAACCCACTCACGCACTTGTTATTAAGATTTAATGATTTCATCTCATAAGGTATGGATTAAAAATAACAGTATTCTAATCTGGAGGATAACCTTATAATAAGTATTGTTCTAAGCTTAAAAAGTATGAGTCACATTTCTGAAAAATAGGTTTTCCTCTAGCTATTATATGACCGACGCATGCGATTAACTGATGCCAAAAGAAAAAACCTGGATCATAGACAAAAGTTACAACTAGCTATGAAAGTAACACGCTAGTATATGCAGGAACTGGACCGATTTTCTCACAATAAATTAACATTATTTTCAATGGAGACAAGAAAGATGGGTTCAAATTTTGATTCTGTTACTGATGACAGAGATACTAACAAACACTCAAAAAGAAATTTGGATTTTCCCTTGTTGTTAAATAAGGGAAAAAAAATAATAAAAAGCTGCAGAACCAAAATCAGACAAACTCGACCTATCGGGGGTCACACTACTTAGGTGTCTATAGAACCTCGACCTATCGGGGGGTCACACTACTTAGGTGTCTATAGAACCACTCCATTAAGAAAAATCCGCATTACTTTTTTCTTGTTGACCTGATTTACTTTTATCTTTTCCAGCCGTATAATCTGATCATGCAATTTTTGATTTAATTGTGCTTGTCATTTGGAAAAATGTCTGTGTATATATTCAATGGTATCTATCGTGCTGGGTGTATATATATATATTCATTTATATGCATTGCAGTTCTCAATCATGTAGCAGTTTTTCGAATATATATTTTATACTTAACAGAAAATTATTAGAATATATATCTATTATTGAATGGTATATTAGAGACATTCTAGGCTTTCTCGAAAGGCACACGATAGAGGGCAAATACTATTATTAAATCTCTCCTTTATAAACTTTCATTCATTCAAAGATCAAATTCAAACTCCAAGCCACAAACATAAAAGGAAAATGACATAATTAAAATAGGATCTGGTAATTATCACAAGTAGCTTGTTTATAGCTATAGCTATCTAGCATTGTCTTGTAGCATTTAGCAGGTTCTAACGGATATTAATATGCACTGCCAAGTCAGCAACAAGATGAATACCCCACTTGTACAAATTAACAACACAGATACAGTTGCAGGCGCGCTTGCTTCTTGCTAGCAAGCAACAGCAGCTATGGCGTTGTGGGGTTTCGACAATTTAGCTAGAGAGGTCCATGCATGCTGCATTGTATAAAGTCACTATTAATTACTTTAGTATCTCAACTTTATTTCTCAGAAGATGTAACAAGCTTAATTACTATGCGTGTCAGTGTGTGTTTGAAATTTTAGAAAGCAATTGCTATAATAGAAATTGAGAATCTTTGACTGAGACGAGGAATTGAATGCCCTATATTATAGTTGTAGCTATATATTGGTTAAGTTTTGTACAATCCTACATATAGCAGAATTCCTTTCACTGTTGATGGCAGAATATTCTCATTTGATAGTTCGAATTATCAATTTGAAGGATGTGATGGACTTTTAAGTTTTGTTTGTTTGGCATAAAGGTTTTTAAATTCAACTCATAAAGAAAAAATCAGATCGTCATCTTGCACCTATTTAGTTCTTTAATTTAACCAACTAAAATCAAATTGGAATTTTCTTTTTTTTTTCAATAAAAGAAAGTAATAATCTTTCCTTGAAACACACACACATATAGATAGTGTTGCAATCTACAGATATTACAATATAGGGTTTATTGGGAATGTGGAGACATAACGCAGACCTATAGAGAACATAAGTAGGAAATCCTAAAACTAAATATAAACTAACTAGAGGGGACGGGACAGGACAGGACGCTAAAAGAGAGAACTTCAAAACACAATCTGACGCATATTTGCATGATTTGGAAGTCTAACTCCATTTTAGCAGCCAAAAAATACAGAGGTGGCTCACATCCTTTCCAAGCAGTCCGTTGTAAGAAAATAATTTAGGTCCTGCCCACTCGTTTGACAAATTCCATGAGATTCACTATTACATCTGCTATAATGATGCTTCTCCTCCTTGTGACTCATTAACACACACACACACACACACACACATATATGTAGAGAGAGAGAGAGAGAGAGAGAGAGAGAGAGAGAACGCAACAAAATACATTGCGTTACATTCTTACGTACTGACCCACAGGCCAGTACAAGCTACCTCTCCTCCATGACTTGTGTGAACCGCACGTTGTCCTCTCATTTCTTCATTACAGAAAAGACTGCGGCAATGCAATCTGAGACCGTCCTGCTGCTATAAAATATATAAAAAGAAAACTCATTTTTTATATACATCTGATATTTATATATGTTCATGTTGGATTATTATACCCCCCCCCCCCCAACACACACACACAGAGCAAACGCATTTATATATTTATCCCTCATATAACATCAATTAATAGATCTCCATAAGGAGAAATTATAGAATTCCTCATCCATAAGATATCATTCTAAACTAATTTTTAGTCTTTGAATGGATTGAGGAATAGCGTTGTGTGATACTGAGGTGCTATTTTTTTAAACCACAATTTCTTTGAAAAAAATGTCGTAAATATAAAATAAAAATTAATAATGTATAGTAAATATAACTTTTAAATAATAATTAATTGTGACAAAAATAACAAAGATATAAATTATAATTTTTTCATTACAAATCAACTTAATTTTGAAGTCACAATAACTAATGTTTATTAAATATTTTAGTACTATAATTTTTAAGTTATAATTGTACCTCAAAATTTAACTAAGAACTTAATTTACCAAAAGTCAAAAGGAGTGTTGCTACAGAGTTCAATGCATGCAAATTCAATCCTCATCATCATTGTTGCATTCTTCCATATTAATGAAGTTATGAGAAGCCTTGATACTGGGCCTCTCTCTCTTAATTCATTGTACGTATATGTCGCTCAACTGAAATTGCACCTCTCTTTTGCAGCGCCCGTTTGTGAAGTGGGTCTTAAATCATTTTTAGGTCTAAAATCTAATTAAATCTGGGTGTTAGTGAAGTAAGTGTGTTTGATAAATTAAATCTGGCGCTCCATCAGAGGTCTCACTGAAACCTCATCGCCAATACTTCCATGGATGGTGAGTCAGCAAGAAGGATAGATATGGTCGCTGGTTGTTGACTTAGCAAGGCTCAACATAAATCCAAAGGAGTACATACGAAGGACATCATGTGACTAGCAAATAAAACAACACACCAGAACCTTTGTAATGGACGGAGAATAACAGTCCTTACATCAAATTAGTATTAGCCATAGGACGGAGAATAACATTCATGACATCAAGACAAGAAAGAGCACTTGTGTATAAACAAACGAAATGAATGAAATCAATAGGCTACGTTTTTAATTTTCTAGCGTAATTTCTTGGCAATTATGAGTCGGATGGTTTCAATGATGTAATTAAAAATAAATAAATAACTTCTGGTTCTTGTGGATGAACATGTTATTGTCATCGCAGTGGAATCGGAATCATGTAATAAAGTTCACTAAAGAGAGACTTTACAACAAATGGAAGCCCTGAGGTGGGCTTAAACTTTTAACGTAGCAGGCCATAAAGTTGATTAACTTATACACGAAAGCCAATTCAATATAAAATATTTAAGTGGAGAGACTTGAACTCTCTGGCCTTAGAGTTAAGTTGGGGAAGTACCAATCAACTTAACCTAGGGGGTGTTGGTGTGTTTTTGATGTTAAAGAAAGCATTTTTATTTTTTATATCTAAAACAAATGTATATTAAAAAAAATAGAGAATACCAATTATCTAAAAATTCACAATAACGAACCTGAGATACTGTCTTTAATTTCTTGAGGACCCTTTTACGCAAGAAAGAATTTTGCTTCTCACTTAGAATCTTGTTCAGAATTTCAACCAAAGCAAAGCACATCCCTCTTTCACTGGACCAAACATTAATAACAATAACAAAGTACATGGTTGGAAAATCAAAGCTCATATAAGTTCAAATTAGGATAGAATCATAATTCGCCCATCACTAATTAACATACTCTGATCACCATTACAACAACTAAACAATGTTAAACGTGTGTATATATATGTGTGTGTGTGTGTGTGTGTGTGTGAGTGAGTGTAGCAAGGGAAAGGGACTCAAAATATCTGGTCACAAAATGAAAGCTGAAAAAATAAGCAGCAAAATAGGAAAAATATAGGATGTACAAATTTAAAAAAATCAATAACTAGGAAACCCTTTAGCATAATAAGACACTCAGAAATCTCCTCTTGTGTTGGATCGTCCTACCAAATGTAAGCAGATCACTTTAAACCTTGGTTCACCAAATAATTGGCAACAAAATTAACTTCATGGAAAGAGTGGCTAATTTTAAATCCAACTGACTGAAAAGATGACAACAATTCAACCAATGATTTTGTAAAATGCAAGGAGATTGAAGCTTAATTATTAATTGCAATGGATTTGTTTTGAACTTGTGTAATATTAGTTAAGATGCAAGAGGTATTAAAGTTTAATTATTAATTGAAATCGGACTAAAGAACTTTTGAGGCTAAAATCTCATTTTGTTTAAAAAATTTTACTTTAATTTTTTAAACTGCATTTTATTTTGGGAACTAAGCTTTTTTAACAAATATTACACATTAAAATAATATAATTAACAATCGATTAAAAAGTTGCTCCAAGCAAAAAGAGGCTGATTTTCAATTTTCTTTTTCTTTTTTTAAAAGGATCCAACATTACATACAGGAAGACTCAAAGCCCTTGATCAAAATAATAAGTTGAGGAGAAATAAACTGCTCTATACACCAATGAATGGTAATCTATATGGAAAACTTGAGCATAGTGCTAAAGTAATGTTTTGCAGAAGGAATCACTCAACCCTAGTGGAGAATTAAGCAAATACGTACAAATCATGTTCATTATGCCATATTTCAAGCTAGCAATGTCATTACACAGAAGTACTAGAGAATTAATTAAGCTTGAGACACTTAGTGAAATAAATTATCAGTATGAATACCGTAATTAGATCAATTATTTGAATTGATCATTGTACTCTCTGCTTGCCTCCAGAATTGGATTCCATTCCCAAAGTCTGTCCGAGAAGTCGACCGGAAGTGGGGTTGCAAGCAAATTGAGAGACTGTGGCTGCAATTCCTGAAGGTGAAGATGATGATCGATATTGTAATACTGTTGTTGGTGGTTCATCGAAGCTTGTGGGTAGGTTAAAAGCCCGTGAAACTCATCGGCTGCATCGGAATAAACAAGAGAAGAAGAAGAAGAAGAAGATAAAGCTACTGGAAAAAGAGTAGTGGTAGTGCAACTAGGGACTAAAGTTGAAGCTGCGACTTGTTCTTCCATTATCGAAGATGGGAGTCCAAGCAATGAAGTGGTAATTGAAGCCATATTTGGACGGTACACATTTTGCTTTGAGAGACCGAGAACCGCTGCCACATTTGAGCAGCTGCTGCTGCTTCCATCAGTTTGATCGGTATTAGTACTCATCTTTTCATCAGTTACCATTTCCATTTGTTGATGTGATGACTGCCCACCAAAACCTTGCAATCTTTCAATGCCATGACGACGATGATGATAATACAATATTTTATCCGGTCGTGTAGTCGACCGGGTTCTCGAAGAAGATGCTTTTGATGTTGGAAGACAACGAGGAAGAGATGTGTGATCTTCGACTCCAGGTCTCTTGTGTACACGGCAAAGCGATATTTCTGCCTGAAAAATTATGGAGAATATCAAAAGATGAAGGGATATTTCCCGAAACGATACAATTAAACAGAAGACCAAGGACTCGCATTAAAATATTTTAGGGCATTAAGAATCAGTTTATAGTTATGGGAATTGAGAAGTAGCAGAAGTCTTGAACATTCATGCATGTTGCTATGAAATCTCGAGAACATACAATAATCAAACACCATTAAATTCTACATGATTAGAGATGAAGAAAAATTTAGCTCAAGTGAGGTTCCAGTGAAAGCTTGTGAGTTAGGGTTCCAACAAGATATGCAATCAAATCAAGATAACATATCTTCATTAAGATCATGTTAAGAAGCTTATAAAATTGTTGACTTCTAATTTGTTAATTTTTGAGGGATTACTTTACTATTACTTACCTTTTGGTATCGTTCAGTTTCGTGTTGTGGAAGCCGATATTCGTTCATAATCCAACTGGTACGGATGCCTTTAGGAGCTTTGCCAGAATAGAAAACTAGGGTTTTCTTTAAACCAATTGAACGAGAATTTTCGCTTTTAATCATTCTATCAGCTCCGGTTGCCTTCCAATACCCAGATGTTGTAACTCGATTGGGACGATCGCCGTTACGATACTTTCGATCTCTTGGCACATAGAAGAACCATTCTTTCTCCCCAACTGCTGCCAGAGCTGCAGATGGTCAACAAATGAATGGTCAACAAATGATGCAATTGAGTTCACTCATATACATATAATAAAAAAAATTAATTAAATAGGTGGCATATGATAAAGTAGCTACCTAGCTAGCACATGATGCAGAAGAAAGATATATTAAAAGAAAAAGATAAGATGATTGATTACATAGGATAGGATGCCTTGAAAGAGAGGGAGTGTGTGTATGTATTTGTAAACAATTACCAGGAAGTTCCCAAGGGTCATAGCGATAAAGATCAAGAAAAGTGATGAGTTCAACATTGAAACGCTTGCCCTCAACCTTACGGCGAAGATAGAATTCTACAAGCTCTTCCTCTGTAGGATGGAAGCGAAAGCCAGGCATAACCACGTCGTGTTCGTGATCGTCATCTTTGCTGTCGTTATTGTTGCTCATGCTTATGCTCATGCTCATGCTCATGGTTGCTGCTTCAATTGCCTTTAACCTAAAAGCTAGAGTTTGGATTTGTTTACATATATATACACATGTAAAAATTGTACGAGATGTCCGAGTGGTGGTGTATATATGTACGTATGCATGCAAGTTGGGTATTAAGATAAGAGCTATTATATAATATTAATTAATTTAATTTGCTACCAATTAAATATGACAAAAAAAATAATTTATTGTGAAGAAGATGAAGATGAAAGAAGAGAAGAATATAGGAAGAGCAGTGATGGGTGTAAATAGAAAGATCTATGTACATGTATATATAACTAAGGCCCTACATGAGAGGAGATTTTAAGATGAGATAATTGACATCTCAAGGACATTGGACGACCACTTTAATTAACCTTCTTAGCAGTGCCCTTTGACCTTTCTTTCTTCTACCGTACAAAAAGCTCATTTAATTTTACTTTCCAGTCAAATTTTATTTGCTCTCTTAACTTAACTAATCAGCTTCATTACTCAATCGTAATGAATCCAGCATATACAAGAAAAATTATTTTTAACCTTAGCTCCTTCAGAACAAAGTTCAAGTGAGTCATTAGTGGTTATCAGATAAAATATAGACCATCAAAATAAAAAATATTTGAAAATAAATTATTTTTATTTTGCTTTCATTTGGTGTCCATGCTGACCTTTTTCCAAAATAAAAAAATAAAAAAATTATTAGTAAATGTAAACGCATACACCATCATAGTTGTTGGATATTCGCTAATTAAGTTGCATCTTGTAACAAAGATTTTTAATAATCTAGCAAATGTGGAATACATACATTAAACCAAAAGATGAATTTTTGAGTATATATTTTGATAGGGTAATGATTTAGCTAGATCTTGTGTTTTAAAAAATTATTCAAAATACGGTAAATACCTATATTTATGCTTTCATAGCTGTTGGGTAACAAATTATGAAAAATAATCATATTCCATGAGCTGGGATTCTTTTACCATTTTACGTTTCATAATGGTTTTGATTTCTCATATACATGTGTCATAGTGGTTTCGATTATTGCATAACAATAAGCTTGATTGAAAAAAGAATAAAAACTCACGTGAACCCTATTATCTCAACACCTGATGTAGCCATGCAATATTTATATTATTATAGTTGAACCAAATGACAGTCAAAATTGTTTACAGTTAGTTAAACCACTTGTTTCAACTAGTAAAATTTTTAGGTTGGAACCCGCAAAATACGGGTGGATTTATACCCAAAATATTAAGAAAAAAAAAGAACATTCATAAAAGTTCCTAAAAGTTTTACGATTTTTAGATAAAAAGTAGCTTTTTACTTTTTTGTCAAGTATATCTCAAAATTAATTTTGACTAAAATAGAGTTTATAGTTATTTTTAGGACCTTTAAAATTCAATATTAAAATAGTAATCTATTATTTTAATTAGAGCTGGAGGTTTATTTTATTACAAAATTATATTTAGTTGGATGAGGCTCTTGATGCAACATCAATTAATTTGTAATAAAATATAAGAAAAAATATAGACTTAAAAAAAAGAATATAATGTGAAAAACTCGCTTGTGTCTAAAAGAATTAATATTGTACAAAAATTAAATTACAAATTTTTTTAGAGACTAATAAAAAAATAATATATTAACTCCTTAGCAAGTATTCCACAAAAAATTAATATATATATATATATATATATTATTTTTTAGGTTTAAATTAGTAATTTAATTTTTTTTATTAATGTCCGAAAAAGGATACATTATTGTAAAAAGAATAATATTGTAAAAGTAAATTAAAAGAACAAAAAATAAAGACACGGGTGTCAGTAATTTAATGGTAATAATATTTTAAGATATTTTTAAAAATATAGGAATTAAACAGATATTAGCTTCAAAAGATAGAGATTAAGCAAACTTTTACCCTTAATTATGTGTTTTGACTTCTTTCTATGTTACAGAAGTATTCATACAAATATATATAATAAATTTATAAATTGTTGAAAAAATAGCATAATATACTATTTTGAGGGCACATTTTGAGTAGATCCCACTTAATAAAAGTGAAAAATATTGTGAGATTCGGATTCTACTATGTTCATACTTTAAAAGTATAATCTTATTTTCTCAAAATGGTGCTTGGGTGAATGAGAAATTGTCTCTCAAAGTTTACCTTTGAAGTTGGAAATTTGAAAGGAAATGAGGTTTACCCTGCATGGGAAAAAGAAGTCTAGGAATTAGTGTTTAAATATAAACACTTAACCATACATAAATAAGAATTATAAGAATAAAGGCTCTCTCCACACGCGCGTGCGTAGGGGAGTGCGAATCCAAGACCGATTTGGTTTAACTCGTGTGCGCCCGCGCGTCCTGCATACACGAATGTCAGCCCAAAATCATCCATGCAAGCTAATAGCCTTTACAGTTATTATTTGCTGTTATTCACATTTTTTTCTTGAATTCAATTTTTGAAAAATTCATTGAATTGATTCGGATGTTATAACAATTAATTAAAACACATTGAATTCGGAAATTCAATACAAGAGCAGATGTTACATCCTCCCTTCAATATAAAAAGGCACCTTCACTTCTGTTTTTGACACTCGGAAAAATAAAAACTAGCATAGGGCACACTTGATGTTTTCCTTCATCCTTCTTCGTTTTTCTCTGAATGAGTTCACTGTTGTGGTTCACCGAAATTTTCAGCCTGTGCTTGATTAGAAAATCGTACCCGTTGCATCCTGGGAAACAAATACCAACAGACCTTAAGCACTCTGAAAAGGTGGTAAATCTGTTTTAAGGAGACTATCTTGTGTAGGCCTCGGGTTCTATTTTATTTTTCCGATTCGGTTTCATCTCTCTTCTGGTTTTGCTTTCTGTTATTTCATTTCAAATTTCCAGTAGCTGATTTTCGTTGGTTAGCTACTGTTTAATTTGTTTATCTCATTTTTTTTGTGTTCTTCTAACATAAATTTAGATCAAAACAAAGATCATGGATCCGCCCTTGCCGCATTATGGGTATTGATCATGAGGGAATTTAGTTTTCTCTCGATGCAAAACTTTGAAAAGGAAAAATCACACACACATATATCAAAATAACTTAAGTAATAAAATAAGTATAGGGATTTTTTTTTCCCAAAGAAAGAAATTTGCAAATTGTATATAGCTAGTTGTAGAAAAGTAATTGGAAGGGGGGCGAGAGAGACTGTCGAAGCATGAATTTAAGTGGGAATGGGCTGGAGATGAATATGCAAAATCGATCAAGATTGTCTTTAGTCTATAGAATCCCGTGACCGCTTCTCTTTATTTTGACAACTACTTCCGCTGTTCTTCTCTTTGTCTTTTTTTATATTTTCTCTTCCATATCTTCTTTCACATTCTGTACTTATTGATACATTATTAATGAATTATGTGTCAAATAACCTATTTTATATATTCGTAGATTTCTTTTTGTAGGACGCATGGCCTACGTAAATAATGTAACGTCGTATGACATTATCACTCAACATAAAATATTGTACACGAGACCAAAAATGACTAATTATAGTCAACAATTGCACCAACGCATTAAGAAGCTTTTCACATTTATTGGACTTATACTACTTAATAGAGGAAAATCATATTCTACTTTTTGAAAATCATGGAGATTAAGCTAGGTTTAGTTGAACATGATGTTTTAGCTTTGTTATGTAAAAAAGCCAAACCGTGTCTCATTACAGAACTATACATAAATCAAACTAGGTCCTCGAAATTTCGTGAAAAAGGTAAAAATTAAGAAAGGCAGTAAAATCCTTCCTAGCTAGAGAATGCGTCTTTATAGATAAGTGGGCATTGACTTAATAATTGCTTGATATTGTCCTCTTGTCAAAAATTTGGTTGGTCTCAGTTAAATGATGGTTGGAGGATTTGGAAGTATTCGATCGAGAAAGATCATATTTTGACTCTTAGTTCATGGTAGGCTGCATGCACACTACTTTAGCTGAAGATAATATGATCAAAAGAGAGAGAATTGACAGCAATTGATGACAATCACAATCCTTCTCTTACTATTAGTAATAGATTTTTTTTTTCAAGTTGAGATTTAATCCTGGATACTTAAGTTTGTATTTTGTATGATCTAGTATTTATTTCATGTATTATTCATTGATTAAATTTATAAAAATAATTAATAATAAAATTAATTGATATTGTACGCACGGATTAGCTATCAAGTTACAGTTAGGTGCAATGTATTCTGATGAAATTTTGGCTCGTAATTTTCACCCACTTCCATTTTTATATTCTTATTTATTCTGACTTGATCATATTTGTCAATAATATCGATGAATTGATTAGATAATTACCTAAATTAATTATCATTAAAAAGTTTGAAACTATACCCATATCACTTTCATGGGGTACATTTGGAAGGACTCAGTTGAATCGAGATCTTGGGTCTCATGTTCGATCTAGCCCTTACAATATGAAATAAAACTTTGGGAGTGTGAGCGAAGGTGAATTATTTGGAGGAATTAACTTAATTAATTGAGTCCATGATGAGCGGAAACGCGTACAGAAATTAATTTATGTGTCCGTGACTTTGATTTTGTTTTCTAAAGTATATTTAATTAATTAGATAGGTTCATATAATAAAATTTCTTATTCAAATGTCCTCCACTCCACATATCATTTATATCAACCTTGATGATCTTTTTCTGTCTTAACAAATAAAAAAAAGTAATAAAAATCTAAAAATGGAGGCAAGGAAAGAAGATGGCTTTAAGCCTACTACAATTGCATGAGGCAGAGGCAATTTGCTGCCAGTCATCACTTCATCTTCTGCCAAAATAAGACCAATTCATGGACTCAGGAGTGGAAAAAAAAGAAGGACATTAAATAAGTTAATTTATTATTTACATTATTTCTAAAACTATCATTTAATGTTTCAACCACCAAACTGTTAACATGTATAAAAGAAAATTGAAAATCCTAACCAAATTGAAGGCTAACCATGTATTTTTCTGTTCATGCATGAGCAATTATTTGCCATTTCAGTTGCTTAATATTTATCGAAGAAGCTTATAATTCTTAAGACAAATGTCAAGAAGTGTCATTTGTGAATGGCAAAAGCCTCTTCCGATAAAAATAAAAATTGTTTCATCAAATTAAGAATATTTTAACATTCAAAGATTTTGTTTAAATTTATGAGAAATGATATTTATCTTCCCGCTAAGTTAGTATGGGCGTCAGCTAATTTAATTAGTAAAATCTATTGAGTGGACATTAGATGTCTTGGGCTCCAACCTCGCTCACATCAGTTGAAAATAAATTAAACTGTCACTAAAAAAACTTTAGTAGACGTATGTGGAAATTTTTTTCTTTAGTTTGAATAAATTTATATTAGTCTAAACTCTAAATAAATTTGAATGTCTAAATTTAAATGACTGTTTTTTACCCAAATCTCTTAAAATAAGTATTAAACTGTTTGTTCTTTTAACTTAAAAAACTAAAAACTTGTACTTTAAAATTTATACCTTTACTAAATTTAAATGTTAAAATATATAAGTAAAAGTGAGATAAATTAGACAACGATAAAGTACTTCCTAATCCTAAAGCCTAATTTCAAAATCACAGCATGAATTAAAACCCAATTCAATAAAAAAAAAAGATATTATAAATGCAGATTATAAAATTACATAAAAAGTTTAAGAATCATAACTATAATGATAATTCATGAGAAATTGAAGAACTTGATGAATGAAGCAACTTAGAAAAATGAGGAGGAATGTTGAAAAAAAATATCAAAGCATAAACTCGTTTAGTCCCTATATTTTTAATTAAGTGTCTGTTTATCCCCATTATTTAAAAAAGTACCTTAAATGTTAAATATTTTACACTTCTACTCTTACATTTTCTATCATTTAATGACAATACCCTTGCGGTAATATTCTTTCGGATATTAGTAAAAAGAAAAAAATGATAATTTATAAAAATTTACACAAACTTTTATACTATTATTTTCCTTTGAGTATGATTTTCATTAATTTTTTTTATAAAATGGTTATTAGTAAGATTAATACATAGGTATAAAAATATTAGTTCTTTCATACTAATATTTATTGGTTAATTTGCTAATAAATAATTATTAGTTAATTTGCTAATTAGATTTTGATAGATTAATTAATGTAAAGAATATTTGTGGAAGTGAATTATTGTAAAAAGAAAGAAAAAATAAGTGTAAGAAGGGTGGGGCTATTTGTACTCTAAAAAATACTTAGAACACTCATTTACTTTGAACACTCATTCATTATATTTAGAACATTTAACTTTTACTCGGTACACTCTTAAAATTCCAAACATACCCTTAAAGCTTCCTCTTTGTTTCTTTTTTCTTTTCCATACATTTATAGCACCAAAACACCCAAGTCAAGAATTTCTTATATACTTTCAATAATAGTTTATCTATGATTTCGTAAAAGCTCTACCCATTATACAGTAATTCTTGTTCATACTGCAAATTATTTATATTATTATTCTCATATCTTGAACAACAAATAAGCCATTTTTTTTACTTTTCAGATTCAAAAGAATAACCAATTTATGTCAGGCCTTTAGCAAACAATAACTAATATTTTAATAATTGATTTAATATAAATATGCCACTCTAATAACTAATTAAGTGGCAGAATTTTATTAAGTTTGAGAGAAAATTTGATTAGTATGATTTCTACCACATCATAAAAGTGGAGAACTTGCGAGTCATGATTTCCTTGATAAGAGTGGCGAATGATTTGATTGAGTATTAAAGATTAACACTAGTTAAAAATTAATACATGCGTTTGTTGTGAATAAAAAAATAGGATTTAAAATATTATAGTTACATTACATATTGCATGGGTGCACATGTGCATTATACGTTTGTCTTAATTAATTTTTATTTGTTTATACTAAATGGTCCTTATTAGTAAATGACATTATGGGTATATTCGTAATATAAAATTATGAGTGTCCAAAGTATTTTTTAGAGTGCATATAGTTCCACCTGTGTAAGAATGTTACATATTTAACTATATAGATGTTTTGAGGTACTTTTTAAAATATAGTGACTAAGCATGAACTTAAGTTAAAATATAGGAACTAAACGAATATTTATCCAAAATCAAATATGAGTTAATGTTAAGCTCTGTTTGGTATTGCGGTATTCTAAATTTTAAGTTACAGTTGCTTAAAAAAATGTAAATATGAAATAAAAGTTAATAATATGTAGTAAATATAATTTTTAAATAATGATCTTGATAAAATTAGTAACGATATAATAAATTTTTTATCATGCAATTGTAAAATTAAATCAACTTAGCTTCCAATCTATAGCAGCTAGTGTTTACCAAATATTTTGTGTTGTAACTTTTAATCTAAAGCCGTCCAACCTCAATTTCAAATTGAGCCTTAGCTGAGTACAAATGCGTGGATTCTTGAGGTAGGTATGAAAAATAAATATTAAATTAGAGGATAATTTTTACAATAGAATTTAGTTGGCTTATTAAGATTTTTTTCGTTCCATCAATAGTCAAAATAATTAACTTATTTTATTCAACTAAAAATTTAAAAAATCTCATTAAGATATAAAACCAAACACCTCTAATTCACTGAATAAATTGAGTCAAGTTACTTTAAATCATTAAGTAAAAAACAAATCCTCCTTTAGTAAAACGTACAGTAATAAAAATTAGAACAGTAATAGAAATTAGAATGATGAGAATGAAGTTCTTTAGCTACAATGCCCGAACCAATTTATTCAAGAGGACATTAAAGGAAAATATCATCTTCACGCCATAAATTGGGATTCATTTGCCATTAACATACAAATTACTCACTATTCTTGCCCTATGTGCATGACATGATCTTTATTATTAATTCTCATATTATGTTGTGATTTCTTGCCATACATGTATGCGTCATAATAAATTAATTAGATCTTGCCATAATTAGTGTATAACACAATTGTCTTAAGTTTTTCATATACACATCACATAATGGTGTTAATTTCTCCCGTTTGTTTTGTTTGTCAAAAAGATGACATTGATTAAGAAAGATCTTCCATATATCGTTTACCTGTAACAATTTTGTTGTTAAATTTTTGTAACTTAAAATGCCTTTATAATTAAGATAGTCAAAATTAATTTTCTGCCACACATCTAAAACATTTATTATAAATAATATGGTATTCATTAATTAGATGATGAGATGATATAATATAGTTAATTCGCTTAAAATCTATGAAGAATTAATAATCACCTAATAAATAACCAATCACATGTCATATCATTTTTGTAGATATGAAGACCGATTGTGCACATAATATAAGGTAGAAATGCAATGAAGTCAAATATTGCTGGCAAAGCAAATCAAGGGACGCCCGTCGTCATTTTGTGGTTGAGTTGAGTTGTATTTGCGGGGGCCAATTTGGCGGTTCTGTTGCGAACCTTTTTCTTTGTCTGTTTTAGCTAAACGGGTAGTATAAAATCAAGTCGTAATTAATTAAAGGAATCCAAAGAGGACCCAAACAAGCAAGCTGGCTAGTCAGAAGGCTCACCAAGTGTCACCGACCATGTTGTTATTGAGCCGTCCAGCCAATTGTCATTTTAATTTTATTGCCCCTTTTTTTATTTATCCGCAAGCACGCATGTACTAGAAAACCATACACTTGCATTCAATCATACAAGCCAAGCTATTGCTATCATTAAATTTTGATTAGAAGCAAACAAATGTTCTCTTTTTTTCTCGTGAGGGGTCTATTTAAATGACTAAAAAATATTGGGTAAGCGCATGACGTTGGTTGCATTGTGTTGCCAGTACGTTATATATGTTGAAGACGTTAATTTGGATTTGTTTCGTTTGTTCATGATTTGATGTTTAAAAATTCAGCTATATCGATTAATTTCATATACTGTGGAAATGAATGAGAATTGATTTTTAATCAAAATGTGATCATTATTTTCAAGAAGTCTTTGAAGGAATAATAAAATTTATACAATTCTTTGACAAGTAGGGTCCTGCCTAACACCCACCTTTTTGGTGGGTTTTAATTAAAAAAAATTATACAATTCTCATCTTCCATGCATTGCCATGTAATGAAGTAATTTAATTTTCTGTCAACAATACTTCTGATTAAACTAAAGATCAATTAAATATATATTTAATTCATTATACGAAAAGATTTCTTTACATTTTTATTTGAAGGTCGATTCTCTTCTTAATGATGGTATACAATTGCCGACTACATAATAAATTATACGATTAACCCATTTCTTTTCTTCTTTTTGTCCCTAAATTTCTTTTATGTGGAAAAAGAAAGTGATTAAACGACGCAGTAAAACTTGTTCCTAAGAAATATTGTCCGATACTGAAGATATTCACATCACGTGGAACATGTGATAGTTGTAGGATATTCTTCTATCACGCTGTCGTAATTCTTCATAGCTTCTCATTTCTTACCTTTGATGTGTGTCAATATACGCCTTCTCTTTGCAAAAGTCAATTTTTGAAACAATATTCTCTCAATTATTTACTTGATTTCTTGTTCTTTCTCTCTTTTTCTTCCCTCCCTTTTCTCTCTCTTTTATTTTTTATTTTTTTAGTCATTTTCACTTGCATAAATATTTAGTTTAGCTCAATAGGGACAAAGTCTTTGTCAAATAACTTTCTCTTCACTTGGACTAATTAAATCTACTTCATTGATATTAATACTTCCACCAAACTCGCCACCATTGATTGAAATGTTAGAAATGTGAGTTAATATTGATTCTTTGAACTTACTATTGATCCGTTGAACTCAATATTGATTCTTTGAACTCAAAATTAACTGGAACTACCAACATAAAAATACACAGATATTCAATAATGGTTTGGGAATAGCAATATAGTTATTTAATCTAAAAGGTGTATACAAAAACACATAATTTACACCCATGCACAAAAAAACTTTATCGTATAATGCTGAAGTTATTACCTCATCAATAAATATAATTTTATTAGGGCATACGCGAAGCACTATCCTTAATACTAATTTTTCACTCCTGGAAAGGAAGATTTTCTAGTGCCAAAAAAAAAACACAAATCAAAGCAGAAACAAAGTTTTTTTAAACCAAAAGATGCATCGAAAAATGCAGAACTTGTACTCACGAATTAAAAAGTTGTATCTCATAACACTAAA
Organism: Citrus glauca; assembly: GCA_029633175.1. Classification (NCBI taxonomy): domain Eukaryota; kingdom Viridiplantae; phylum Streptophyta; class Magnoliopsida; order Sapindales; family Rutaceae; genus Citrus; species Citrus glauca. The sequence goes on along the minus strand of JAQOOD010000005.1, from coordinate 1,213,176 downwards.
GTTGCTAATTGATCAGTAAATATAAAATTTTCAAGGCATGTATGAATCACTGTCCTTAAGTCCACTTTCAGCTCGTCTAAGGAAGAATTTCCGATGCGAAAAGACACAAATCAATGCAGATTAACCTACATGATATAGTGATACTATTGTGAGATTGCACTCCGACCATAATAATTTAGAACAGTAAATTAAAGAAAAAAATTGATGAACAAAAATATAAGACAAAAATAGAGAGCAATAGTAGCGGTTACCTTAAAGGTTTTGTATATCTCTCTTATTAGAAAAACCTTTAAAGTTATTTTCCTAATTCAATTTGAATTACCCATCCACTTTTCATTATTTTATTTGAATTAGTCATACATGTGTCTCACAATTAAATTCAACTTGAATACTTCAAATTACATGTAAATTTGATTTATTTAACTCTAGTTTGTAATATATCAAACGCAAGGCTGTTTTTCCTTATATTGCTGGAGAAAGGATTGAGGAGCCCCTGTTTTATTCCAGAAGAAGCGAGAGACTTGTACATTAATCATCGGGCGCTCAAGAAGGTAACCTAACCATCAAGAATAAGAATCCACTTTGATTGCAGACTTCTTTGCCCTAAAAAATAAAATAAGCATGAGATACTTCTCGAAGTTGGATTTACAACCAGGCTGCTACTACTATCAGGCGCCTATCGCAGAAGGAGACGAGCCAAAGACAACCTATGCGACAAGCAAGCAACCATACTAATAAAGGGGCTTTTGATTGTTGCCTTTCGGACTCGCGAATGCACCTGCGACGTTTCGTACCCTCCACAATGAGCTAGTTCACCTGTACTTAGATGACTGGTGGTACACTTCGATCGTGGGCTATAGCTATTTGTTAAACGACCGCGTTAGCCACCTTCGGACCGTTTTTAAGAAAGAATAACGTCTGCGTAAAGATAAAAAAAAGAGAAATGATCCTTTGGATAGACAGAGATCCTATTCCTAAGGCATTGACAATACTATATTCACTAAGAATCTCTCTCTTAGTTAGTTATCTTTTTCGAAAAGGAAGATTTAGTCGAAGCTCAAACATAATTTTTTTACTCGAAAAAAGTTTTCCTTTCACTTGCTTTCATTAAAATGTTTCTTTGGAATAAGGCTCAAAACATCTGAATAGTACTTGAAGCCAAAATGAGAGTAACATCTCTAATTATCGTCATGTTTCTTCTTTTCCAATGAATTCGCTTCTATATATTTTATATTGTTTTTACTTTAATCTAGTGAATAAATGGACTATAAATATCTACTTAAAACGTTCCAATTCAAAGTTTGAAAATTGTACTTAATTTGTTCAAAGCGGAAACCTAGTTTTTAACCCAAAAGATGCATCCAAAAACACAGAACTTGCACTCATGAATTAGAAAGCTGTATGCCCTAATGATCAAGTTGTTACACAATCAATAAACATAAGTTCGTAGAGGTACGCATGAATCACTATCCTTAATTTTTTTGTAGCTAAAGCATATATAGATTTAACTTATTCAAGTCTAATTTGTAACTAAATCAAACACATAACTAGTTTCAAATCAAATATAAAAATAATTGCTGTTAGTACTTTCCTCCAATGTGCGACATTAATATATTGAAATATCCATATACAATTCGAACGGGTAAATCTTTATTAATTGATGATAAAATGTGCTAAAAATGACTCCTAATCAAATATTAAACTTCTAATTTTTTTAACGACAGTGCTATATTTACTAAGAATCTCTCTCTCTCTCTCTCTCTCATTCTTTTCTTTAGTTATTTTTTTTTGAAAGGAGGGTTAGTCGAAGCTCAAACATAATTTTTTTTACTCCCATCTCTCGTAATAATTTATTTAACTCCTATCTCTCGTGAGAGTTAAAAGCGAATGACTAACAAATTAAGGAAAGTGAAAGACCACACAACCAAACAAGTACTGGAGATAAAAGTGTCTTCCTCAATTTGCATGAGAAATAGGAAAATTTCTCCTTTCACTTGCTTTCATTAAAATGTTTCTTTGGAGTAGGCTCAAAATATCTAAGAATCACAGTACTTGAGGGCAAAATGAGAGTGACCTCTCTAATTATCGTCTGTTTCTTGTTTTCCAACGAATTTGCTTCTATATATTTTCTCTTGTTTTTAGCTTAGTCTAGTCAATAAATGCGCTATAAATATCTACATGAAACTTTCCAATTCAAAGTTTGAAGAATGTATTTAATTTGTTCAAAGACATAATATCTATTCGATCGGCGATGTTTGGTAATACCATAATGGCACTTAATTCGAAAAATAAAATTAAAGGGCATGAACAATCGCTATAGATTAATCGCCATGCTCTAACCCCACCACTATCTTGACCCCTTATGATATCGGATTCAATGACGCAATGACTTGCCAGAATTTGTATAAATTTTCATCATCAATCAAGTACAATACTCAACCACTCAATAATTAATATTGCTGGTTAATTTAGTTAGTTGAGCTTGTAGCTTCATAAGTTGCCGACTTTTAAATTAAACATCTATCTCTGATAATACTAGTTAGTAACCAAGTGAATCAGTACTCAATATCCTAAATTAACTATCGCGAGTTGTAATGGCAATCGATTAATTATTTCTAATTTGAAAGGTAGTACTTTTTTTAAAAAAAAAATACGATTTACACATATTACAATTTGAGATATAATTTAAATTTATTCACTTTAGTACAGTTCAAAGGTCGACTAAAACTATTCTACTATTATTCAAAAGAATATTTACTCTATCCATCAAAATTACAATTTGAGATATAATTTAAATTTATTCACCTTAGTACACTATAAAGGTCGACTAAAACTATTACTAGTCTACCATTATGTAGAAGAATATTTACTCCATCCAATTTGATGGGATTTGAAATGCTTGATTCCCCATGAGAACTCGAACTTCACATGCTCACTACTAAGCTAAGGACACAGTGGCCGGCTGTTAAACATCACACTCATGACATAAAATTAAACATCTTTTTATGATGAAATATGAATTCATACACTTTTTATGATGAAATATGAATTCATACATGTTACAATGTTTTTTTTTTTTTTTGGAGAAAGGTAAAATAATTGTCTCAAAACCCTAGTGTTTATTAATTAGACAATTACAACACCAATTTGTGTAAGGTGTGGATATCACAATCATTGGTCGCGGTCACGACAAAAATGAAGGAAGGGGCCACAGTCACCTTTGGATTCTATAACTCATTATTACAGAGGGAGGTCAAAATTTGACCGTCTGACTAGACCAGGACTCCCAGACCTTTCTTTGACTATCTGACTTTTCATTTATATTTCTACTTAACACATGATGAAATGAGACAAGCAATTAACTCTTTGTTATTCTTGTTGAGGTTGGTGTTGTTGTTATTTCAATTTTCTTTCCTTTAATTTTTTTTTTAATTTCATCTTCATCTTCCAATTAACATGCAGTGTGTGCCAGAATCCCGTGAATATTTTTTATCCTTCAGGGATTACAAACTCTGCAAGAGAAGTTGACTCTGCATGCGTTATATTTACCTCACAAATCATATATATGATTCTGTCGTCCTCGCTTTTAACTTATCTCTGCATGCATGTGATTCATATATAGTTCGGCCCCACGTGAACACGTATAATGAGTATATCATATGAAAATGTGAACGTGACAGGCCAGGAAAGACGCATATGTGCATGTAACAAAATGGTAGTTGCAATGCAGATGAAGAAATGGCGTTGGCATTAACTATTAAATGGGGATTTAATTTAAGGCAGCGGTGAGTTTGTTTTATTTGATGAGACAGACAATGTGCCTGTGTGTGGGAACTTCTTCTACGTATATCTAGGTCTAGTCTAATCTAATTGGTGGGATTATATTCTCGGATGAGTGATTTTCAACAGTTTTATTTAGCTGGACACATGAGTTCGAACTTGATAAACATGATTCAAATTTTCTCTCAATTTTGTTTTACATTAATTAACATCATTCGAGATATTGATCAGTTTTAGAATGGGATGGGAGTGTATAAGTCAAAGGTTTATCGGATAAACGCTAAAATAATGTGGTATACACTACGTACACGTACCTCCTAAGACTTTTATAGCAAGCGTCCTTCGTTAAGTTAAAACATTACTTATAAGTGTAACAATGATTAATACCTCGAACCAAATTATAATTATAGAATTAAAGAGACATTATTATATAAATAGGCACTAAAACCCTAAATATTTATTTGGAATACAGTGATTACAAAATTTAAGAGCCCCTTATAATCCCATTCAAAAAAAAAAAAGAGAGAGAGAAAATCAAATAAATAATTATATTTGACCCGCTAATTTGTCTTATCAACTTTCATTTCTTAATTAAGCTCACTAAAAATTCGAAAACAAATCTCAAAAGAGAGATGTTGAAATCGTAAGGGCAAAAAAGCCTAAGACCGCCCCAATTGCCCAGTACAAGCCCGAAATGAGTCGACAATTAATTAAAAACTCGAAAAGGCCCAACCATTATGCGGGCACATAACATTCAGGCATACGTAAAGAAATACCAACACTAACACAACCATGCTCATTCACAACTTGCAAGCATTTACATCAAGGATGCCACCCTGCCTTTTTATATGAAAAATAATAAATTAAAAAAAAATTACTGGACAACAAATGGGATATAGTGAAGTTTTAGTTGTGTTCTTTCCTCTTACACGGGAACAGTTCTCTTATCAGAAAAGGTCCTCCCAACCTTTAGGCCAGTATTTTGGCGGCTACTGCTACTACTGCACTTTCTCGGTACTGACCTTTGCGTTATCCTAATGGGAATTCCTCCCAAGTCGAAGTCTTCCTTTAAAGATTTTGTCAAGAACCTAAGTTCTGCATCGGATAGCGTTTTCTTCCCGCTCAGAAAGGCAACAAATGTGGGAGGCCGAGCCTTCACTTGAGTAAAATATTTAATCTTAGGCTGGGCCGACTGATCTTTCCAAGAATGCCTGCCCATAACCTGATCACCAAACAGCCACAGCAAGGGAAAGAGCCTGTTTTATAACCAACATCACACACTTACAGTATTCAGAAAGGGAAAGGCCAAAAGCCAAAGGCATTTGATGCTGACCTTACGCAACCAACGGTTAAGACGAGATGTAGGCAACCTTAAACACCATTTTTGGTAGGTATCAATGACCTGGTGCATGACAGCTATCCGGCCTCTTCCTTCTAATGCTGAAGTGAACACAACAGGTATTCCAGTTACCTGCCAGAAAAACCATGTGTTCATGCTGTTAAGTCACATAGTGTGAGATTTATTCTTGAATGTATAAAGATAAGACATAACAGGGGTGCCCTTTTATGCATATAATGTCAGTAACAGAGGATCATTCTGGACTGCCTACTTTCATTCATGCATGTTCTTTCTTCAAGATATTTTTTGTACCCCCTAATTCTTGTACTAAGTTTTTATTAAAGTGACAGCTCACTTCAAATTGCTTTTCTTCGTAAGAAAGTTTTGAATCCAAATATCCAGACCAAGATAAACTTCCAAGCATCATAGAATTAACACAAATTTTCATATTTAGAGACCTCACCAGATAAATCTCCAAAGCATCACTACCTTTATATTAAATCATTCATGCACAAAAAGCGAGAGTCGTTTTAATTCGCTGCTAGCCCTTTGAGCAAACCAACTCCTCAGTTTTTATTAGGAAATCATTTCCAAGCAACTAATACTTCTTACACTGCTTTTAGTAGTAGTAAAGGAATATGTGTGCAGGTATAAAGAAACAAAATCCACTCCAGAGAGAAGCAAGACATCTAAAATAAGGACCTGATTTAGCTATGATCAAATGCTATTCAATTGGCAGCCTGGGAATTTTACCATTGAACTACACTATGCTCTTGAGGACAAAAAAAAAAATAACTAATAAACCACAAGGGATATGAGTACATAAAAATCCATAAAATGACGAACCTGAGGTATAACCGTCTGAATTTCTTGTGGAACAGCTTCCTTGACCCTTTTATACAAGGCTGAGTTTTGTCTCCCACTTAGAAGGTCCATCTTGTTCACAATTACAACCAAACCACGTCCTTCTTCCACTGTTCGTCTCGCTATAACAACTTCTGCATGTGTCATACTACGTCTAGCATTTGCGACCTGATCATTGTACGAGTGGTGAACATATAAGCATATATATCATCAATAGAGAAGAATCTGCTCTCAAGACCATGTTTTGTATATAATTTTTCACAATTTGTATTATCATATTGTGATGTGCCATTGGTTTATGTTAACATGTCATCCACCGTAGTAGAGGACTCACATGATCCTACAAGAATCAAGCATATTAGAAAATTTTCTCAGTTTTAACAATTCCATTTACATTCGCAATCACAAAGAACCATTAGGCTCGGACATAATGATGGCACATCGAAACTTCATTGACACCAGATAGGATAGGCTTCAAGAAGCACAAGCTCATAGCTTTGTTAGAACAATGCAGAAAGAATACCAGTCAGGACACACCTCTTCAGCATCAAGGACCAAAGCAACTACATGAGCCCTCATCAGATTCTTTCTTGATTGCATAACACTCAATGATGCCGGTCCTTTCTCTTTCTCTCTTTGCAGCCAACCTGCAGTATCAACCTGAATAATGGTAATTCACAATAACAACAAACAATAAGAAATTTTGACAGCAAGGAAGAATCCTAAAGTAGTTATGAACTAATACCAAAAATGCAATTTATTACCCAAAAACTGAGACCATATGGCATACTTTGCCTGGAATAATTAATTCAACTTACGTCATGACTAAAATCCAAAAGTTAGCAGAAAACTAAACAAAAATGCAATAATAAACAAAACCCTGAGATTCAAGAGATATCACTTCTCTATAAAAGGTGTTTAACACAGTCCGTAAGGTCAAAAGACAGTATACAGAAAAGGACAGATTTATAAGCTTCATATATGTATATTTAATAAACTCAACACAACTATATCATGATGTCAAATAAGGATTAAGAAAATCGAGCATGTACCAAATACACAGTTCTTCCTTGATATTCAAAATGCACTCTCACTGAATCTCTTGTCAAACCAGCCTCTGGACCCACCAGAACACGATCTTCTTGTAACAGAGCATTGAGCAAAGTTGACTTTCCAACATTTGGCCGTCCTACAATTGCTAACTGTAATGGCAACTTAGACTCATCATCCTCAGGGGAGGTAACATCCTGAGTAGAGCTATTGTTTTGAGTGCAGCTATCTACATAAGTCAAAAAGCAAGAAGGGGAAATAGAAGAAGAAAAGAGTGGTCATCTAAATGTCCATTTTGTCAAGAAAGCAATTTATAAGGGTAAAAAAATTTTATAAATAGATTGCCCATGCCATCTTTTTGTAACTTTACTATATTAAGATGGGAATCAATATAGGCATCTGCAAGTTAATAAAACCATTCTTCATCAAATAGTTTTAAAAAAGCAATTTTTTTTAAGATAATAACAATGATTTGTTGATAAAATCTTCAACACAATGGAATCACTTCTATTAAAAAGCATCCATGGAACTTCAAAAGTTTCATTTGAGCAAAAGGTTATATACACATATGATGAAATAGAAATGAGATATGTATATATAAAACACAAACATGTCTATTCCATGCCACTGGAGTTGTCAAACCACATCAAAAGTCTTGTGTAAGCCATTAAATGCATTCCAGGCCACTGAAACTGGACTAGGTATAACACTCCAAAAAATGCATATATGCAAGTTGCACTGCTCTCTTGCAAATAAACTTGACCATTATCTTAATTTCCAAAGACCAAAAACTCTTTGAACAGAAATTTATAATAATTCATGCTTTAGCATTGCTTATGAATATTTTTATTAAGCACTAACACAAAACCATTTATAGCGGACTAGTCAATGCTTCTTGAAAAATCAGAACTTAAGCTTTCTAAAACTTCCTTGAACTTTTAAGCAAAACATACAGAATATTCACTCAACATGTTTACAGGAAATACCAGGAAAAAGAGAAGTGTAAATGATCGTACCATTTAAAACTCGAAGCATATAATCTTCAACTGAAGGGCGAAGAGCTTCATATAGTTCTGTCATACCCAGTCCAGTCTCGGCAGATACAGCAATGGGGTCCCCAAATCCTAACATTAGGGATTCAGCAGCAGCTCCAGCAAGTGAGCCAGTGCCATTATGAAGTGATTCACATTTATTCATCGCTACTATAGGTTTGATTTGTGGGGCATGTTTACGCAACCACTTTCCAACCTCCAAATCTAAAGGATGCAATCCAGATCTAGCCACAAGAAAACACCAAGAAAGGATTCAAATTTTTGCACCAAAATTAGACAAGAAATAACAATAATATACAACACCTTAGGAATGCTTTTCAATCAACACCGTACATAACAAACTTTCAGAAATACAGAGAAAAGCTCAACCTGATGTAGAAACTAAAATTCTGCAATCATATTAGAAACAACATGTAAAATCAGAAATTTTTCCATTTTCACCGAACAAATTGTTGTATTTGATGAATATGCATGTTACACCATTCTAGTCTCATTCAAATGAATTTAAATTTCATAAAAATCGACTGCTCCCAATAAAAAATTTGTCATCATGAGCCTTTGATTGAAAAGTCAAGTCAAACACTCATGGATCACAAAATATGCAGAAACTCATCTATTAAACTTACCTCACATCAATCATGAAAATTGCAAATTGAGTCTTTGCAAGCACATTTGCAGTCATCCCTGCTGTTCTATCAAGAATAGACCCAGAAGTGGCTTCAGTTTCCAAACCCGCAGAGTCCAAGACCTTAAACCGCAAATCCCCAAGTTTAGCAAGTCCTTCTCTGATGTCCCTAGTAACATGATCATCTGGAGTGTTGTACACCAAAGCCTCCCTCCTCCTAATCAACCTAAAAACTCAACAAAATCCCATTTCACTAACATCCAAAACTCATAAGTTTACAAAAATGAATAATAAAACACAATATGCATACTAACCGATTAAACAAAGCTGATTTGCCCACATTAGGACGGCCAATGATCATGACAGTAGGAAGCAAATTAATGTCAATCTTGGTGAAATCCACTGGCTTCTCATACAAAGGCTTAACCTTGTGGTCTTCAACTACACCATCAGGCTCAGGCTCAACACGAGTATCTTCCAAAGTCTCATTTTGAACAACCCCACAAAATCCCCTGGGAACCTCAGGCAATAAATTACACTTCAAGCTTGAACCCACTTGATATAGTGATCCTAAGAACCAATACATGATTGAAACATTAACAAATAACAATAGAAAACACATGAAATCATAAAATGGAGATCCAAGAAACCGGGAAAAAAAAAAGCACCAGCGGCTGAAGCTCTAATATGGGAGTAATTATTGAGAGTGAAATTGAACGGCTTGCACAAGTTCACTGGGTTTGTTGACGAAGAGATGCTTCTGCCAAAGAGACCAAAACCAAGTGAACTCTTTCGGGCCAAAACGGCCCGAACCCATGAGTGGAACATCTGTTTTTAGGTTGCAACTGTAACTATTTCCACATGCCGAGAAGAAACGGAGGCTCTGCGCTAATTTTTGGCGGCGAAGAGGAACGCTTCCAAACGATGTCGTTTAAGAAAAACAACGATTTTTTAATCTATTAAAATGACATTTTTAACCCCTCTGTTTAATTTGGTAAAATGAATTTTTCGTAATTAAGTTTTTAAAGTTTGAAAATAAATTTTTAAAATATTGTGATAAAAATAATTTATTGTGACAAATTTTCTTATTTATAGTAAAATCTCAATAAATTAATAATGTGAGATCATACAAAATTTATTAATTTAAAAAAATATTAATTAATCGATAAATTAAAATTTTATTAATTTATAAAGTGTATAAACAAGTCAACAAACTTATATTTAATCAACTTAAAATTTATTTTATTTTACCAACTTATTTAATTAAAAGTGAATAAATCCACTAAAATAGATTAAATTAACTCAAAGAATTTAAAATTTTTACAATTTAGAATTCAATCCTAAAACTTCTAGAAATAATATGTGAGATTAGAGAAAAGATCCAACTATATGTTTTTTTTCTCTTTCATAATAATATTATTTAAGAATTTTTTGTTTCGATTAACTAAATAATTTCTCAATAATTTAAGAAATCCTTTTCGTTTTCAAATATAACTAAAAGACTAATATAAAATAAATTGTAATTGATGCCGTCAATGCTGATTTTTTCAAGTAAGCAGTTAATTTTAATTTTTTTTAATGGAATTAATGGACGAAAAAGAGAAGAGGGGGAAGCCGTCGCCGTCATCTTCATCATCACCATCAGCAAATTGGAGCGATCCCCATCTCGAACAATCTCTTAGTTTTAGAGCACCATTTTGCTCTTCACGGCGTACGATTATTAAACTAAGAGCACGCATCATCATCATCATCCACTGCAATTCCTTGGCTCATGTCCCCTTTAAAACCAAAACCAAACGTTAATAATAATGCACATGCAGATGGCTGCCGCTTCTACAGAGTTGATGAAAGAAAGTTTTACACAATAAATAACTGTGTTTACAGGGATTTTGGTAAGCGGCGTTGTATCGGATCATCTCACGGTTGGCTCCTCCTCTTAGATTGCGGACCCTTATTTGTTGAATCCATTCTCCGGTACCCGGATTCTGCATGCGGAACTTTTCCGGACGTTGTCGGTCATCACGGCGATGGCTACAACGTAATTTGAAGTGATCACAAAGATATATAGTGCCGTAGCACCGACGCGTTTCATGACAATCAAGGAAATCAAAGATTGTTTCTTCCATAAGTCCATTCTGTCAGCGAGCCCCTACTTTCAGGATAATGACAATGTAGCTGTAGCCATCCACAATGATAGATCAAAATGGCTCAATATTTCAAGGCCAAGAACATTATTGTTACTGCTGCTATATAGCGATGTTATTTGGGTATCTCAAAATGGTACTAGTTCTGTTTACGCATTATCACTAAGTCCCGGAACAGGATGGTCCATTCGAAGCATGGGATTTCAAGAAATTACAGAATGATTATAATAATGCTCCTCCTGTAAAAATAATGGGTTTGAAGTTAGAAGCCATCATTTCCAAAGTCATGGCATGTCGATACCAAGCCATGTCATGTGGCTGTAAACTCGTACTTGGTAGAATCTAGGTAGTGGAGATATTTTGCTTCTTTTTATTTTGTTTATAGCCTCAAATTCCCTTGTTTACAATAAATCAAAATTTTAAAATATAAAATTTAGATAAAATAATTAAATAAAAAATAACTTAATTTATATAATTAAAAATAAGATTTAATTAAATCATATTTTTCTACTAAGAATCTTATTATTATTATTATTATTATTATTATTATTTAATTAAGTATAATTAAAATAAAAAATAATTGTTAAAGTTAAATTACACATAATTAAAATTAAAATAGCTAAATTTAAAATTATAAACTTCTAAAAAAATTAAATACAAAAAAAGAAAAGAATTTTTTTCTAAACTTCTGTCTTCTGTTCCTCCCTTTTAGGTCTCCGCTTCATTCTCTAATTTTGCACTTTATAATCCCTCCCTCTTTTATAGACCACTAGCAATCTTATTTTTTCTTATTTTCTTAGTTATTATTTTTTCATTTTTTATAATAATGACAGAAAGAAAGAAATAAGGGATTGTCAAAAGTGGCTGCCACCACTTCACTATCCCTTGTCGATTGGCCTTTTTTTTTTTTTAATGCAATCCATCTTTTTTGTCTTCTTCTTTCAACTTCGATTTTCTCTTTATGCTTAAAATATATCTATAATTAAGATAAAATTAACATACTACAATCTAATTGAGCATAAAATTATATTAAGGGATATTAAAATAATTTATGAGATATGAGAGCATAAGTCAATATTGCAAGTGAAAAATTATAATTTTAACATTTATTAAATATATACTTTCTAGTGTTACCCACATCATGCGACCAATACTAATACAATATACATGGTGAGTTGTCATTCGGCTGATTTAGTACTCTATGAGCATCCAAGATTTTCTCTAAACAAAATATAAAACATAAATGGTATTACTAGAATTTTAGTTCGTTGGAGGCCATAATGGAAAAACTATTAACTTAATTAATAGGATGGCAATGAAATGAGATATGCCAATCTCAATCTGTTCTCATATATTCAATTGGTACAAAAAAGTTATCTCATTCCTATTCCGTTACAATTGACAAACTGTTAAAATTGTAGACAATAACAAACTTTTGTAAAAAATGAGGGTCAATCATAAAATTCACATAAATTGAATAAAATTTCAAGGGACAAAAACATCTACATTCCCAAGGTTTGAAGAAACAATGGCGAAACCCCAAATTTTTAAAAAACGACACTAACATGCCCAAGGTTTGGAGAAATGGTCATGAAGACCCCAAGTTTTCAAAAATGGATGCTAAAACTCTCTTTTGACCATAATATTATTTGGCTCTATTAATAAAAAATTGACTCTAATATTTTATAATAAATAAAAATAAAATATTAAAATAAATTTTAATATTTTACAATCTATTAGACAAATTCTACTATATTAAATTAAATTTTATTATAAATAAAAACATAATGTTAAAATAAAATGTAATAAAATTTGAATTATTTTGAATATTATATAAAAATAATAACTTTAACAATATTAGAATTTGAGATTCTTTTTTTTAATTGTAAAATGCATTTAACCTAAATACTTATTTAAAATCTCTACAATAAATGCAAGTATATTATTAAAATTAATATAATAATTTTAAATATTTAAATTTATCTGAATATTAAAAATATTTTAATATATCAGTCTACTAGAGAGAGTATTATTTATATTTTATTTTTATTTATTAAAAATTTTTAAAGTCAATTTTTTTGTTGTTACATTCAAAAGATATTATGATAAAAAAGGAGTCTTGGTATCCATTTTATGAAAAACTTGAGGGTGTACATGATTGTTTTCCCAAATCTTGGGTATAGATATCCTTTTTTCAAAATTCAATTCAATATTTTAATTTTTCTCAAAATTTATCTTAGCTTAGGGGGATCGATAGGGCCACCCCAAAAGTGTGAATGGTTGACGATTGAATATTACACGCACACTAGAAATATATATATCAAATAAGGTCTAAAAACATATAAATCAATCATCAAATTTATCTTAGATGATGTTCCCTTCATCTTTCTTGAAAAAAAGTTTAAAAAAGATTATGAATAAAGATTTATTTATTGAGAGTTTTTGTTATTTCTAACAACAGTGAGAGTTATTGTATCTCCTCTCTCCCTTCAAATTATGTTGTTGTTTTTTTTTTTTAAGAACGAAGGCCTTGCTCTCTAGTTCAGATTGGTAATGTTATTAGTTTTCATTTTTTTGAGGAAAAAAAGTGTACAAATGTGTGTGAGCATATATTATTGATAAGTAACACTATTCATCAAAAAATTTATCCAAAACTTTTCATCTAAAGCAATGTAAAAGATGGCATTGGTGTAAAGTGTGTAAAAAATCACCTTAAAATTTTGAGAAAATTTTATATACATCACATCACATAATCTTCTCATTTTTGCTACAATTTTTGCAATGATTTCTAGACTAAGTTGCACTCTTCTTAGTGTCAATTTAATTTAAGATCAATTATTGAATTCTCATTCAATAAGAATTCTTCATGTTAAATGCTTAATTTGAAGACTCGAATCTTCACTATCTTTATCACGAAATTTTTGAGTCTCACATGTATACTACATAATTTCACTACCAAAGCATCTTAAAAGTAAATCGGATTCATGATTTAATGTCTATATAACATGATGCATGGTATAATACATGTACAATAGATATGCATGATAAATGAACTACTTTGAAAAAGTCGCATATAAAAATTGTTAATGATGATCTCAATTTCTAAATTAGCAATCATTGAATTTTAATTTTCTTTTAATGTATTTTTTTTTTGTCAGTTGATGATAGAGATGAGAATGGGGAGGCGAGAGGATTGACATCCTATTACCCATCCATAATGTTTTGCTTAAGTGTGTGTGTGTGTAACTCCTCATGTCCTCGTTATAATAATATAAATAATGAGGGGAGGGAATGAAGATATTGAAGGATACCCAATCCTTCAATAATTGACAACTTTATCTTTCAAATTTAATATAATCATATTATAGTAAAACCATAAAAAAATATTTCTAACACAAAAATATCAAAATAAACTAACGTCAATTAAAACATTGCCGTCAAACTCAATTGATATCATTGATATTATAGCATAATCCATATGTGATTTGTCCACAATACACGAATATTGAATATAAATGATTGTCAATTAAAATATTTCATCAAACTAAGTTAATAGCATCAATATTACAACGTAATTAATATGTGATTCATCCACAAACAAAAAAAAGTGTTGTTTGTCTATATAATAGAAGCAATGACAAATTTTATTCATGTCTTTACATTATTTTTATAAATATTAAGATTTTTTTGTTTAAAAACATATTAATATTTTTTAAATTTATTTTATTAAAAATTATGGAAAATATAATAGAAGTTAAAAGGATTCGGATAATTTCTTTTTAATCTTATTTTTTCTAAGATTAATTTTGTAGGAGATTATAATATTTTTCACTTACGTATAAAATTTTTCATTTTAAACGCCAAAAACACATCGTTTGGTAACTAATAATTATAATCCTAAAACTAATGGGAGTTTAATTTTAACGTTCGACTTCTTTTTTGTCCACTTTCTTTACACGTTCTATAGCCTCTTTCATCTCTCACTGCTTCTTCAAAACCAGAAAATTAAGGTGCATTTAGAATTGAGTTGCTGTATCTTAAAAGTTACAGCTGTTTTAGAAAAAAAAATGTAACTATAAAATAAAAGTAAATAATACGTAGTAAATATAAAATTTAAACAATAATTTTAACAAAATTATTAAAGAAATAATATATTCTCCATTATCAAGTGGAAAATCATATCAATATAGTTTTTAAGTTACAACAGCTAGTATTTATCAAACACTTTACTGCTGTAGCTTTTAAGTTACAGCTGTCCAACCTCAATCCCAAACGCACTCTTAATTTGGTAATGAAGAATTCCACTAATTAAAAAAAGGGCAGGCTATTTAATTTAATTTTTTTCAATTTTGTAACTCTCTTGTGTCTCATCTCAGTTCTCTTTTGTTGGAGAATTTATGAACCGTAGGATTTCAACAATGAAAAGAAATCAGAAAAAAGGAGGGGAAAGTACTCATAGAAAACTATAATTCAAATAAACAAGAGCAAACTTCTATTTATTTTGAACTTATATGTATAACCATATTCCAATGAGAATTTTATATTTTCAAAATTGATTTAATTTTGATATTTCTTTCAAAATTGTTTTAATTGTGATAATTGTACTAAAATCAAATACAAAATAAGAAAAGAGTGGTTTAAATAATAATGGCACAGGAGTGTTTACATATGTGAAGAAGAAATAGGAGATTAAGATGGTAGACATGGAAAAGAGAAGGGATGACATAATTTAGGGTTAACTAGTTACTAATTATTCTATTTTAGTTATTCATTAAGAGCCAGATTGGTAATGCTGCAGCTTTTAAAATAATTGTTGTTAACTGTGTTGTAGAAATAATCAGTTACGAAGAGAATCAGTTAAGTGTTTGATAAATTTTATTTTCAAAAGTACTGTGAATTTTGAAAGTAATTATGGGTGTTTTGTAAATCTTATTGTAAATTGGTGCAAGAAAATAAATGACTAAAATGTACATAATGTAGGATGAAATTTACTTATACATATAAAAATGTACACGTACAATATCTCGTTGAATCAAATAATTTTTTTAAAATAAGTATAATTTTTTTAAATAAGGATAATTTTTTTTACTTACACATTGAATATGCATGAAAAAGGTGATGAATTACTTACTGTTATTAAATATGGTAATGGAACACGTACTGGATCTTGTTTTGTTGCACTAGAGAAGTTTTGATAGAACACAAAATATGAAGAAATAGGGTAAACGAAAGGTGTGCGTTAATTA
The DNA here is from genome assembly GCA_029633175.1 of Citrus glauca. Classification (NCBI taxonomy): domain Eukaryota; kingdom Viridiplantae; phylum Streptophyta; class Magnoliopsida; order Sapindales; family Rutaceae; genus Citrus; species Citrus glauca. The sequence continues at coordinate 1,197,076 of JAQOOD010000005.1, read as the reverse complement.
TAATAAAAAAATATTAAAATATTAATTTTATTTCTAATTTAAATAAGGATAATTTTGGGTTTAAGTAATAATTGTAAGGATATTTATGGAATTATATTAAAGGATAAAATTAATTCTCAAAATCAAAATCTAAAAGTTACTATTTCCCTACTTTTCAAAATCAGCTGTAGGAGGAGTTGATTCTAGCAAAAGTGATTTTGATTTTTTTTAACCAAAAACCAAAATTAGTTTTTAGATTTTTAAAATCACTTTTAACCCTCTCAAAAGCAAATCCCAAACGGGCCTAAATCGATATATGGCATTTAAGAAGAAAAAAATTAAAAGTAAATAAGATCTTACCCCTAGATACACTTAAATGGCAAGTGTCATAATCTCCCATAAATCTTGGGACAAATTAGATTAGAAATAGAAGTAAAAACAATGAAAATAGAGAGGAGATAAAGATTTCGCCTAATTCCCATCATTTATTCGAATAAAAAATAAATATTAGATTGTAATTATCTCCTGATTGAATAAAAAGTTAGAAATCAAATTATACTCCCCAAATGAAAATAATCCCCAAAGATCCCATCCCCTTAGTAATTTTTGACATCCCTAATTGGTGGTTTGCCCCATGATACATGTATCCTTTACAAAAATAAATAAATAGATGACATGCTAGTCATGTCGTCAGGCTGTATTACATAAGTTTGTTGGTGAAAAGCACATGCACGAATTAAATCGGTTAGCTCAAAACAACATACTCAAATATGTAATTGAAAAACAAAACATGATTTTCTCCATAGACTTCATTATTTCAAAATTTACATTCCAATAATAAATTGGGTTCTATTAATTTGAATTAGTTCTACAATAGAAACACTGATCATGACTGAATAGTCATAAAAATAAATATTACATATATCTTTATTATTATGATTTAATGATTAAGTACTGGTCTAATTTAACTATAGCTTAATATTTTACAAGAAATTCTTAAATTATATTTAATATATTTTACATCTACTCACATAAACAATGTGTAGTGTAAAACCAACTTATTAATATAACTTTACATTTGCCTATTTTATATATCTTACATTCAAGTTACAAGTTTTACTTTTACACTTGAGGCACAAAATTTTAAGTTTTCAATCATTGCTTAAGTGGTGAAGACCTAAAAGGGTAACATTGTCCAAAACCTTTGTTTACAGTTTCCTCCAATGGTAGGCGTTTTTATTGGTCAAACACTCCAAAATGTAACACAGACGTCGATACAAGCCCCCGTTTTATTCAATTTTAAAAAACAATTAGAATTACTCTATAGCCCCGAAGTGAGTCCCCCTAAATGGACAAATAAGAAATAACATAACATAAACCCGTAATAAAAACCTTTTAAAAAAAATTAACAAATAATAATATTATTATTATTGTTATAACTTGGTAATTTTCCCCAACTCGCTATCTTTTATGCACACAAATCTCTGACCCAAACTCAAACCCAAAATTGTCTCTTGCCTCTCTCTTTCTCTTTCTCTTTCCTTTTTCTCTTCTGGGTCTCTTCTGTTTTCTGTTGTCTAATTACAAATTCAATTCAATTAATTCAAACAGATAATGAAAAGCTACACACGTTAAAAAAAGAAGCCCCTTTTTACCACCAAATCGGGAAACGGACGAAAACCCTAACTGAGGCTTCTATCGTCAAAGCTTCCTTTTCTGTTCAAATTTCACTCTTTTTGTTCAATACTCGAAACCCATTTGCTAGAATTTGAAGATAATTGTTGACAAATTAGTTAATTTTGCTTGCTATGGAAGCGATACCGCACCCTATACCTAGAACTGTAGAGGAGGTTTTCAGCGATTTTAAGGGCAGACGAGCTGGCTTGATTAAGGCTTTAACAGCTGGTAATGGCCTAATATTTTCTTCTTTTTTTCTTTGAATTTAATTAATGGGTTTGGTCTATTTTAGCTTATGATTATTAGTTTTAATTTTAATTTTAATTTTCTGGGTTGTTGCAGATGTTGAGAAGTTCTACCAGCAGTGCGATCCCGGTGGGTTTTTCTTTTCCATATATATTTTTTGTTTATTTAATTGCAATTGGACTTTTTTTTCCTTCTTTTTTTATTTTTTTATATTATATTGACCGAATGACCAGGTATTTAATAACCAGTATGTGTTATATATAGCTCTGTTTCATGTATAAGAGAGGCAAATTATGTTATAGAAACCAACTCGATTATTTATTTATTTTTTTCAGTTGGAAGAATTTTAATGGAGACAATGTCTGTGATATGAATTAACTAAGTTCATGCTTGTCTGAGTGTTTTGAGATTGTACAAAGTCCATGATTTGTCTTTAATTCAAGATGAAATGCTTGTTTTAAGGTAGTTTTGCTTGTTGTAGCACTTGGAGGCTTACATTTTTTTTTTGTTCACTTACACTGTTAGTTTCTGTTTTATTCATGAATTTCTGTGCTTCCTCATTTGCATCGTCAATAACTCCTTCCATGATGTTTTCTTCTGTAAACACACTTCTGTTTGCCTTTCACTAGTTTGAAGGACATTTTTCATTGAAAGATCCAAATGAATTGAAATTGCTGCTATAATGTATTTGCTTTGCTGCTGAAGCAGGTCTATGTAAATAAACTAGAACTTGAAAAATCTTAAAGTGTTGTTGTAGCCATATACTTCAGTCCAGCTGGCTTCCTAGCTGCAGAAAATCTCAAGCTTTTTTGTTCTTGACTGTCAGGTTCTTGTGTTTATTATATTGGTTGGAAGCAGATGGTTAGTTCAGTGTGAATTCTTGGCATTTGGTTATGTGGAAGTTCTGGACATTTGTTGATTTATTTGTTTGCTTGGTCGATTTTCAAAATACTTCATTTTTTTTTTTGATTGTTGAAAAATCCAAAATTCTAGTGGTATTTATTTATTTATTTTTGGATTGATGCATCTATGTTTGTTGGAAGTGTGTTGTTATCTTCTGTTGAGTCCTTGGCATTTATGTTTATGCAGTTGTCCATATTTTTTTCTCGAGTTATGTGGTATCTGTTATCATATTAATTTTGATTGTCTTTTTCTCAAGTTATTTTGTATACATTTTATTGTTTCTTTTAGTAGGCATCGATATTTTCACTTTAGCCTTCCTACTTTCATATATCAGCTGGAGTGGAAAGATTGAAAGATTAGTTTGGTTCACTTTTACAATGAGCTACATGTTATTACAACACTGCATCATTTCGACCAAATAGGGAAACTGCGACACAAGAGGAATGCCCATTGGAAAATAGGGATCGTGCAGCTGGCTGATAGCAGAAAATTCCTGAATTCTTGGTGATAGTGATTATTTATGTTGGACTCCTGCTCTTATGTCTGTGGATCTGCCCACTATTTTCAGTTTGATCCTTCAATCTAATTTCCTTATGGTTGTATGTTTATTGACTTATATTCTGTCATGGTATTATGATTTGATATCCTTTTCTTATCAGGCGAGTTGGCTAACATGAAGTTCACTTTACTATTTTCGTCAATGTTTATTGGAATGCAAAGCTTCGCCATATAGTGTGGTTTGTGACTGTTGCGTTGTCTAATATGTTGCCTTATCTTCTTTTTGACTTGTTTGTAAAAAATTAGAACTCTAATTCTAATTGTCATTATGTTTGGCTGCTATACTCTATGTACACAGTCAAATCTCATCCCTTTTTCATTTGTTTTTATGGTTTATGTCCAAATGTTGCTGGGGCAGTTGATGTCAATAAAAGAGTATCTTCCTGGACTAACAGTCTCCTTCTGCATTCTTAATGTTTTATGAAACCAAGTACTTTTTTGTGCTTTTAGTTATTGGTATGATAAAATGAGATCTGATTATATGAGCAATTCAAGGCAGATTGCACATTTTTATTTAAAATACTAGTATTGTGCATACAGAAAAAGAGAACTTGTGCCTATACGGGCTTCCTAATGAGACATGGGAAGTTAACCTGCCTGTTGAGGAAGTGCCTCCCGAGCTCCCTGAGCCAGCGTTAGGTATAAACTTTGCTAGAGATGGAATGCAGGAGAAGGACTGGTTATCACTGGTTGCAGTGCATAGTGATTCATGGTTGCTTGCTGTAGCTTTTTATTTTGGTGCACGCTTTGGATTTGGCAAAAATGAAAGGTATTTTCTCTTTCTTGCCCGTTTACTTGCATTTGCTGTAATCTCCAGAGCTTTAGCATTAGCATCTGCATTTTTGGTATCATATTGTTGGTTCTTAGTCCTGTCTCATAGTTCTGCCACTGGTTTTCAACATTACAAGATGATAAATGGGATATGCATAGATATATGATTAAATTTTATGGTTGAGATTGTTTCAATTGAAAGTTCAAGGTAGTAAGTCCTGGGGAGAGCAAAAATATATGTTTGATCATTTGACTTATTTTTGTAAGAATATACATTTGATCATTCCACATATTTATCTTTTATAATGCTAATTGTTGATGATTTGTCTTCTCTCATATTTGTATTTATAACTATTTATTGGTAACTTGATCTGCCAATATTAAGTGTAACAAGTCTAATAATGTTGTCTTGACATTAATTTATGATTGGTTATTCTGTGGTCAACAATTTAAGGCCCCTCCAGGTTTTTGTTTTATACATTCTGGGGCATTTTTCACTGCTAGAGCTCTTGTCTGTTGTCTTGTAAAATTCGGTTTGAACCACCTTGGTTACTATGTTTCATTCATCTCATTCATGTTTCAAAGTCATATGATCAACTGTATGACATATGATGTTTGACAACCTATGCATTCAAGTTGTCATTAACGAAAGGAAGTTTATGGTCTCCGACAAAGTCTGACTCATTCTGCCGGTTGACACTGCTCAATGGAATGTTAATAATGTAATAGGGTATCATAGATTTCTTGAACAAAATACAAAAATAGGACTAACTGAACAATATACTACAGAACTATTGTTGAAGTTATACATGATATGGAAAACCTGCGATGCTATGCTTGACCAGGAAGTTTAAAAAAGTTAAGATGAATGTCTGGTTCTAATTTTTCTTGGAATTGGATCTTGCAGGAAGAAACTTTTCCAGATGATAAATGATCTCCCGACCATCTTTGAAGTTGTAACTGGAAATGCTAAGCAACCAAAGGACCTATCTGCTAATCACAATAGCAGCAAAAGCAAACCGAGTGGAAAGGTTTGAGGAAATTGAAATTGGAACTTAATGGTTTTCAGTTACTATTGTTTTTATTAAATTCTTTCTCTCACGGTTTGGATGTTGCCTTTGAGCAGTCTCGTCCAGCTGAATCACAAACCAAAGCAGTGAAGATGTCTCCACCACCGAAGGATGATGATGATAGCGGGGATGAAGAAGAGGAAGATGATGAACAGGGTGCCACCTGTGGAGCATGCGGGGATAACTATGGCACTGATGAATTCTGGATCTGCTGCGATATCTGTGAGAAATGGTTCCACGGCAAATGCGTAAAGATTACACCTGCGAAGGCCGAGCACATCAAGCAGTACAAGTGCCCCAGCTGCAGTAGCAAGAGGGCTAGAGTTTAAGATCGGTTATGAAGTTGGGAATTGACAATGATTGAACAAAGCAAGACAAGATTAGAACTTTTTTCGTTACAGTTTGAGAGTAAAACAGAGTCAGATACCTGTTTTAGTCAATGAATTTGCAACTCCTGTTTAATTTTCTCTGGAATTTGTGTTTTGAAATAGCTGCTGGCATTTAGAAATGCAAATGTTGGAGCAAGTTTTCTGGTGGTTTGATCTGAAGTTCTTATTGTGAATGTGTAAGCATCTTTGACAAAAGGCTCTTCCCATTCTATGACTATGTCCTTTGTTAAAGGAAAAGATTGGGACATCCCTCATTGTAGCATCAAACATTCATGGAAATTGAAGTATAACTTGGCTTGAGCTTGAAGTCATCATAACACGCTCCCAAAATTTGGTGGAAAATTATTGTCCACCAATTGCTAGCAATTGGATGAAAAAGTTTCAATTTCAAGAAGTAATCAAATATCGTTTTAAATAAGTAGATGCAAGTACAAACTAATAATGATGAGGTGGTCTTCTGATTGTGCACAATCTATTGCTAAATTTATGTTAAAAAGTGAAAAAGTGATTTGATAACATTTCACCAACTGAAGCATCCAAATGTGGGGATTTTGGCAAAAGAATGTTCCAACTATTTACGTAAGCAAACACACACACACACACACACACTCTCTCTCTCTCTCTCTCTCTCTCTCTCTCTCTCTCTCTCTCTCTCTCTCTCTCTCTCTCTCTCTATATATATATATATATATATATTCAAATGGAGGGTCTTGTCTTGAATGAATCACTGAAGAGTAACATGTTTACATTTTGACTTTCAATGATTTCATTATGGACACACACAATGATCATCACCAAAAAATTAAAAAAAAAAAGTTAAGATTTAACAAAACACACATGCAATTGGAGAGCTTTAGAAACAATTAAGACATTTTAACTCAACGTATTAATCATGATAATCATTAGTTCATGTGGAAAAGAAATTTTTTATCGCAATTATGAAATGAAGACATAATTAACTCACGCAACTTTATATTCCATTTTAATTGAGCAAAAATATCGATGTCTATTGAATTCAACTCGTTAGGTCCCTTCTTTTTTGTTGTAAATGGAGGAGCTTAAGGTTAAAAAGCCTCCCTCATATCTAAAATCTACAAAGAAACAATGAAATAAAAGACTTGTGGGATCAAGTAGGCTTTTCAATTCGTTCAAGGGCATGGGGACCTACTCTTTAAAGTTTCTATTTGTTGCAATTGCATTATTAGGCTTTGATGCTGCCGCTTGGATAAGCTTCTTGTGGTATTAATCAAAATAGAAAATGCATTGTCGTGCTATAAAATCCAACAGTAGAATTCCACCAAAATCAAACATGTTTTGTTTGTCTGAAAAATTTCTATCAGAAAAAGCACAAGAAACCAAACAAAACCAAGATGCTGCATTGGCCCTGACTTTATAAATCTACTTAAAGCCATAAATGGTTTAGGGCTTAACAAAAGGTAGGGGTGTTCGCGGATCAGATTTTATGGATTGGACATCAATCCATATCTGATTCATGATTTTGCAGATTATAATTTTTCAATCTAATCCAATCCACGGATTGATAAAATTCAATCCAAATCAAATCCATACATCTGCGGATCGGATGCAGATTTAACTTAATCTATATCCAATCCATATGTCTGCATATCGGATACGGATTTGCATCAATCCATACGCAATCTACCATTTTTCGCATTAGTTTTCAAATTAAAAATATTTAGTTCTTCCCAACTAATGAAATAAAAAAATCTAATATAAAAATAATTTTGCTATCAATTAAATTTAAAATTGAACAAAATTTAAATAAATTAATTGTTTAAATAAAGCTAAAATAATACATTTAAAGTTTCAAAATATAACATATCGAGACTAAGTATTCAAATTAAACTACAATAATACGTTCAAAGTTTCAAAATATAACACACCAAGCTTAATTGTTCAAATAATGTTACAATAATATATTAATATAACATTGAAATTAATTGTTCAAATAAATCCACAATTAATTAAAATGACAAAGTTTCGAAAACCAAACACAGTCTGATCCTTTACCAGGGCTGTTGCGCCTGTCGAAAAGTGGTGATTACGGAGCCATCCATGATGGGAACCAAGAGAAGCCGTATGGTTGGCGATCTTAAAGATTGTGATAGTGAAATTGTTCAGCTGGAACCAATGAATGTGAAGTGGCTTGATAGAATTGGGAAAGAAGATGGTTTGCTCTCGCCAGAATTGTGTGGCCGATGTCCTTTAAATCCGTGTTGAAAGTGTATCCAACCAGTATTGAGTGTTGGTAGTGTGTGCGACGGCGGGGAAGCTTAGGATTTTTTGTTTGTAAATTGTTGGTGACTTGATGTTATGTTACTTTGCTTTTGCTAGTGTGTGTGACATTGCTTTTATTTTGTTTTACAATTTTTATAAGTTATATTTGATTATTTAATTATTTAATTATTTTTTATTTTATATTATTATTAGATAATGGCTAAGATATGTTATAGTGCTTAGTAACTATGCAATGTCACATTTATAATTTTTTAATTAAATTTATAATAATTTTTTAATTATATATATATATATATATATATATATATTTGCGAATTCACGGATTTCTGCGGATTTACAGAAGTAAATCCATATCTAATCCACCAATCCATGGATCAAATTTATACGGATTGGATTCAGCGGATCGGACTGGATTCTGAACACCCCTAGTAAAAGGTATTGGTTTTTATTTTTATTTTTTATTAGTAGTATTGTCGTGCAAGCTCAAGTGATGATCAATTTTCAATTGACAAAAACCTAAAGAAACCAAAAGTTGCATGTGATTAAGCATTTGGTTGTAGATGGGTTAAAGCATGTTGTGAAAAGAAAATTTAATGTCATAAATCTCCAACTGATAAACAATTTAATGCTTGACTAACCAATCACGTGCTAAAGAGGAAAAGAGATCTGATTTGGGAATATCTTAAAGGATTAGTTTAATTGGGAAATTATTAAAATTAAGAAGAGTTGTGAAGAAAAAAAAACCATGATAGAGATTAGAGAGAGGTCTCATTGTGGCCTTGGCACATGCTTTGGTTGTTAGTTAAATAGAAATTTGATCGATCGATCACCAAAACTTGACCAACACCCATTTTTGTCTACGTTTTGATTGTGATTGATAAGCCATTTTCAATTGCTAACGTATAGATACTGCTTCAACATGGAATCTAAATCTTGATCTTGATGGTGGAGAGAAAATTGTGATTTGTTTTCTAAAAATGAAAAACAAAATTAAGATACATATGACTAATATGTAAATGATTACATGAAACGTGAAATTAATAATATCAAACATTATACATATAGATCGTATAAATGATAAATGATAAGACAAAACATCATAATAATAATGATGCACATTGTCAAAATTAGTAATACATTAACTATATTAATTATATTAGATTAAAATAGTAAAACTCTATATTGGTGTTAATGTAAAGTCTAAAATTTCACTCTTTTCTATTTTTTTTCTCTTTTAAAATAGAGATCACATTGTTGTGCGCTGCATCCTCTAAAATGTTTTTCTTTCTTTCTTTCTTTTTATTTTATTTTATCACATCATTCATGAAAAGGAAAAAAAAAACCTCATCAATTTCGTCTTCAGAAAGTACTTTCTAGTTTCTATGCAACTCTTCACCTTATCTTGGTATGAATTCACAAGCTTGATTCATTCAATAAGTTCAACCATATTGGTTGAGGAGATGGCGAATATGCATTTACTGAAAAAGCAAGGAACACCTAATGACTCTGTGCCTTAAACTTTAATAGAAGGACACTCAAAAGAAAAATGAACATATAAACAGAAAATTGCAACCAATTAATCAATAGCTATGAAAAGATCAAACTACTGAATTGAATTGTTCTATCCTCTTGTATAAATATCTGTATTTTATACCATTCAAAACAATATTATTATAGTGCATATGTATTTTACAAGGTGAAGAGTAGACATTCCTACTTAAAAACTTTTTCAAAATTTATATAACTTCTTGACACTTGAATCACATAGATAAACAATGATAGAGAGTTAGTGTAATAACATAGTATAATATTAATATTGATGGATGTAAATAGAAACATGTTACAATTTTTTTAAGTGGATCTTTTATACATTACCAATACAATATATATATATATATATATATATATATATATATATATATATATATATATATATATATATATATATAAATTAGCAAAAATAGTAGTATCAATATCTTTCCAAAAGCATATTCTTAAAAGAAGTTTATTTTTTTTCCTTTATAATGTTTTCTTTTTCTTTCTTGCAATAAATATTTCCATAAATCATTCAAAAAATATTGTGTAACAAAACAGACAAAAGACAAGAAGAGACCAAGAACTGTTTCAAGTGTAAAAAAGGCAAAAACTGTAAAATTAAAAATAAATAACAAATTAAAAAAATGAAAGACAAAAAACACAACAAAAATATCAAAAGAAGTAGAAATCCCGGGGTCCCCGGGGCTTCCTCCACAGTCCAAAGTTCTCTTTCACACACACAGTCACTCACATTCCAAAGATTCAACTTTCAACACTTTTGATTTGAGGCGCCAACTAAGAAATAGGAGTAAAAAGTAAAAAATCAAAAATAGAAATAAAAGTAAAAACCCTAGTGACAGTGAGTGAAGAAGAAGAAAAGGAAAAATCAACAAAAAAAATTATTTATATTGTCAGGTACTGGTCCATTTCATACTCTCACACTGTCAAAATCCATTCTTTCCTATCCACTCTCTCTTTCACTTATCATTTATTACCATTTTCGTTCAAAGTTTCAATTTTTTTTCCTTTTTGTTGTTGGGTTTGTATGATTTGTAAATTTTGTGTACGTGGGGTTTGAAGCTTTGATGAGTGAAATGCGAATGTGGGTATTGTTTTAAACTTGTAAAGTTTTGTTTTGGGGTTTGTGGGTTTTTTTTTCAATTCTTGGTTTGACCAAGGGAAATGGCTGAAATGAGAGGGAGGTTGCAGTTGAAGAAAGAGCTGACACAAATTAGGAAAGCAGCCCGTTTGCGTGATCCGGGGACCACATCTTCTTGGAAGTCACCATTGAGTTCATCCAGATCTCTAGCAGCAGCAGTGGCAGCAGCTTCTGCTTCTGGCTCTGCTTGGAAGATCAATAACAATAACAAGCAATTGGTTGATGAAGACAACAATGTGAGTATTAATAATGGGAATGTGAATGGGAAAGAGAAGAGGGTGTTTTTGTGTAATTGGAAGAATCAGAAATCTTCGAGTGAGACTAGTGCAGTTGCAAGAAATGATGATGATGATATTGATGTCGATGATGATGAGGATGAAGGATCTTCTTCGGTTATCGAAAGTGTTGATGATAGCTTGAGTGATGCAAGAAATGGTGGTGATTCAAAGAGTGATACTTATTTGGGTGAGAGTCGGGCATCGTCGATTTTCAGGTGTAGAGATGCAAATCTTGTGTCTGTGGCAACTCCAGCAATGAAAAGAGCAATGGCTGCCAAGAGAAAAAGTAAGAGACATAAAACCCTTTCCGATTCTTTAACTAGATATCAACAAAAGCAAATTATTCTTGCTAGGAATTCAGCGGCATTAGGTTTAGGCAGGGATGAGTCTGTTGAGCAATCCGATGATACTGAAGATTATTGTAATTCGGAGGATTTTCGTAAATATTCTGGGGCTTCCCCATTGCTATTAAAACTTAAGCATAAGAACTGGTCACATTCGTCTTCTAAGTTGTTGAAAGGTGGTAGAAAAGAAGATTCGTCTTATTGTTACAGCACACCTGCATTGTCTACTAGTTCTTATAATAGGTATGTTAATCGTAATCCTAGTACAATTGGATCTTGGGATGCCACAACAGCATCCTTGAATGATAATGATGATGATATGGATGATCATTTGGATCTCCCGGGTCGTCAAGGATGTGGGATTCCGTGCTATTGGTCAAAAAGGACACCAAAACATAGAGGGGTATGTGGGAGTTGTTGCTCTCCTTCCCTTTCAGATACTCTAAGGAGGAAAGGAAGTAGCATTTTGTGTGGAAGCCAGAAGATGTATCATGGAAGGAGACGCTCGTCATCTGTTTCTAACAAGAGGAGAATGGCTTCAAGAAGTGCCCAAGGTGTTCTCCCATTACTCGCCAATAATGGTGATGGGAGAGCAGGGTCATCTATCGGAACTGGCCGTAGTGATGATGAACTTTCTACAAACTTTGGGGAGCTCGATTTGGAGGCATTAAGCAGATTAGATGGCAGGAGGTGGTCATCAAGCTGTAGGAGTCAAGATGGGTTAGAGATTGTAGCTTTAAATGGAGAGGAAGAGGAAGGTGCACTGGAGAATATAAGGAGTTTGAGCCAGAAATACAAGCCGATCTTCTTTGATGAATTGATTGGACAGAATATTGTGGTTCAATCACTTGTGAATGCCATTTCAAGGGGAAGAATTGCTCCTGTTTATCTTTTCCAAGGTCCTCGAGGGACAGGGAAAACGTCAACGGCTAAGATCTTTTCTGCTGCTCTGAATTGTGTGGCTACTGACCAAACCAAGCCCTGTGGGTACTGCAGAGAGTGTAACGACTTCATCTCTGGAAAAAGTAGGAATTTTATGGAAGTTGATGGCACCAATAAAAAAGGAATGGACAGAGTTAGATACATTTTTAAACACTTATCTGCTGGTCTTCCATCAGCCTCTCCACGATTCAAGGTTTTTGTTATTGATGAGTGTCAACTGTTGCCCTCAAAGACATGGCTGGCGTTTCTCAAGTTTCTTGAAGAACCACCACAGAGAGTTGTGTTCATATTCATAACAACAGATATTGACAATGTGCCCCGTAGCATACAATCACGGTGTCAAAAATATCTATTCAACAAAATTAAAGATGATGACATTGTAGCTAGGTTGAGGAAAATTTCTGCTGAGGAGAATCTGAATGTTGAGCCGGATGCATTAGATTTAATTGCTCTGAACGCTGATGGTTCTCTTCGAGATGCTGAAACTATGTTAGACCAGCTCAGTTTGCTTGGAAAAAGAATCACTTCATCTCTTGTAAATGAACTTGTGAGTTTTATCGACAATGCTTTGTTGGCATGGCTTGATTCGGATTTAGTTATTAACACTACCATAATTTCATGAATGGGAATATGATCAATTAACAAAAAAACTATTTTGTAAAGAAAAGCTAAACCATCTCAAGTGCATGTGAGTTTCATATTTTTCTGATCCTTTAGTTGTACATATAATTAGTTCAACTTACATATGCAATTTGCTGACTTCTCTGCAGGTGGGGGTTGTTTCTGAAGAGAAATTACTGGAACTTTTAGAATTAGCGATGTCATCAGACACTGCAGAAACGGTGAAAAGAGCCAGGGAGTTGATGGATTCTGGGGTCGATCCAATGGTTTTGATGTCTCAACTGGCTAGCCTCATCATGGATATCATTGCTGGAACCTACACCATTGGTGGAAGGAGTTGTGAGTATTATCCATTTCACTTTTTCATGGTTGTTTCTTTGGAAGCAAAAGCTCCAAAGAGATAGAAAATTTGTTCTCTAATTAGATCAATCTGCTATGTTTGAAATCCCTGTTAACTCAATTTTGGTAAGTTAATATTGGGAATACCAGACCGCCTAGATATACTAAATTATAAATTGGTAATACCTAGCTTTTCAAAAAAATGCGTCGGAGAAACATTTTTCTCTTTATTTTTGTTTTACTGAAATCTCCATGGACTCAAGTACACAATTTGTGTATAATGTCTTTGAGGTGACTAGACGTCCCATTTATTCTCATAAGGAAAAATATTGGTATGTATCTATTATCATTGATTTGTCTCATCATATTTTTTATAAGGTAAGTTTTAATCTGCAGCAATTTTCCAAGAAGGTTAATTCTTTTAGTTACTTGTCGTGTATTTGCAGCCAACTTAAACCCATTATGGAAAGTTGGTTAACATTGTATCCAGAACCTTGGTTTGCTGATTGTGATTGGTTACATTGTATCCATTTTATCCACCTTTTATCGTTGTTCCAACTTTCATTTATTTATCTATCTTAGCTTCAATTGAAATGCAGCCAAAAAAGAAAAGGAGAAACATTTTGAGTTTCAAACCCATTGTAAAATTTATTCTCTGCTGTCAGTTAGAAATATTACAATTGAAATTACTGATATGCATTGTTGTTGTCATTCTCTAGTAACTGAAGCAGAATTGGAGAGATTAAAGCATGCATTGAAGCTCCTTTCAGAGGCTGAGAAACAGCTAAGGCTTTCAAGTGAACGCTGCACGTGGTTCACTGCAACCTTGTTGCAACTTGGTTCAATGCATTCACCAGATCTCACTCAGTCAGGTAGCAGTAGAAGGCAGAGCTCTAGGACTACCGAGGAAGATCCATCAAGTACTTCAAGAGAAGCTGTTGTTTACAAGCGGATGTCAGGTCCTCAATATATGCCTCAAAATGCAGTATCCCCTGCTTCCTTGCGTGAACCAGTTAATGGAAATTCCAGGCATCTTGGAGAAGTATTATCACGAATTGATGGTCATAATTCTTATTCCAAGCCCTCACATAGCCGGTTGAAAGATGCGGGTGCCTTGGCTGTCTCACAGAATGGCAATATTGTTGGAAATACGATTATTACATGCAGAAATTCAGAAAAGCTAGGTGAGATCTGGGCACAGTGTATTGAAAGGTGTCATTCGAAGACATTGAAGCAGCTACTGCACGTCCATGGAAAGCTTTTGTCTATCTCTGAGGTTGAAAGTAAGTCCAATAAGTTTTGCTGGGAAATTGAATTACACAGTGTAAAAGAATATATACACAGACATTGTATATTCTTAATCGTTATTACTGTTATTTGATTCTCAATCCAATTAACTGAACACACTCGCACACTACCAAGGCCTAGCTCCACTGGTTAGTGGACGGCCTTCTTAAAGGTTCGAGACTCATGTAGTGTGCGTGCGTATTTGATTAATAATTTTTTTTTAAAAAATCTTATTTAATTTAAAAAATATTCGAGTAGTCAAGAAGTGCTTCCAGGAAATTTTGGGTGAAAATAATCCTTTGGGCTATGATTGCTAATTTTTTTGTAAATTTAAGCATCTTAATTTTTGAAGTTCTATAAAAATGAAAGTGGGTAAAGTGTCATATTAAGTGTAAATTGCGAAACTAATAAGGATTTTGATTTGTTAAGTACCTTGAGAAATGGTATATAGTGCTGTAACAATATTGTTTTTCTCTCTCTGTGGCTCCCTATTTTTGGCCTCTACTAATATGGATTTTGATTTATTAAGTTCCTTGAGTGGAGGTGTATAGTTCCTTGTCTGTCTCCATCTCTGGCTCCCTATTATTGGCCTTTTTGGTCCACATGCTGTTGATTCAAATTTCCTTAAAGATGTTTGCAAGTGTTTAAATTTCTATATTTTCTCCTTGCAGGAGTTTTAATTGCCTATGTTGCATTTGGAGATGGAGATATTAAGTCAAGAGCAGAAAGGTTTTTGAGCAGTATTACCAATTCAATTGAAACTGTATTGAGACGCAATGTAGAGGTTAGAATAATCCTGTTGCCGGATGGTGAGGCTTCTATTCACCATGGAATTTCTAATGAGGTACCTAAAGGTCTCAAAAAGACAGAAACCACTACCGCAATTGAGAGGGAAGGAAAGGCACTTTGCTCAAATGCAAACGATAATTATTCTGATTCAGACTCACGGCAGATTCCTGTTAATGCAGCGAGGAAAGTATCCAGAGGAAGTTTTAATGAGTTGGAAGGTAAGTTTAAAGGAGAGGATGATCATTCAAATTGTTCTCCCCTTTTTGCTGACGGCAATTTGGAAATTAGTAGTACAAAAGGGAGGAGGCAGGAGATTCCAATGCAGCGAATAGAATCCATAATCCGCGAACAGAGGTTAGAAACTGCATGGTTACAGGCTACAGAGAAAGGAGCCCCTGGATCACTGGGTCATTTGAGACCTGAGAAGAATCAAGTGTTGCCCCAGGAGGATATCTATCGACAAAATCATATGGAGTCCATTCTTTCATCAGGATTGTCTTCTCAGCAATGGGAAGATGAATTAAATCAGGAACTCAAAATTTTGAAGCTTAATGAAGATAGAGTGCTCAAGAAGGATGAGAATGGCAAAAAGGGTGAAAATTACCCAATATTGCCAAGCTTATTGCATGATAGCAGTTTTATGGGGAATTTCAGCAAAGAGAACCAGTAAGTCTTTTTACTGACATCTATTGTAATTTTATATTATTTTTTCTGTGATACTTTGCACTCCTTGGGTCCCAGTTGAGAATAGATTTCCAAAAACTAAAGCCTAGAAATTGATAGAACAATTAGGTTGCTTGAAATTTGTTGACTATATCCCAGCTTGTTGCTAGGTATAGGGTTTGATCTTACAAGATCCAGCTCAAAGTCCAATACCCAGTGCCAGAAGTTTAGAGAAAAGTGGCTTAATCCAATACTGAAGAATTCAAGATTGTTGAGTTTACCTTTTTCTTGAAGTATTAGATTCTCACTTAGACTGTATACCTCTCATGCTAAATGCTGGTGTTTCTTTAGGGGATATGAATCAGGGTCACAAGCTGGAGGTTGCAGTGGGCTATTCTGTTGGAATAACACCAAACCTCATAAGAAGGGAAAGGTATTTTATCAGTATTAATATGTTTCTTCCTTCATTCTAGCATTTTGCATAAAGTCATCAGGTTCTATTTCTGTGTGTGAACAGGTCAAAGGAACCCCTGTTCGATCAAGAAAAGGCGGGCATTTTTCATTATTTGTCGATTGCACAAAGGCGAAAAAAAGTGAAAGCAGGCTTAGAAGATAAATGAGGAGCTTAAATTTAAGTAGTTGGGAATTCATCCTTTTGTTTTCTTAGCAAATTTTTTGTGTATTTATTTTCCAGTTAAATCATTCTTCAAGAATGCGAGCGGAGCTCAAAGAGAATGATGTAAAATGAAAAGGATATGTTGGACTTTGGCATTTGTTTAGCTGCAGCTAATTTTTATGCCATGAATTATATATAATGAGAAACGGTCTAAGATGAAAGCAATTCAGCTTTTGCACTGCCTTGCTTGCTGGTCTAGTAAAATCAGTTATTGCGAGTTGCTCATGGTGCCATTTCAACCCATTCATTTACGGATCCGCTAATATACATCAGATAATGCATGTTACAGATCTCAACACAACATTTGAAACTTCTTACAGTAAACTTGAAACATCTAATAGAAATATAGAAATCAAACTTGAATTGTAAACCAAAATTTGAAATGTTTAATAGAAAACTTGAACGGTTTTTGTGTACCGAATCCCATTTATTCACCATTTATTCAAGGTGTACCGTGGAGTATGGACCCGAGTGTTTAGTTAAAATTTCAGAAGCAACAAGTTCAAAAATACAACACAACAGATAAAATCTTCTATTAAGAAGATGCTGAGCTCAAATTCAATATCCTCTCTGCAATTAACAAATCATCAGGGGTTGTAACCTGGAATTCAGAATACACAACACATCAATTTGCAGTTCATATAACTTCAAGGTCACCTTTTTCATGCATAGGATGAATTTTTTGAGGAAACTACTGTATTTCATGCTAAAAAACGTTGATTCTGTTATATGAAAATGCTAAATGTCAATCAGGTGAGATTTCCACCCATTACCTTGATGTTGGTGTAAGATCCTTCGGTGATGTATACAGGATGTTTGAGATGCTCCACTATAGATACATCATCAGTAACTTCAAGACCTTCCCTGTAGACAATTACAGTTTGCTAAGAACATTTTTTCTGTATAGAGGTGTGAACACAATGAATTAAAATGGAACAACCAGTAAATTGTTTTTATCTGGAAATCATGGACATCAGTATCAGCATGATGGGTTCACAGTAAAAGATTTATAGATGAGGAGCTTAAAAGCAAATGCAGTACCTATTGACAAGCTCAAAACCCTTTTTAAGCAAGTCAGGCTTAATCACCTATAACAAAAAATTTATGGAAGTTACAAAATAATATATCCAATATGTCAAATTGTTAGAACAGAAATATCATGCAGTCTCTTGCAATAGCAAACCTGAGGGGTCTGCATTTCCCAAAGTGTTTTGCGGTCCAGGGTTCTAACCACAAAAGATTCGCTATTTGCCTGCATGCATATATTAGGGAATAAGTTCCCAAATCTATAAAACCATTTGCTTCCCCAAACTATATTCTCCAATGCACATCCGGAGTATAAGAAGCAGAAAGCAATGAATTTTAACTGGAATAAGAAAGTGAAGTAAAAAGACGTATCAAATCCCAAATGGTACAAGTGCAAAGGCTAATGTGCACCTCTTTAATTGTAGCTTTGGCAGGAACACCGAGTACAGCTGCTCCGACCCGCAAAGCATCCATAAGGACCTAATAGTAGTAAAGTAATGAGGCACGTAGCCAATATTTTTCTGGAACTCCTTGTAAATATGGGAATGTTTACTAGACCTGTTTACTAAACCAAACCACCAGCCCATACCTTTTGCACATCTTTAGATAATACCAAAGGTCTAGCAGAATCATGGATGCACACGAGCTCAGAGTTAAAATCAACTTCCTGGATGCAAAAGCAGCATATAACAATACAAATGAAAGCTAATGTTAAATTATCAGCCACTAAGAGCAAATCAAAAAACTGGATGAGAAAAAAAGAACTGGATATCAGGACACCATAATGTTTGACTAATTTGTTACGAAACATTTGACTCAATAAACAATTGATATAATATCTTATTGTGACTTTATTGGTGGGTCGTCAAGTTTAATTTTTTGAAAAAAAGAAAAAGAAAAAAGAAAGAAGCTAATAATCCACGTATGCGTGCCACCAATCCTTGAGATAAATCATTTGGTTATATTCTAACAATTCATGGCACGAAGAATTAATAACAGATAAAATATAAACCCAGAAAGAAGAAGAATAAAGCAGTGTTGCTGCCAAATTTCAAGCAAAATCCAGTTTTCTTTAAGTTAAATTTTATGAGCAGAGAAATTTATTTGCTAGCAGTAACCATTGAATAGTTTTCAGTAAGTTTTTGCAGGCACTAGAGGAAAATTGAATCAACATAAGATGTTGAAAAAGCAAGAACATAGATAGAGAAACTAAATTTCCTCTTAATTATCCATGCACCTGAAGTCCGCTGTAAACAGAATCTTGCCTCTCCTTCCCTGGAAGTGAGAATTTAAGGTCTACATTGATCCTCTCTTTGGTTTCTGAAAGAAAAATCAAGAAATTAGTTTAAATATTTCTGGTAGCACTCATGCCCAACATTAAAAGGTGACCAAACTGGTATACTCATTAATAGGAGAAAGCATACTATGCAAGCACATGAAGAGAGAGAGAGAGAGAGAGAGAGGACAGAAACCTTCAAAGATGTCACTGTAAGATGGATCACAAACTACCACAATTTCCTTCACTTCAACCATGCGTGAGAAAGTGTAGAAACTGAAGAAAAGATGCATTTTATTATTTTCAGAAGAAAAAACGAGGATCAGTCATAAGCAATGGAAACAATGACCATTACAACTTTAAACACATAAATGTTATTTTGCCTGAGGGCCAGACCTCAGTAACTGAATCCCACCCAGGGTACCTTTAACCCAAGGTACTATTCTAAAATAAACTGAGAATCACATTAACAACACTACGGAAATACTATAATGTTTGTCACTGGATCAAGAAGAACACTCCATATTCCCAGAAAGACCACCTCTCACATTCTATTTGATTTTTCATACCGAATGTAACTGAACATAGGTTACAGTTTAAACACGGAAGTCCCTCTTAAACCATCCATCAATACTTTGATATAAAAATTAATATCTAACACAGGTTGTTGGAATACTACAATATTGTTGATGCAAGATATTGGCATTTACCTATACAGTGCAATGGGTTGACCCAAAAGTGGTAGATACTGCTTTGGCATGTTCGCCTATTGGGACAAACATAAAATAACCATCATCTGAAAGAAGAAAATTAAGAACAATAGGAATTGAAGAACGTAATAAACTTATACATACAATATGGATAATACCATAGCATTGTATGCATATCCAAACAATACAAATAACAGCTCATATGAAAATGAGCCTCTGGATAAAAACAACAAGATACTTACACCCATTCTTTTGCCCTTCCCTCCAGCCAAAAGAATCACTGATACACTCTTATCTTTAACAACGACAGAACCCTGAGATACAAGAACATAACATGAATAACTGCTAAAAATGGATGTGAAGCAACTCAAAGGAAATAAATCCCACTTACATTATCAACTTTAGCAGAACATCTAATCCTGGATGTTGCAAGCCTGGCCTTCCTTGTCAAGCCAAAGAACTGAGTTTTATGACCTGAGAAGCACCAAATTGAATAGAAATCACATCAAAATAACAAGCAAAAGATATGCTTCATTGCCCATCAAAAGTTACCAGTTCCGGGGAAAGTTTGGTGGTTGTCTGGGAACAGTGAGAGAGAAGAAGTTGAAGAAGACAGAGCAAGGTTCAGCTGAAGCAGGCCCATGAGTCTAATTTGTCAGCTTCACCTTTCTCAGTCAGTCAAATACCGAAATTGAAATATGCAAACGAAGAAGTGAAATGCTGCTGAGAGATTAAAGCAGAGAATGTAGTGTGTGTTTGTTGACTCTGTGCAGACGGAGGCAAATCAAAACGATCATTATTCTTGTGCTGTTCAAGTTTTTTTTTTAAATTTCTTTCTTTCTTTATTTATTATCTTTTTAAGACAGCCATCTTTGAAATAAACAAAGTTTCAGTCACACAACTACCGCTCAAATTCAGAGGGTGATAAATAAATGAACCAATGGTAAATTTAGATAAATTAAATTTGATGATAAAAAATAATTGAAATTTTATTTATTTTTATATACTTTTGATATTT
The DNA here is from genome assembly GCA_029633175.1 of Citrus glauca. Taxonomy (NCBI): domain Eukaryota; kingdom Viridiplantae; phylum Streptophyta; class Magnoliopsida; order Sapindales; family Rutaceae; genus Citrus; species Citrus glauca. The sequence goes on along the minus strand of JAQOOD010000005.1, from coordinate 1,176,560 downwards.
AACCATATTGAATTTAGTTTTCTTACAAAAATATCATCTAGGTCCATGAGAAATTGGGGTTGGTGCTTAAAAGTTTGAGCTTTTTCATTGGGGGAGAAAGAAAAAAAAAAGAAAGAAAGAAAAAGTTCAGATATCTTGAAAAAAAAATTAGAGCAACAAACACCTTTTAGCATAAAAAACTAATGAAATAAGAGATTCATAGCTGATTGGTCCCCCTAATTTTGATTTTTTTTTAAAAAATTGAAATTAATGTTGAAAACGCGGCGTTCGCTAAAAGGGTACTATATTTGCAACTATGGACACTCCCACACTCGATACAATCCCACTGCCCACCATAACTGGTTGACGTAAAAACCCTAATTCACCCCTAACACATTCTCTATCGCCTCCCTCCTCCTCGTCCTTCACTCACTGTCACACTTTGCCGTCGGCTTTTGTCCGCATCGCCGTCCTTTCGTCGCTTAACAGTCGCAAAACCCCAAGGTTAGCTTCTTATATGTAATGTTTTCCATTTTTCAAGTTTCATTTCGCGCCAATTTCTCTATATATGCTTCCATATAATAAAGTCACAACATTTCTCAACTTTAGATCATGAAAGGGGCTCGAAGCCCGTAGTTTGAGTAGACATAGGATTATAATTAGGTTTATTGCTTCTGAAAATATAAAAATTCAATCTTTTTCACAAGTCACCTTACCTGTTTGATGTAAGTGCGCTTAGGATTCAGGTGCTGCGGCATTTTCACAAGTCACCTTTTCTGTTTGTGCTTAAGCTTGATTTCTCATATCTTATATGGGTGAATTATAATTTCTGAGTTGTTGTATTTATTCTAAAAATTGGGTTTGAGGATGATTGCCCATCTCTCTCTAGTTTTGTCATTTTCCTTGTAGAAATTTATCTATTTTTGGGTATGCATACAGGTTTAAAGATGAAGAGGATGGTAGCTCTTGGATTTGAAGGGTCGGCTAACAAGATTGGTGTTGGGGTTGTTAAGTTAGATGGAAGTATTCTATCAAATCCACGACACACTTATATTACGCCACCTGGCCAGGGATTTCTTCCACGAGAAACTGCCCAACACCATCTAGAACACATTCTTCCACTTGTCAAATCTGCTTTGAAAACTGCTGGAATAACCCCAGGTGAAATTGATTGCCTTTGTTACACCAAGGGTCCAGGCATGGGAGCCCCGCTGCAGGTTGCTGCTGCTGTTGTCCGGGTTCTTTCTCAGCTGTGGAAGAAGCCAATTGTTGCTGTTAATCACTGTGTGGCACATATTGAGATGGGCAGGATTGTGACTGGAGCGGAGGATCCTGTTGTGTTGTATGTCAGTGGTGGAAATACCCAGGTGATTGCTTATAGTGAAGGAAGGTATCGGATCTTTGGGGAGACTATCGATATTGCTGTGGGTAACTGCTTGGATCGGTTTGCTAGGGTCTTAACACTGTCCAATGATCCAAGCCCTGGATATAACATTGAGCAGGTATGTGAAGATTGGTTTATTCAACATTTTTTTTTCTTTTCAGAAGGATTAAATCCATTCAGATTTTATAAGTAATTGTAAAACATTTAGGTAAGGAATTATTTAGAGCAGTTGAATTTTTAAGTCTATATCTGGGCCCTACCTGTGAGGTGGTTTAAGCATGTGTCTCACAATTCGAGAATTGTGTTTCTGTTACTTGCTTGTCTTCTGATCTTCATTCATCATTTCCTGAATCATCATCATGGAAATATATACTTGCATTAAGTTATTTATCAAAAATAAATAATGGAGATAGCTTTGGGTGCTGACTTCTGTTTAATGGCTGGTAGATTGAGTGGTGGGACAGAAGGTCTTCCATTTTGATTTGCCTAATATGATTTTCTTCTTTCCCAGCTGGCAAAGAAAGGGGAAAAGTTTCTTGATCTTCCTTATGTTGTAAAAGGGATGGATGTCTCTTTTAGCGGGATATTGAGCTATATTGAAGCAACTGCTGCGGATAAGCTCAACAATAATGAGTGCACTCCTGCAGATTTGTGCTATTCCCTGCAGGTTAGTTGCATTTTTTATCCTTCAATCCGTTGGAACAGCATGAGCCATAGCTTTAAAGACTGCAATCATATCTAGCCATTCTTCATGGATCGTTATATGAATCGTGTGATAACGTAATTGGAAATTTACATTTCGCTTGATGATATGTGTTACAGGAAACACTTTTTGCAATGCTTGTGGAGATCACGGAACGGGCTATGGCACATTGTGACAAAAAGGATGTTCTTATTGTCGGCGGTGTAGGTTGTAACGAGCGATTGCAAGAGATGATGAGAATAATGTGCTCCGAGCGGGGTGGAAGGCTGTTTGCAACGGATGACCGCTATTGCGTTGACAACGGAGCGATGATTGCGTACACTGGTCTGCTTGCTTTTGCTCATGGCTCAGCAACTCCGTTAGAGGAATCAACCTTTACCCAGCGATTCAGGACCGATGAAGTGCATGCGGTCTGGAGAGAAAAAGAAGATTCAGCTTGCAAGAATGGGAGCCATTAAGGAAGCTAGCTGATTCGGATGGTAGATTTAGAGGTAGAATCATTCTGGCAGTGCCAGCGATAATGTAGTAATAGGCTTGCGAATGAATTTTGACTCAAAGATGTTGTAAATTTAAAGTAGGAAGCAAATTATTTTGTGTTCAAGCATTTAAAATAGTTTGTATTTTGTTCTTAGTAATGTACATCCACGATTTAAGGATTAGTTATATAAAGTACCCTTAATTATAATGAGTTGATGGTTTAGGGGATGATGTTATTTGTGTTATCGTATTATCATGAACGTAAGTTTGGTTAATTTACAACTACAACTCCACTTATTGAGATTTTATTAAATTATGCCCATCGAAAGAATTTGTTCACCAAATCGTAAATCCGATAAATATGAAAATTTTAATGGGCTAATGGGCTTGCTTAGTTGAAGTGAGATGGAGAATGAAGGCCAGGCCCAATCAAGCCCAAAAAATACAGAATGCGGCAAACTAAACTAGAAGGGCATGATCAATTTCGCTGTTCCCATATTCCACCACACGACTGACAGAAGAAGAAGAAGAAGCATCGATCGAAAGGGTTAGCGATCGTTGGCAAAATAAGTGAAAGGATGGGGCACACAGGCGAGTTCTTCAGGCGAAGAGATGGGTGGAGAAAGCATCCACTGCTGACGAGCAATCTGCGTCAAGCCACCCCAGGGCTCGGCATCGCTCTCGTCGCTTTTGGAATCTATCTTGTTGGCGAACAAGTCTACAATAGGGTCATCGCTCCTTCTCCTTCTCATTCTCACTCTCACCACACCCACCACCAGCACTCCGCGGCTTCCTCTTCTCACTGAATCTCTTCAGCTCTCCTGCTTCTCTCAGGTGTGTTGTTGAATTGAATTGTCCCCACATTTGACTGCAAAAATCTCTCTTTTTCTTTTCTGGGTTTTTATTGTTTAATAAATTTTTGTTAGGTTTGTTTTCGGTGTGATTTTTTGAGATTTGGGGTTTTGTTGGGGATTTTATGAAATGGGTATGTGATAATTTTTTAGGTTTTTCTTAGTTTAGTTTAACAATCTGGTTAGATTCATCCATCGTGCTTCAGCTGCTGATCCTACGTATTTGAGAATAAATTTATCTTCTTGCCTGTTTTTGATAGAATTAGCATTCGTCTGTCTTTTTTTTTTTAAATTATGATATGTTTGTTAACCATGAGAGAATGTGCAAAATTTTGGATTTTATGGGTTTTTTGTGAAATGAATATGTCTGAAATTTTTGTCTTTATTGATATTAAGATCTAGTCAGGTTCACCTGCTCTCTGGCCATCTGGGTAGAACGATTCATTTCTTTTGTGTTTTACTTATTATGCTTATTTTCTTGCTATTGGTGCTAGATTTAGGATTTTCTGGTACTTTATGACATGTTTGTATATAGTTTAGGTTTTTATTTGTATTATGACCACATTGGTTTCATTGCTCTCATGATTTCTGGTTGCTAAATCATACTCTTTTGACGTGCATCATATGGTTATTGTCTTGTTTTATTCACATGATCTCTAGTTGAGCTGAATGTGTAGAGTTGTTACTGTTCAACCAGGGTTTCTATTTAGTAATCGCTCCATGTGAGGCAGTCCCACTTTTTCCTTCTGCAATGTAGCTGCTATTTCATTCAATTTGACTAGGATTTTGTTGTCTGTAGCTAATTGATCATCATTGATGGAGGAATGTTAGGAAATTAAGTTGTGTTAAATACTAAATATAGACAATTTGGTTAGGCACAAGACGAATGAAAGATGTTTGTTCTTAGATGTAGGGTAGTAAGTTATTCACTTACACTGATGAAGTTATAACTAACACTAGTTTCACATGGTTGAGTGATTTACTTGTATGGTTATTTTATCTGTTGGGATTGCAGTTGTGGGGATTAGCTAGTTCAACCGGCAAGTTCTTTTTCACTTTGATGGGGTGTGTTAAGAATGAATGACATTCAAACTGGGGATTTGATGCCAGGGGCTTTTTAACTCTATGGAGGGCAGGGCTTGAGGGTCGCAAAGAACACCTTGGAGATTGTCATTTCTAGGATGAGCAATAATACCCTTCTGAAAATTCATTGGTTTGTCAGTGTTTGATTTATGACCGTCCGATTTCTGATCCTACAATTTTTTGGGCTAATTTAGAAATCATATGGTGTTAATTATTGTATCTTTTTTGGTAGTATTTTACGAAATAATATTTGCTTATGATTGACTTAACAAAACGATATCCGGTGTGCTTGTATTAACCCTGCTGTGTTTTCGGAAGGCTTGCAAGTAATTTTACAGTACAGAGGGCTGCTTTATTATTCTGTTTAGTTGGTTATTGATGTAGAACAGGCTGTAACTTGGACAGTTTGAAGTTTTTCTTTATTTTAAGTTTTTTTAAAATTCTGTCTGTAGAACTTTATTGTGTTAAAATATTTTGAATTTACCCAGTTTGGGAAATTCCTGTTATTTAGTGTTTTAGTATAAAAGGGAGCTGAACCCTATTTGTTTTGGTTGGTTGATTCATAATTAAAAAAAAAAAAATCTTTTTGGGAAGATTTGTTCTTTCTTTACTTTCGTGTTGTGTCAGTTATCCCTATTAAAGTTTACAATTTCCCTTTATTATTCTTTGACAGGAGCTTTTGTGAATATGTGATTTAAGCTGGCAGAATTGTTACATGCAGATTTAATATGACCAAACAGATCCTCTATCTAGTCCTCTAAGTACTACCTATCTTGATTTTTTTCTTAATAGGTGGCTGAAGATAGTGGTCACATGTTGGAAGAGGATTGAAGTTGGACTTGTTTGCATTTCCCATTTTGTTGTTTGATTTAATAAGATCAACTTTGCCATGTTTAGTGTTCAACTTGGACATGTTTAGTGTTACTTTGTTGTGTATTAAGTTTAGAGTGAGACTTGATATATTATGTAGATGTTTAATCTTTTGCTTTTGATATTGATATGCATTCAATGGCTTTACATTTGGTGCCTGAAATGTTTCGAATAAAGAAGTTTCCTCATATAAATATATTGTCTTATTTTTTTAATATTTTTGGGGTCAAGTTTTCTATTTTTATGCATAACGTTTTTATGGTTTGTTTCCTTAATTTGAAATTTTTGTACCATTCATTGAAAAAAGAAATGTAACTTAAGATGATCGACTTAAATTTTCATCCGTTTCATTTCTTTCAATCTAAAGGTGTATATTTTTTTTGTCAAAAAGCTGCAATGAGTCACCTTTATTCTTCTATTATCGAAATGAATAGATCAACCGAATGAAAGTTTAATCAAAATATTGAATGGATTAAATGGATGAAAATTGAAGTAAAATGTTGAAGTTAAGGAGCCCTAAAAATCATAGAAGAAACTCGGTAAGAGTAACGTTGAAAATATTTTATCTCTTATTTTAATAATTTAGGGATTTTTATATTAGAAAATTGCTTTATATATATATGTGTGTGTTGAAATTATATTATTCCTTACTTAACAACTTCAGAGATTTTTTAGAAAATTATACACACACTCCTTCTAATAAGAGAATTACTTAATTTCATGCAAAGTAAAGGATAAATTAAAAGTAAAAAACACATATTTTAATATACCAAAAAATAAACTACACTGTTTTGGAGTGTGTTTTGTAAACTTTCAAATTTTCTTTTACTTGATTGAAGTAAGTGATCCCTCAGTGTAAAATTACTTCATATATATAATATAATACATTATATTAGAGTGTGTGTTTTAATTCTCTTTTAATTTATCCATTATCTTAATGATTTAAGAGATCGTTTACTAGATAATGACTCGTATATTTTATTTTGACTTAAATTTTTTACATAAATATTGAGTTATTGGTTTATCACAATTCAATCGTAGATAAATTGATATAATTAGTGGTAGTTTTATATGTGTGTGTAGTTTTTTTTAAATGCGGGTGTCTTTATTTTTTTTACTTAGATATATTTTTAAATTATGGGAATTTAAAATCATATAGTTTAACTGCGCTTGAAAATAATTATATAAAAGAGTATGCGTGGAGTGGAAGGATATAATTATGATATCCTGATTGAACAAACCACCAGGCCAGCTCGATTCTTTCTGCTAACACTAAATAATTAATTAATCATGTTTCATTTTTATTATGATAATTCCCAGTTTATAATCATGCCGTTAAATAAGAAAAAGTATATGGCGTGGCCTCATAAAAAAAAAAAAACTTTATTTGAAGTAGTGGAAAAGAACAGTATATTTAAATTGGTCTCGGAGAATGGTTGGTGAATGAGGCCAAATTAAATTTGCGCGAAAAATCCAAAAGCATGTGAGACTTGCTCAATTATTGTATTGTGTGTCCTACGCTATAATTAAAGCAAATGAAATCCGCGACAATATATATATATATATATAATCAAGGAGTCGGTCCAAGGCGCATCAAAAAAGAAAAAGGGTAGCTGGTCCAAGGGCACGTTGTGAATTATTCCAATGAAAAAAAGTTCGATTATGACAGACACTACGTATACTCAGAGGATGGATAAGGCCTTTTTAACTGTTATAAAATTATTTGATTGTTAATGACGTTTTTTATTTGAAATTATAAAATTATTTTAATAAATAAATAAATATATTACTAAAGTAATGAGTAAATAAGAGTATTTTAAAAAATTTAATTAAAAAAACTATACAACCTTAAAAGTCTGAAAATTAAAATTTTTGTTAATAAAAATAAGATAATTTATTTAATCTCTAAAAACTCAATTCAATGCCAAAATTTTTAAAAAGATCTTTAAAAACGAAATTAATATTTTTAGGCATTAGATAAACTATATAAACATGCACTTATTACATATACATATATAGATGGATTATAATTTAATATTTACTCCCATAATTATTAGGGTTAAATCTTCTCTTATGCTAGTAACATTACCCACCCCTTGGGGACTCGGAACTCATATCCTGAATGTTGAGGGCATGCGTTGTCACCTATACCCTTAAGAGGAGGGAAGTCACCATAAATATCTGTTTGCGGAAGAGCAATATTCACCATACAAAGCCTCTAGTTGGATAAGCCCTGTCCTTTTAATTTTTTTTTTTCGTTTTTTTGAATATATATATATACATACACGCACACACAAAAATCACAATTGAAGCGCCATAGATATAATTAGAAGAACTTGCAACGAGAAGCTGCTGGCCTCTCCCAAACAATCTCGAGAAAGTAGTCAGTAAGAGTTGTGCACAGGAAAAAAAGAGCATGGGAAATAACAATGTGATGGGATTGGGAGGTGGTGTCTTGGCAGCGATCATAGTTATGACGATACTCTTCTTCACCGCAAATCAATCTTGTGCTGCAGGCAACAGCACCGACATTACTGATTTCCATATTGATCCTGATGTGTTGTTCTTTCATGGTGATCCGGAATTGGAGTCGGCTGCTACTGCTGCAGGAAACGTATTGAATTTGAAATCCCTGAAGCAGCCTCCGGTGTTCAATTGCGGAAAAGGCCGAGGCCGAAGCTATCGCTCTTGTACCCCTCCTCCCCAGGGTTCCAAAAGGGGTGAACATTGCAAACCTGCACCCGGCGGCACGTACAATCGAGGGTGCCATTATTAAGCCTTAAGCTTGTACTGCTGCATCCATGCATAATTGCATATGCATTAATAAATAAATTAATTGAAACTTCTAATTTGATTAGCACTAATTAATTCGTTGTTAAATTAGTTAGGTTACTCCATCTTGATGCTATCGTTCATGTTCACTCATTTCTATGATATATAGTTGTTCATTAGGCAAATTTCTTCCTCTAAGTTCAGATAATTTCATGATTTGTCACTGACAGCACCCAATAAAAAGATAAAGAATCAAAAGGACATCTTTTATGTGTAAACACACATCAAATCTCTTTTATTAATAATTTTTTTTTATTATTAATAAAATTGGCTACATAGCATATTCTATTTTTTCTCCCTCAGCTAAAATACTAATACATTACCAAATTAAGAAAGTTGGATCTCCAGTGATCGTCCGTGCAATCTTTGGCTTGGCGGCACTGGATTTTATCAGTGATGCTTTGCAAAGGATGTGAACATTGCTGTGTTGGGTATAAAATGCAAATGGGGATATGAATGTAAATGGAAATCGTTTTCATTTTTGTTTATCGTTTTTGCTTTTTCAAGGTTGGTAAATGGAGAGTAAAAGAAACAGCAGATCACCAAGGAGGATTCACTAACATTGGCGAATTTAGGCAATTAAGGTGTATTAAATATTGAATATAGAAAATTTTGTTGGGCATCGGACGAATGAAAAACCATTTGTTCTTGAACATCTTTTCGTAGTTTCATCTTATTAACTTGGATCATCTTTTTCCTTTTCTTTTTCTCCTCGCTGTCTTCTGTTACCTACTCTTCTCTCCTCTAGGATGAGCAATAATGCTATCTGAAAATTCATTCATTTGTCGGTGTTTGATTTACGACAAGCGGATTTCTCATCCTACAACTTTTTTGGGCCTTATGGGTCCATCTCATTGGGTGGCCCAAGCTCAAGTTTCACTAATTTGAAAATTTAAATAATTAAAGAAAACAAGTGGGGCTAAGTGGAATTAGTCAGTAGAAATCATTAGAAAAAGATGAGCAAAAGCAAGGGACTGGTAGGGGTGGTAATAACGAACACCGTTTACAAGGAGTTTGTTATTTTCAAACTTATATTCACATAAAATTTAAATTATTAAACTCAACCGTAATTTATTACAGGTTCTATTTTTTTTTAAAAAATTCACCCCTATAGATTTTGACAATTACTAAATTTGTAATGGTGTCCAATGTAATTTTTTTTACAGGTTTTTGCTTTTAAAATTATAAATATTCAATATAAAAATTTATAATAATAACGTAAAATTCCACGTAATATACTTAGAGGTAGATGCAGCATGACTAACCAAAAAAAATAAAAAAATAAAAGAGAAAAATAATTTTATTTTCTAATTAGCCCTCATTAAATTTATTAAAATAGTCACTATAAATTATAAATCCCATAAAATTTAAACTTTAACTTTTAAGAATTATAAAGACCTACATTTTAATTAAAAATAATTATAGCTCACCACCCAAAATATTTTATATTCTCAAAAATATGATCAATTCTTCCATTTTTTTTATAATAATAGTAAAGAGAATGTTTTTAGTAATGAAACTCATGAAAAATCATCTTTGGAATTGAACGAGATAAATGATAGTTTTGTTGTTTATATAGGAAATAATAAATTTAATAATTTTGATGTCGAGTCTATCGAATAACATTTTTAAAATATGAAATCCCGTAGAGAATAATTATAAATGTATTAACAAATATTTTATATATTCCAAATTTTAGTTTTTAATATTTTACTATTATCTAATTTAGCCCCCGGTAAATTATTCTTATAGATCCGCCATTGAATATATTCAATTCTAAATTTAACCAATGTAAATTGAAAATTAAAATTTCAACATCAATCCAACACAAATTCTCAATTTTAACTATGAAATACACAAATCAATTAAAAAAACCACAAATTAGTATCTAAATATAACAATTATCATTTTATATTATCATTCAACACATGCCCCTAGAGAAGTTCTTCATTTCATTCACCACTATTAGCACCCATCGAACATAATTCCTACAATAATGATTAAAATTAATATTTTCTAACGAATAATACATTTTAGATACTAATCTAGAAAACAAAATTGTTGTAATGAAATAATCAATTCATCGAATTGAAGAATAATAGTTCATACAAAATTATAATAAGTAGAATTTAAATATGTATATAATAATTCATGTATTAAGTTTAAGAAAATTCAATCAAAATTACGATAAGTATAATTTTAGATTTAAATATTTCTCTATTAAAATTAAATTAAAAAATAATGAAAAAATCTGTGTGTTGATGAATATCCATGCGGGTATTTGTCGGATATTTGACTAATGCCAAGCTCACCCACAACCTATTGCGGGTTTCAATTTATAATATCAAACTGGCCCGCAACTCACAAAATTACCCACAACAGGTGGGTTTAGACGGGCGAGTTTAGGCAGATTTATGGGTTTGTGGGTACCATTGCCATCTCTAGCGTCAACCCTAGTTAGAAAATTGAAAAGGAATAGAGGAGGAGTGAGAGAGAGAGAGAAGAGACAATGGGGTGAGCTTGGACCGGGGGTAAGGGTTTCAATCTTTGATTGGACAATCATAAGATGATTTTAACTATGTTTTCTCCTAAATTTGAAAGGTAAGTTCCCCGCGTCACCTTCTATAATCCTACTGGTTTTTATTTTTGTTTTATTCTCTCGTTAGTTATTATTTAAGATATCCACTTATTAGAGAGATAATTAATAGGCTGTTACATTAACCAAGATTATTGAGATTCTTGATGTCATTAATCTCTAGTGTTATTTAGATAAGAATTTTATTCTGTAATCTCATCAATATAGTGAAATATTATATTAGACTGAAATCCTATAGTTTTTCCTATTTTGAGTTTTTTACATAAAAATTTATGTTTCTTTTGATTGATTTATTACTTTCAATTTTATTGCTTTATTTTTTTACCTATTTATTTTGCATACACACCCTATTTTAATCACACAAAAAAGAAAAAAATTATTTATGTTCAATTTACAATTATTTGTGTGTCTCTTTCCTAGCAGGACCGAATGAAAAATGATATGGTATTGACTACTCTATCTTAACTGGTTGTGTTTTAAGAAATCGCATTTGCTCATGATTGGACTTAACAAAACAATATCCAGGGCGCTTGTATTAACCCTGCTGTGTTTTTTCACAGTATCCGTTTCTATTCTTTATAAGCTTTTATGTCAAATTACACATGCAAAATACTTAATAAGAATCTTTTTTTTTTTTTTCATATGTATGCATTTTGGAGCAGACACGTCGAGAGTCCATCTCTAAAGTGGAAAGTGTATACAAGTATTTGCCCATAGCACAGCTACAGAAACGGCGCAACCACATTCTATCATTTTTGTACCCCCTTCTCAAACTTTTTTATAATAATTTTTTATATCAATCTTTTTTTCACCATACTCTATTTTAATTAATTCGATTTATTTCTCAAATTACTTCTATTAAAACTATTTTATCTCTATTGTCTCTTACTTGCTTTTCTCAACATATTTGAACACTAATGGTGTGTTTACTTGCTAGCAATATATTGAAATGATAATTTTCGAATTGAAATCAATGATGCGTTTATTTGTAAAATTGAAAGCTTAAAATCGAAATCGAAATACTATCAGACCCACAAATTTGAGAATCACTACCATAATTCTAATTCCCAAGCGAGGAGTTTGTAATCAGAATTTGAATTCTATAAATACCCTTTTTACTCATTCAATTTTCATAATCTCTAAATTGCTCCCAATTCTGATATTTTTTCTTTTTGGTTCTCATGATTTATAAAAAAACTCAAAATTTTAAATTATTTACAAATAGGTCCTTTATTGTTTATAATAATAATAATAATAATAATAACAATTGCTTGGTAAAGATATCAAAGTTTCATAATCGCAAGATTAACGGCTGTAAATGGTTCAACTGCGTGTGTAAATAAACGCATGTGGGAGTATGAATGGGTCCACGAACTAAACAAGAAGACCATAAGCATAGTGAGTCCCATGAATTTCTTTATAAAAATAAAATAGTGTGCCCCGTTAGATATGCATATTATTAATTTTTCTTTTATCTCTTCATTTTAAGCACCTTTCTCGTTTTAGTTATCACAATTAAACTCTTCTTTAGCACTTAATAGAAGTACTTCTATGAGTATGGATTTAGAGAGAGAGAGTGCGGCGGTATTAACAGGTGGCATATTGTAATAGGCTAAGAGCAATATCTGTATAAATATTCTGAGTTCATTCATTAACGAATAAGATTCTTCTAGATCCATAATCAATTTTTCTCTCGTTTTCTCTTTAACCAAACAAGTCCTTCAAATCTAATATCGTACAATAAGTTGGTAGGTTTAAGGGCCATGACTAAATTACCGCATGTGCACGGTGAGGATAAGATAACATGTCTCCGGCTGAAGTTTGATTGTGAGATTATGGGCTATATATATATATATATATATTTCAATTGATGGGTCCACGAAATAAATAATTGTATATAATAAGTTAAGCAAAGTAAATATTCTTTCCGTGTCATGTGGTAAAATGTGTTCCCATGGACAAAACCAATGACTGAGAGTAATTTGGTAGTAATTATGGGGGATAAGGATAATTACACTCCATGGTTAAAACATAATCACATAGATGGCCACTTTCACTATTTTACTCTTTGACTCTATTTATCCAACAAAAAATAGTATATTTCAATCCAATATTTTATAAAAAATAAAAGTATAATATTTAAATCAATGCAAAAAAAATGCATTTTAAGTTAAATTTAATATAAATAATCTGTTAAACATATTTATGCAAATTCCTATCTTATTAGAGATACATGATACCCAAAACCAAAAAAAATTATTGAAAAAAGGTTTGGGGATATTTACACTCTAATATATATTTTGGACACTCTAATTTTAATAAAATTTTATATTACTAAAATACTATTAGGACATTAATATATTTTAAGAAAATTTTAGCACTCTTAAAACTCACTATCATAGAAGAACTAAATCTTAATTTTTTTTTCATTATCATCCAACTTAGGACCCGTTTGAAATTATTTCTGGAAGATTCAAAAGTGATTTTGAAAAGTTATAGCTAATTTTAATATTTGAATATTTAATCGATTATCTTCACAATTGATTATTTTTACAGTACGGATAACAACAATTATTTTAAAAAACTATAACATTAATGAAGTGGGCCTTAATCCATTGTAAAAACAAAATACTTAGTTCTACATGATCAAGTCATCAAGCGGCCGCACACTCTTTACTTCAATGTAACAAAATAATGAAAAAAAAACCTGAATAAATGAAGTTTCATAGGGGAAGATCAAATTTCAATACGATCAACAAATTGCAACATTTATACAGAGGGACATCAAATGCAAAGTAAAGTTGATTCATTTATATGTCAGCACTCCAGTACTTAATCAATATTTTTGTTTCAAAAATTTAATTCATCCCTATTTCTTTTTAATTTTATTTTATGGTGATCATTTATGGATATAAAAATAGGCGTTATATTTGTGAAGAGAAACATGACAATATTAATATCAGTACATCTACGAAAAAGAAAACAATTAGCATGGTAATTAACTAGTTAAGCTCCTTGTTATCTTACAACAGAAAATTAATCATCATATGGTGTTATTTTTTCTTTTTAATTAATAGCTTATTATTTGTGGATTAATATAATATTATTGTGTTTTTTTAAAGGAAAACGGGAAGCTCTCATGGCTGTGCTCTTCGGTTCCTTCCTCTGGGCCCTCTTCTAGGCTCGCGCGAGGTTGAGGCCCGTCATTCTATACAAATGACCGATTCTTAAATAAAAAGAACTAAATGTTTTAGTTCAGCTTTTTAACTTTTTTTACTGCTTGTCAAATGTCAAACTCATTAGGGCCTCCTTTTTGAGATAGAATTTTTTTTTTTAAAACCACCAAAGAAAAGGTGGAGGGTTAGGCAGGACCCTTACCAGTCATATAAATACGATAAAGAAGAAAATACACAGGAGGGGGACATGAGCCAAAACCTCCTAGAGAAAAGAGAACAGAAGGAAATAAGAAAAAGACTATTGTCTCACATAGGGGATGGACTGAGCGTCCGTGCGGAGGATACCCGATAAGCCTCTAGGCAGCTCCTGAGGGGAAAAGAAACGCCGACTAGAACGATGGGAGCATGCCCAGTTGGCCAAGAAGTCTGCTGCAGAAGTAGCCTTGCGAAGGACATGTCGCACTTGAATGGAAGCCGATGATATCAGGCGACATGCCCGACGCAATAGATAAGAGTAATCCCATCGAACTGGACCCTGAGAATGAATCCATGACACCACTGTAGCCGAATCCGACTCTACCTCTAGAATTGGATGACCAAGCTGAGAGGCTAACTCCAAACCCTCACAAATCGCCATGAGCTCAGCATATAAGATGGGCTTGTTGCCCAAGAAAGATCCAAAAGCAGCTAAGGCTACTCCACGGTGATCTCGTAAGATACCCCTTGAAGCAGCCGTCCCAGGATTGCCCCTTGAGCAACCATCGATAGTGAGCTTGATCACTCCAGAAGCCGGTCTCGTCCAGGCTACTAGTCGAATCGGTCTCCGAGTGGTAACCAAAACTCTTAAGCCTTCCAAAAAACGGGAATCCAAAACTCCTCTCAATTGGGGAGGCTTGAAACCAAAAGCAGAACCAGCAAGTCTAAGGTCAGCTCCAACTTGGAAAATAACTGCATCAGTGGAGAAAGATTGCGAGCAGAACCGGTAAGCATTTCGGGCCTTCCAAACTTGCCATAAAATGAAGCAAGGCAGAAGAACCCAAATATGATTGCGGGAGGGGGCACGACGTCTCCAGAGTAGAAGCAGCGCACGGGGAGACAAAAAGCCCAGCTCTCTCAACCCCGAAATCTGCTGATAATGTCCCCAAATATGACGGGTCCTCAGGCAATCCAAAAAAAGGTGTCGAATTGTCTCAGCTTCCCGACCGCAAACACATCTAGAAACCATGTGAAAACCTCTCGAACACAAGGCATCATCAGTAGCAATAAAACCATGGAGAAGTCGCTAGAGAAAAAAGGATACTCTCGAAGGGATGTGTCTCTGCCAGATAATAGAAAAAACATCATCTCTCGGCCTCGAGCACCGCACCACCTCCCAAGCAGTACGTAAATGAAAATTACCATCGGGGCTGAGATCCCAACGAATCAAATCTGGCTCCTCACTAATAATAGGCACCAATAAGATCTGCTCAACAATAGAAATAGGCATAATGTCCTCCAGTTTGCCTGTGTCCCAAATAGTGCCCAGAAACTACACTCTTCTTGCCCAACAAGCCATCGCTCATGAGGTCCTGCCGTACCGCGAATCACACAAAGGTGTCTCCATAGAGGGGAGGCAGGATAGCGGAACGAAATGATGCCGGGGTGCACGGATCTACAATATTTGGACTTCATAAAGGAAGCCCAAAGTTTTTGAGATAGAATTAATTTCTCCTTCTTTTTCTGAAGTTTGTCATTTTTTTTAGTTGTTGAATGTAAATAAACATGCACTTATTATTAAAAAACAAACAACTTTATTTTTAAGCAGTGCTATAGAGTAATATGAAATATTTAACTTGTTTCAATATTTTGGTGATGAGTGTAGGGTCCCAAAATTCAAAATAATTTACTTGTTCTGTAATTATTATAAAATTTTAGACTTAGATGAAATTAACCATAAAACATA
The DNA here is from genome assembly GCA_029633175.1 of Citrus glauca. Taxonomy (NCBI): domain Eukaryota; kingdom Viridiplantae; phylum Streptophyta; class Magnoliopsida; order Sapindales; family Rutaceae; genus Citrus; species Citrus glauca. The sequence goes on along the minus strand of JAQOOD010000005.1, from coordinate 1,160,667 downwards.
CGAAGGAAATGACTGAAGAATTGCGAGAGCTGCAGCCATTTCGCAAACTGGGAAGACGCCACGAGAGAGAGAGAGGTATTTTTTGGGTTCAATTTTTAATTAAACGACCAAATGTGATTTTAACTTTGATTTCTCCCAAATTTAGAGGGTAAGTTACTGACACCGTCCTCTACATTTTTATTGGTGTTGATTTGTATTTTATTCTCTCGATGATTGTTATTTGAGATACTCCTTTATTGGAGAAATATATTTTAGATCTATTATTGTAAGCCAAGATTGTTGAGAATTTTAATGTTGTTAGCCTCGACTATTATCTAGAGAAAAATTTGTGTTGTAACCCCATTAATATAGCAGAAGTTTATATTGGACTACGGTCCCGTGATTTTTTTCTAATTTGGGTTTTCCACATAAAAATTGGTGTCTCTTGTGTTTGATTTATTGCTTTGGATTTATTAGTTTATTTTTCTACTTTATTTGTTTGTGGTGCACATCCTGTTTTAATCACACAGAAAGGGAAAAAGTTTTGTTTCCGCTTAATTTACAGCTGCTTTTATAAGTCACTTTCCCAATAAAGTGGTATCAAAGTGAGGTTGTGTGGTTTTAATTACTTGTGTGGTTGAGATGGAGGAGTCTTCAGTGTTCATGATTAAATTGAAGTCATGGAATTATAATATTTAGAAGTCTAGAATGGAAGATTTGCTCTACATGAAAGACTTACATGAACCTATTAAAGGTGACGAAGCTAAATATGCTGATTTAGATGATAAGAAATAGGCTCAATTGAGCAAGAAGGTCATGGGGTACTATTAGGTCATGGATTGATCAGAGTGTGTACCATCATGTCGTGAAGGAATCCAAGACTGATGTTCTTTTGAGAAAACTAGAAACAATTTATGAGCAACTAACAGCACAAAATAGAGTCAATATAATGAAAAAGCTTGTTAACTTGAAATATAAGGAGGGTTGTAGTGTAACTGAACGCACTAGTGAGTTTCGGGGTTTGGTTGATCAGTTGACTACTATAAAGATCATTCTAGATGATGAGTTACAAGCACTGTTGTTGCTTAGTTCTTTGCTTGATAGTTGAGAGATTTAGAGCCGAATGGAAAATTAACCTTGAATATGGTTATAGATAAACTGCGAAATGAAGAATCTTAAAGAAAAAATGCTGAAGTAGTTCCTTTTGAGTTAGCTGCACTTGTTTCAGAAAACCAAAAAAGATGAGGAGAACTCACAGTAGAAATTTTTGTCAACAGAATAACGATAACCCTAGAGGGAGATCTAAGTCCCAGAGGAGAAGTATCAAGTGCTTTCATTGACGGAAAATGGGTCATATAAAAATAAAATGTAGATTGTGGAAAAGAGAACATGCAAAAGAAAAAAAAAACGATGGTTAGAAAAATGACAAAGAGAATACTGCAGCTGTAGTTGATGGTGTTAGCCTAAAGAGGTACACATAATGTAATTTTGATGATAACAAACATATATATTAAGTGATTTAATAAATATTATATTTTACATTTTCACTAGTTTTTAAAGGATAATATTTATGCAAGTGAAATCAAGTTGAAGACATTCAACGGACAACGACGAAATCAAGAATAAAGTTTTAGAGCTTAACGGTTAAATTATTGTGATAAATTCTTATAAAGCCGGTATGATTTAATTGATGTATGATTTAACATTTGAGAAGCTCAAGAGATCAATTTAAATAATTTCTTTTTGTAAACTAAAAAGTTTTATCTTTATAAGATAGAGTATTTTGTGGATTTGAGTAATTTGGACTTAAATGAAAAGTTTTGCAATCTTTAAATTTAATAAGTATTATTTTGAATTTCAGAATTGGACCTTTTTGTAAATATGTACAATATTTGGGTCATATTATAATTTATAAAAATTTAAGGACCTAAATGTAATCTAAACATTTGAAATCTAAAATTAGACAGAGTGAGCGGCTAATCGCCTAAGGCTAGCAGCTTGGCACCTGAGGAAAGTCTCATATTTTCAAAATTTGGACTAAAGTGAAAGGTTTTGAGAACTTTGAAAAATATAGGTATTGTGTTAAATTTTAAAAAGGACCGCTTTGAAAGATAATAATATATTTGGGGCCAACTTCATTTGAAGTTCTGAAATTGGATCTATTTGTAAAGTTTTACTATAGCAAAATTCAAATTTAACAGTAATATCAATGTTATGAGCGGCTAGCCGGATAAATCAAGCGGCTAACTTTTTGGTTGCAGGAATTTGTCTATAACGGCTAGTTTTTGGGCTTTAACTATTACTCAAACTTCATTTTAAGCACTAATGCAAGTATAAATAAGATCATATAACATATATTGAGCTTTAAAATTACAAATCATTATAGATTGAATTATTATTGTGCTATTATTTGCATATCCACTCTTAAAGAGAGTTTTTGTTGGTAATTTTCATTTCTTATCAAATTGTGAGTGTACAAGTGTGGGAAATACTTGGTGTGAAGAGATTGGGGAGATAATCTCTTGATTATAAAGGTTCATTAACATTTTGGAAGTCAATTGTAAGAACTTGAAGTCTTGGGAGGTTGGATAGTGAAATCCTCAAGCTTGGTTGGCTTAGAGGCATGAACGTAGGCAGGGATTACCGAACCACGTAAAAATCCGTGTATTTTTTTTTTCTCTTCCCTTACTCTTTTTATTATTATGCTTGTTTGAATTTGTTGTTTTCTATTCCATTAAGGCGTTAGATTGATTTGTTGTGCGAATTGTATTGCATAAGTTTTTAAAATCCCAATTCACCCCTGTCTTGGGTTGCGTAACTTGCATTTCAGATGGTGATATGGGTATTGTTTATGATGATAGTTTTATAAATCTCACTTGCCATACAAGTGATTGAGTTATTGATTCGGGTGCTTCATTTCATGTTATTGCACATCATGATTACTTTAAATTCTACATTAATAGTGATTATGACCATGTTCGGATGGGAAATGGGGGAGCATCCAAGCTTGTGGACATTGGAGATATTTGCTTAAAAACCAATGTTGGTTGTAAGCTACTTCTTAAATATGTCAGACATTGACCAAATATTCGCCTTAATTTGATTTTTATAAGAAAACTTGATAATGATGGTTATACTAACCAATTTGGTGAAGGAAAATGGAAGCTCACCAAAGGTTATCTAGTGTTGGCTAAAGGAAAGAAAATGAACACTCTCTATATAATAAAAGACACGACCAAGAAAGAAGATGTGAATGTGACTGTAAAGGATTCTGACATTGAGATATGACATAAAAGGCTTGTTCACATTGGTGCGAAAAGGTTAGAAACTCTTACTAGAAAATGATTTCTACCAAGTTTTGCAGATATGTCCCTTAAGACTTGTGTTTATTGTTTAGTTAGAAAGACACACATAATGGCTTTTAAAAACTTTTCTCCATCTAGAAAATCACAAATCCTTGATTTGATTCATATTGATGTTTGTATGATGCAAAGTAGATTGGTATGAGGTACACTTTACTTTGTGACTTTTATTGATGACTATTTTAGAAAATTGTGGGCTTTTGCTTTGAAATCTAAAGATCAAGTGCTTGATATATTTAAGTTTTTTCATGTTTATGTTAAGAGAGGGACAAGAAAAAAATTAAAATATATTAGGGCAGATAATGGTGGTGAGTACAGAGGACCATTTAAGCAGTATTGCAGATCTCATGGAATTAGACTTGAGAAGATTGTACCAAAAACCTCTCAGCAAAATGGTGTTGCAAAAATGATGAACAGAACAATTGAAGAAAATATCAGGTGTATGCTTTCTAATGTCAAACTTCCTAAATCATTTTGAGTAAAGGCTATGTGTACTGAAGTTGATTTGATTAACATTTCTCCTTCAGCTCTATTAGATAGTGATATACTTGAAAGAGTTTGGACTGGCAAAGATACTTCTTATGAACACTTGAGAGTGTTTAGGTGCAAAGCATATGTTCACATCTCTAAAAATGAGATATCGAAGCTTGATGATAAAGCCAATGAATACATTTTCTTAGGCTATGGATATAAAGAATTTGGGTACAGATTATGGGATCCAGTGGCCGCGAAAAGGGTTCAAGAATCCGTTTTCTTTTTATAAGGGCTAAAATCATTTATTTTGGCTTTTTGACCCCATATTGTAGGGTGGATCTAGAAAGATATGAAAGATCTCCCTCCAAGCTGTACATACGACTTTCATCGAATACGACTTTCCACAGAATTCTATATGAATTGATCAAAAGTAGAGATGTTGTGTTCCTAGAAGATTAGATAGTTGGTGATGCAGAGAAGAGTGATGAGTCTTAATCATCTCCAGGGATTCTTATTATTCCAACTTCAGTTTCTCCACCTGTTGTTAATGATGATCATGGGAGAGTTGAAGAGGATATTAATGATGGTCTTGTAGAGCCAATTGAGTAAGCACATCTAGAACCAATAGCACTATTAGTTGAGCTAGAATTGAGAAGATCCATTAGGGAACGACGACTTTCCACTCAATATCCTCCAAATGAGTATGTGATGCTTACAAATAGAGGAGAACTAGAATGTTTTGAAGAATCCATGTCTTACCAGCATAAAAATGAGTAGATGAAAGTCATGCAAGAGAAGATGAAATCCTTGAGTGAGAACTACATTTATGACTTAGTAAATCTTCTCAAAGGAAAGAGGGCATTAAAGAACAAATGAGTTTATAGGTTGAAGATTGAAAATAACTCACAACAACGGTACAATGGTAGATTGGTTATGAAGGGTTTTGGTAAAAAAAAAGTGTTAATTTTGACGAAATATTTTCTCCTGTAGTGAAGATGTCTTCTATACGAGTTGTTCTAGGATTAGCAGCTTGCTTGGATTTAGAGATTGAACAACTTGGTGTAAAGATAATTTTCTTGCATTGTGACTTAGAAGAGGAAATATATATGGAGCAACATGAAAGGTTCATTGTCAAAGGCAAAGAAAAACTTGGGTGCAAATTGAAGAAAAACTTGTATAGGTTGAAACAGGCACCAAGACGGTGGTATAAGAAGTTTGATTCTTTTATGGAGAATCATGATTTTAATAAGACTATGTTTGACCATTGTGTTTTTGTAAAGAAGTTTGGTGATAATGATTTTATTATTCTTTTGTTTTATGTGGATGACATATTGATTGTTGGCAAAGATGCTAATGAGATTGACAATCTGAAGAGAGAGCTTAGCAAGTCTTTTGCAATGAAGGACTTAGGATCAGCAAAACAAATTCTCGGCATGAACATTTCCCGTGACAAAAAAAATAAGGAAGTTATGGTTATCTCAAAAAGGATATGTTGAAAATGTTATTGAAAGATTTAACATGGATAAGTCAAAATCTATTTGTTCTCCAATTGCAAGCCATGTAAAGCGTAGTTCCAAACATTGTCCTACAAGTGAGAAAGAGAAGCAAGAGATGAGAAAAATTCCTTATGCTTCAACGGTTGGTAGTTTGATGTATACCATAATTTTTACAAGACTAGATATTGCTTGTACAGTTGGTGTAGTCAATCGATTTCTCTCCAATCATAGCAAAGAACACTAGACAACAGTAAAGTGAATTTTAAGATATCTCATAGGCACTTCCAAGGTATGTTTATGTTTTGGTGGTGACAAGCTTGTGTTATATGTGTACACGGATGCAGATATGACATGAGATGTTGATTCCAAAAAATCTCCATTAGGATATTTGCTCACCTTTGAAGGAGGAACAGTCTCATGGCAATCTAGACTTTAGCAGCGTGTTGTTTCATCTACTACAAAAGCAGAGTATATTGCAGTCACAGAAAGCTGCAAAGAAACCTTGTGGATGAAGAATTTTCTACAAAAGATGGGTGTTAAACAAAACAGCTACGATGTGTATTGTGACAGTCAAATAAGGATGGTAATGGATCGGATTTGACCCAAGATCCATGTGATCCTAATACAATTGGATCGGATTAAAATGGATTTGGATCGGATTTGGATATCGATGTGTGGATCTAAGGCGGATTTGGAGCAAATTCAAATCTATCTTAATATCTATATCTAAATCCATATTCACTCACCATTTAATGTAATTTTATTTTTAAAAAATTCTTAACAATTATGTAATTATAAATGATGATAAATTTATAAATAATGATAAAATTTATTCATTAGCATGTATTTAAGAATCTTAAAACTTTAAGGTACGTAATTGATAATATGACAAAAATTTATCAAGTGTAAAATAAAATTAGGATAGTCTGCCCTAATTTTTTTGAAGTTTTTCACTTTACAATTTAGTCTATTTTTTCCTCTTTAGTCTACTCTCGCTTTTCTACTTCATTTGAATGCTTGGATTAGTTCCTTAATTGTTAGGAAAATCCATAGACTTGAGTCTATTTTTTTTTATCATTTTCTCATAACCTTATTTATTTTGTATAATCACTAATCAATGGTGGCTATCAACTATAAAATAATTATGTTAATCATATATTTAGTTAAATATGATTAAAATAAAAATACTAATGCACTGAATATAATAAATCATTTTTAACTTATCTGTTATTATTTAATGATATATGAATGATGTTGGTGTGCAGTGGATATTAAGATTGTAAATGAGACATTAGAATATTATAATGATCTTATTCATGCAGTTACTTTTTATCTATATTTTATTATCTTTCTTATTTGTTTATTTTGGTGTAAAAGTAGAAGCTACAATACTTATTACCTATCCGCCATCTCAGGCCCTTTTTAATCACTTGCCTACCCCAAATGATGCTTCTCCAAATGTATGAGGCATTGGCTCCTGCTTCTGCACATAAAAAGCTGGATTTCCTGAAGTATCTTGCTTGAAGGACTCTTGAGACTAGGGAGTTTGGGTACTGCAAGAGCCTCCAAGCTTGCTTAGCTACCATTGCTTGATTGAAACAACTAAACTCTCGAAATCCCAGCCCCCCTCTAATCATTGCCTGGCTGAGCTTCTCCCATTTTTGCCAATGGATTCCATGCTTATCCCCTTTTGAACCCCACAAGAACTTCACTATAGCTCGTTGAATATCGCCACAAAGGCCTCTTGGGAGGTTGAAGACACTCATTGCATACGCTAGTATTGCTTAGGTCGCTGCTTTAATCAGAATTTCCTTCCCCCCACTAGACAACATTTTCTGCTGCCATCTTGCAATCTTGTTCAACACTTTTAACTTGATATCCTTAAAAAACCCCATCTTCTTCCTCCCAATCATTGACCAAGGTATTTCTCTTGTTTTGAGACCACATTTAGATTGAAGATACCCCTTATAGCAACCCTTTGATGCTCTGGAATTTTGCGACTGAAGAACAATGATGATTTCTAGAAATTAAAGGCTGCGAAAAAGATTTGGCTCCAATCCCCTTATACAGTCCCTAGCTCAGAAGCTAATGCTCAGGACATCTTCAGCACTCTGCAAAGAATGGCTAAGGAGCTGAGGAAAACATATTTGGAATTAATGGTTGCTCTGTATTGGTCTGTCTGGTCTGCTAGGAACAAATGTATTTTCGATGGCAGGGAGATTAATCCTATTATCTCAGTTGCTAAAGCGGAGTCTGTGTTGATAACATTTCAAAGAGTTAGGAAGCCCGAGCAAGCTCATATTTCTCTCCACAGAGAAGAGAAGCAGCAGGAGTGGCTCCCCCCCTTGAGAATGTTTTCAAAGTTAACGTGGATGCGGCTATTAACTTAAAGAATCTGAATGAAGGAGTGGGAGCTGTGATTAGAGACTCTAATGGTAAGATAGTAGCAGTTGGGATTACTCAGAGGCTTCTCAAGGGGTTAGTCAGCTTGGCTGAAGCAGAGATTGTGCTTTGGGGCCTTCAGCTGGCAAGAAGTGCGGATGTAACCTCTTTGATCATTGATTCAGATTGCTTAGAGGTGGTCCAGCTAGTGAACAACACCAAGGGCAACAGATCAGAAATTTTTTAGACAATTCTAGCAATCCAAAACCAGATGAAGAACTTCCAGAAAGTTGCTGTTAAGCACATTCCAAGACATTGTAATGCTTATGCCCATTACCTAGCTAAGATAGCTTTAGGGAAAAAATCTCCCTGTATGTGGCTAGGAAATATTCCAGCTGAATTATATGATGTACTCAAGGTGTTGTGATTAATGAAATGCTTACTTTCTTTTTTTTTTTTAAAAAAAAAGAAGCAGCAAATCACCGAGGAGGATTAACTAACATTCGTGAATGGTGATTTTAGGGGTTTCCTTGAGATTACATTTTTTGTTGAGCTGGATGGATGCATCGAGTTGTTACTGTTCAGCTAGTTGGGGTTGCACTGAAGAAGCGGCTGCCACCATATTGTGTAGCAGAACCATAAGCAGCTTTAGTCTCCTTAACGAGCTGCGTGAATTCAATCAACGCTCGCCGCAGGATGTAATTGTATTTTCCCAACTCTTTACAATGATCTTCTGAAGAATATATTAATTCTGTTTCACAGGCCTTGTTAAGAACGTCAATGAATGTCTCCAGCTTTGGTGTCTCCTCAGGAGTCTCTTTCACTAAAACTCCATCATGAGAATATTAATTTAACCAGCGTTGTATCAGAAAGTTTTAGTATTGAGTTTAATGTTTTTCTGTGCCTAGTTTGATAATCTTCTTTAGAGAAGATTTCCTATTTCCGTTTTGACGCCGGTTTGAGGACATACGATTCCTAATTCAAGTAGTCTCCTGAGAATTTTGATAATAGCAAACCGAAAGCCAGGGTATAAAAGCAAGGATGCGGCCCTTCAAATTGGATCAAAACTCTTTTGCATTAAATTTTCATCTATAAAGCCTTCAGATTTTAATTATGTTTAACTATAATATAAAAATATAATTACTTCGATATTTTGTTAAATATGCTTAACGGAGTTATTATGGATAAAGCAATGCATCTCATAGTAAACAACCTAGAGAAAGTCCTAAGAACCAGCCCAACGGAGGAGAGGATAGATCATAGAAGTTGGATCTTGGGAGAGAGAAAATTGAGGGTGGGATAGGAAGTAAAAAGAACAACATATCTCTTTGTAAATATCAAGCTTACTTATATCAAATAAAAACAGGGGGCCTATTTATAAGCAGGTTACAAGTATAGCCCTAAACAGCAAATAAGAGGGGGGAAAAAACAACAAGGTCCCCTAATAAAAACATGAACAAACTAGCAACAAGATAACTCCTAAACCCTGTGAAAAATTAAAGAAATTGCATCACATTAGAATCAAAATATTTTAACAAACCCTTACTCACACTTGATTGACTTGTATATATGTCGAACAAAGAGCAGTGAAGCACGGAAACCCACTGTGCCCAGCATAAGGAAGAAGCCATAACAGACGCAAGCCATGTACCCAAAGAAAAATGAGGTCTGCATAAAACCTGACATATCTGATCGTGCATAGTAGTAGTACAAGCAGTAGGCATAGATGAAAACACCAGTAGATCCACCACAAAGAAAAGACCTGCGAAAAATTCAAGACCCAAAATTAGTCCAAAAAGTAAACATGAAGGTAGCAATTGACAATTGATCCAAGTTAAATTAATTTGGAAAGCCAACCAGTGACATAAATTTGTAATGTATTAAATATACACTTGTTTTATACCCAAAAACACCTGATTCTCTCAAACCAGTTCATCGACTTCTACAGCTATGGGCTATTGTCAAACACTGGAACTTGATAGCCCAGAAACTTGTGGGATGTGGTATGTCTCAACTAGACTGCCCAAACTGATCCCTGAACACTTGGTTGAAAACCAAATATCTTAACCACTAAAAATTAATTAATATGCTAATGGTATAACATAATATACGTGGTAAGTGATCGTCTGTATATAAAGAGGATATACAAGTGCATACCTAATAAAAAATTGAGATAGCAACCAAAAGAAGGCTTAATTATAGAGTCTGCAGGCAACATTAAATTCACGGCTAATAGAAAGACACCTGGTGATAGCTATTTATTCCACACAAAAGAAATTTAATTATGTGAACATCCAGCAGCTCAAGGCACACTAGCCTATTTATGTCATAATAATCCAGGAGAGACAAAATGTAACCTTTTCACACACTGCTGCCACCTAAGATATTCTAGAACATGAGGTCTTAGAACTGAATGTCACCCATTCATAGTAAAGATAGCGTCTAGTTTACCTTCAAGGGAGGGAGAAAAGGTAAAACAGAAAGATGTTCAAGTAATAATTGGAGTTTTTAATATTTTTGCCAAAAGTCTATTTTTAAGCAGTATATGCAATACATATTGCATTGGAACCTTACTTAATACGTTTTCAGCATCAAGTATCAACCTAAAATGATAATAAGCTAAAATCCACACAACACAACAAAATATGCGTCCCTCCCAAATACAAATAGTTAACGAATAAGACCAATGTGGAAAACAAAACCAGACAATAAGAACAATAAGTTGCTAATGTTCAAACCATCAAAAATTAAGAAGCTTAAGTGAGCCAAACAGCAAAAGCGGGCTAAGTATAACCACTAAAGTTACATCAAAACTTCAATGAACATACAGCAATTAGAAAGCACCTTATATAGTAAGTAGGCTCAGTATGGGTGAATGAATGAACCAGAATAAAATTCGGTAATCTCCTGGGTGAACACAACAGTCTAAAACCCAAAACAAGTAATAAGCTAAGCCATAGAAGAAAGTAGATGTGTCCCAAGGGGCAGTCTAGCTAACCACAATCTTATTCTTATTGGAATATGAATTTGCTCAACGCTATGCAGTGGGATGATATTTTATAATAAACTCCAACTTTGGTGAAGTCAAAACAAAATTGATCTAACATTCAATCACCAATTATGAGACACCACATTTTGATTAAAAGAGGGAAAAGCTTGCCGAGAGAAATAAACTACCTCAAGTTATCAAACCAAAAACAGAAACAAACATTCAAAAAGAGACCCCAAAAAAAAAAACTACAAGAAATAACAAGTTCAAAATTTCACATTGTGATTATTAAAGAGATGAAAAGGAAAATAAAAAAAATCAAAATAGACAAGAGAGTTTACATACCTCCACCACCATTCATGATCTTCAGCAGCAAGTTGGAAGTAAGTCAAAGCCACAGTTATGAAAGCAGTAACAATCAACAGAATGATAAAGACAATAAAGAGAATGCTGTATATTGTGTAAATCCTGTGGCCCCAAACACTGGCAAAAATATAGTAAAGCTCAATGTAGATGGCACTAAATGGCAGGAAACCTGCCATTGCCATCTGAGGAATAGCACTCCTATACCAAGGTAGTGGTGGGATCTCTCGAGGGTACTTGGTCGTACGACACGGAGCTTGGAACTCTGCCTTGCTGTTTTTACCAGCAATACCTCCCAACACAAGTAGAGGTGATGTGACTAATGTCCATATAAGGACTATCACCACAATTGTGCCAAATGGCAGTGCTGCTGTCGCATTGTAAGCAATGGCAACGGTGTTCAGGAAGCAGAATGTCAGAAACAGGGGACCACAGAAAAGGCATCCAGTCAGCAACAGATTCCTCACCTGTCAAACCAACAATTTGAAAATAAATTATTTCACAACATCCAATTTTTAGAAAGATCATGCCTAGAAGTTATAATAGCCCAAGACATAGTTAATTCAAGCCTACCCAGTTAGTTCCTTCTAGCTGACAGTAGAAAGAGGCAGCTGTATATCCCGCAATCCCAGAAGTGAGTGCATATATGACCACCAGTGCCGTAAATAGAGCTCCTCGGTTGTATGGATAAAATACACCCACTAGCGCAAGCATAAAAATAAATACAGTGCTGGAAATGAATGCAATTCAATCAAAAATCAATGGTTGGCATAAAATGGCATCATAACAAACTGAATGAAATTTGAACAAACAACAGTGTAACATCCTTACAGAGTAAACAACTGGCTACCAGAACCAAGGGCTGCAGAAAACAAAGATTTGTATTTGGGGAACCGGAACACATCACCATGGATGTACTTCCATCCTGTCTCTTCCTGGTCATCAGCAGCTTCCTCATCTTGGGCATACCTATCAATAAATTAAACATACGTGGTAGAACACTTAAGGAAGAAAAGATATATCAGTAGATAAGCAAATGAAGGTAAGAAATTTAAAATACAAAACTCACTTCACAAAATCATTCTTCAGAACTCGCATGAGAATCGTGGCAAGAAAACCAGTCAAAAGCAAAACCGTCACACAAGAATTTATAATTGAAAACCAATGAATTTCCAAATGATGTGGCAACGAAGAAGAGAGTGAGTACTTCTCCATCCTCTTCTCAAAAAGGGTGTCAGTTTCCTTCCATTTCACACTGTACATGAACTCCACATCAACCTCCTTATCCTCTGTCAAGTCCACCAAAGAATGAGGATCCATTCGAGCACTGATCTCAATAACACGGTCTTTGTTATAAAGAATGTCAAACTGGATATGCTTGTAAAGGAAATACTTATACTCGCTCGGATGAGTCTTTCCTTCCTTGTCAACTTTACCAATGAACCCCCAGATGGGTAAGTCATCATAGTACATTTGGAAATAGAAGTCTTTTTCCACTGCACTTCGGAACTGAGCAACATCTTGCTCGGACAACTTCTTTCTACAAGCAAGAGCAGAGTCCTTCTCGTCTCTGAAGTTGAGTTTATAAGGAGCACTAACAAGTCGGTCCCCATTCAACACCTCACCAAGTGCTTCCCTTTTCTCTTTTATTATTGCATCTGCCATAAAAAAATAAACCCGAAAATCATTCTAACACCTACATAACGCAGTATCGGAATAATTCCATTGACCCTTCCCCGAGGTTTTACTAATACACAAAAATTAGAGCAAAAGGGGCAAGAGGAAGAACCTGGGGAGCAGAATGGTAGATCAAAATATCGATAAGTTTCACTGAAATCACAAATTATAATAAACAAGAATTAGAATCAGAGCATAGAATTCTTGAGGGCGTGTTTGGCAGAATTGATGATAATCTACTGTAAACACCCGAATGCATGAATCGCATTTGCATCCTTGGCAAAGAAGGATCTAACGGATCCAGTTCCAGATCTTAAAACCAAAAGAATAAAAAATGATAAAGAGTTACCTGGGGTTGTGGAAAGGGCCAACCTTATTGGCGTATAGAGGGACAGGGTCACCGACCTTGAAGCGGTGATCGGAAGAATCAGATCTCACATGGGTCAAGCAACAGGCGATCAGAACCCCGACAACAAGAAGTGTGATAGGGGAATCGCTCATTGTTTGACTAATTTGCTGAGAACGTGAAGACAAGTGCAAGTTTCAAGTGACAATGAACCGGACACAGGCCTCTTAGAGGGAGCTCGGGGTCGTGCAGGATATATATATATCTATTAAGAGAGGCCCCGGAGATCTGAGTATTTTTTTTTCTTCTTTTACTCTACTTTTCGTTTGACTTTCGATGTTTCTTCTTCTTATCAGTTCGTCTTTTTGGGGTAAATAAATTCATCCCTTCATTAATGTTTGATCCGGCTTGATCTGGTTCGATAGTTTAAGAACCGACTAGGTTTTTATTTTTTTTTAAAATTGGGCTCGGTTTTGGACAAACTGACAGTACCCGCATGGCCGCATCTAATTTGTACATACAATTTTGCAAGTCCATGTGATCTTATTATCATTGAGTCATGACATTGACACTGCAATTATAGATGGGACGACAGATCTACTCAACTTCATATTTAAATACATAACAAAAATTTAAATTTGTAGTTACTCCGTATCATAAATTTATATTTTTCGCCCTATTTTTATATTTAAAACTAAATATTTTTATTTTAGATTTTGATATGAAGCTATTAAATAAATAAAACATTAACTAAGCATTAAGATTGTGTTTTTTTTTATTTGAAATCTGAATAGGTCTGAATGAAAATATGTTAATGATATATTTATTTTTCTTTTTCAACATCAGAAGAAAAAAATTTAAAAATTAGTAATTTGACATAAATAACTTTTTAATTGATTCAATATTTGTTCTTAACAATTTATAATTTTCATAGGTTAAATTAGTTTGGTAGCATTAAAAAAAATTATCGTTATTGATCTTAATTTAATTTTGTAATAAAAGATGTAATTATAACATCAATTCTTATTATAAAGTCAACATTGTTTTTTAATTTTTATTCATTATAATGAACATAATTTGATTTATTCAATATTTCAGTTTAGTTAAGGTTATCATGTGAATAAAATTTTAAAATATTAAAAAAATAATTTCAAGAATAATACAAAAATATTATGTTTATATATAATATTGGAAATACATGAATTGTTAAGGGTATTTTTGATATTTGAAATTAAAATTTTTCATTTTCACTTCAGACTTTAGCTAAACGTGATTTTTTTTACTTTTTCTATTTAGATAAAATTGTATGACAATAAGTGATAAGTTAAAAAAATAACCTAAAATAAATAAATATCTAAAAATAAAATTAAATTCAAATCTCAGACTAAAAAATAAGCATCACCTAAATATTGTAACTTCTACTTTTACATCAAAATAAACAAATAAGAAAGATAATAAAATATTCATCAAAAGTAATTGAAGGAATAAGATCATTGTAATATTTCTGATGTCTCTTTTACTATCCTGATATCCACGATACATCATCATTAATCCTATATCATTAAATAATAACATATAAGTTAAATATAATTTATTATATTTAGCGCTTTATTATTTTATTATGACCATATTTAACTAAATATATGATTAGATAATTATTTTATAGTTGATAGACACCATTGATTACTGATTATACAACATAAATAAGATTATGAGAAAATGATGGGAAAAAAAACTCAAGTTTAGAGATTTTCCTAACAATTAAAGGATTGATCTAAGCATTCAAATAAAGTGGAGAAGCGAGAGTAGGCTAAAGAGAAAGAAAGAGGCTAAATTACAGAGTGAAAAACTTAAAAAAGATTAGGGTCGGCTGTCATAATTTTATTTTACACTTAATAAGTTTTTATCTTATAATCATTTAAATACCTTTAAATTTTAAGTTTCTTAAAGACATGCTAAATGCCTAATATGCTATGAATAAATTTTATTATCATTTATAATGACATAATTGTTCATAAAATTTTAAAATTAAATGGTGAGTGGATATGATCTAGATCTAGATATTAAGATAAATCCAAACTTACACTAGATCCACCTTAGATCTATGTATTGATATCCAAATCCAATTCAAATCCATTTTAGTTTGATCCAAATCTGATCCGATTGAATTTGGATCACATGGATCTCTAGTCAGATCCAAATCATTGTCATCCCTAATTATAGGTTATTTATTTAGTAAAAATTTTTGGTAAATTAATTGATCAATGTACGATTATTGTATCAATGGTGAACATGGTGAGAGATACGTATTTATTTGTTCACCACGTGACAGGTTCATAATAGTTGTCAAATAATGTACAATTAAGCTCAATCCAATTAAAAATGAAGAGAAATTTTAATTGAGTTATTTTTTAACCCATAAAATTCATTTAAACTCAAACCTAATATACATAGGAGGGGAAAAAAAGCATGACTCTCACAAATCAAGACATTAGTCTTAAAACAAATAAACTAAGACAATGCTCTTTATATGTATTTTAAATGGAAATGAATGAAAAATTAACAAATAATAGACAAACCAGCGTTTGGTCGAGTGAAATAATGAACAAGTATTCGAACTCAATAAAAAATATTATAGGAATTTCATTTCCTTCCTCAATTATTTATAATTGAAGAAGGCGGTCTTCGCTTTTATGATATACATGTACACATACGCATATTATATAAACAATTGAGAAAGACAATCCTCTCCTTTATGGTACATATATATAACATAATTTTACCAATAATTCCATATATGATATACATATAGTAGACTTGTAGATGCATTACATAAAAATAGAATACATATCCTATATAAATGCGTTACAAATTTGAAAGAAAATTTTAAATCTTATTTCAATTGAACATATATACATATATATAAAAGATAATAATGAATCAACCCACGAGTTTTAAATTTCTATCATGAAATCTGAAATTTGCAATGTACAATTGCGAACCAAACGCAGCCTGAGCAGCTCGATTTTCTATCTATAATCGCATTTTCTATTTGCTCTTTCTTCCTTAGCAAACACTCTTGACATACATCTTAACAAACACTTTTGTTTATTAATAATCATGCTTACTCAGATCTTTGAGTCATTTTATTTATAAATCCATGTGCTATTCAAAATTGCACTTCCTCGTTCTCCTTCATCAGGAAAAGAAAAGAAAAGAAAAGAAAAGATTCCAAAAAACAATGAGTGATTCCTCTTTTCGAATTCTTATTATCGGGGTTTTGATTGCCTGTAGCTTGACCAATGTGAGATCTGATGCCTCTGATCACCGATACAAGGTCGGTGATGTCGTTCTTCTCTAAGCCAACAAGGTTGGCCCTTTCCACAATCCCAGGTAACTCTATCATTTCCCCTTGTTCTCTTTTTAAGATTTGCCCTTGGATTTGAGATGTTGATATGTTGGACGGGTGGGTGCCTAAAATGGGCTGACCCGACCCAACCCGACCTACACATGATAACCACTTGTTGGTTACCATAAGTGTTTGGGAGAGGGAAGTTGATTTGTTTTCAACTTCCCAACCGGTCCCAATTGCTGTATATATTCATAAAAAACCGCTGCTGAAAAATAACGTTAATTTTTCATTCATTCGTAAAAAAAAAAAAAACAATGTGTGTAGGTGAAAGAAGAAGATTAAAACAAAATTCTTGAACAATCCTGAAAAAGAAAAAATATACTGTGAATTGAGAAAGATTTCCGCTCGTGATTTCTTTCCAACACTTGTTTATTCCGCTGCATAATTCGAAAAGGTAAGGCCTATTGATTCTTTTTAGAATTTCTTTCATTGGTATCAGAGCCTGAATTGTGTTGGATTCGTACATTGGTTGGATTTGATTCATGAAAAGCATGATTTTTTATTTTATTAATTTTTGTGATGGCTGTTGTTTTAAATATTCTAGAATGTTTAATATAAATGCATAAATTCAGGAATTGAAGTTATTAAAAATGCCTTAGGGTTTAGATTGCATGAACCCTAATTATTTTATGAAACCCGAAACATCAATGGATCATATCTTTTGATCTAGGATATATCACTGGAAAGATATTTCGAGAGCTTTCTAACGATATATGATTTGTTAAAAACGGACTTGAGATGAGAAAGTTATGGCCAAATTACAATTCTAGTTAGATTAGGGTTTGGAAAGGGTTAAAAACCCTAATTTAGAGAAGATGATGAACAATGCCAGAGTTAGTTTTTTAACGATTCCGGCCTATTCCAACCTCCATTTGAAAATCCAAATGTACCATTGTGTTCATAATGAAAAATGGAGTCAGACGGTGCCGGACCCAACGCTACTAAAGTAGTGCAAAGCCCATGCGCGATTGTGTGTGTTTGAACGCAATACTGTAGTGCACTGTAACATACTGCAGCGACACTCTAGAGCACTGTAGCAAACTTTAGCACGCGTAGGGATATAATTCAAATTCGTAAATTTTTACATATTCAGCACTTCGATTTGGGCGCCGTTTGCACCGTTTGATCTGAAATTTAATTTTCTATTTTGTTTTAATATGAAATTATTATTTTTTTAATCATTTCTTATTTTTTGAAATAAAATTTTGGATCGAACTTATATAGTCTCACGGATGAGAATTATATGTTAATAAATGTTTCACTCTAGTGGGAGCTTGAAATATTTTTTTTAATGGAATTGGCTAAAATTTAATCTCGTATTTAGTTGTTTGTTAACAATCCCTAATTTCATTTTTTTATATTTATTTTTCTCGTAGATGCCTCCCGTTAGTAAGTTGTGGATTGAGGAAGAAGATTTAATGACAATTAGAGCCTGAGTTTTACCTAATGATCTAATTGAGATTAATAATAGTCTATCTTATGAAGAACTTATGGAGAAAATGGAGAATTATAAGATGGACCCTGATCATTCTATATGCATTAACATAGAAGATTTATATGAGATTTTTAACTGCTTAATGTCATCAAATATACCTACTGTGTATACGAACTGGGGTTATTATGAATGACTCCTCATTCAATCATTACCTGATGATGACAATACACTTGTCTTTAAGGTTCACATATTAAATCAGATTGAGGAACCCTCGCACAAATATTATATGTTGAGGTGTGAAATTGAGTTAATGGAGGAGCGCCGTCTTATTTCAAAGATGAGTGCTTAGCATTCACACGAACCTTCGAAGTAGGAGACAAGCTAGTCGCCTTGGTAGAGGGCAGAAGTTATGGTATGAGAAAACCATAAAACCATAAACATAATCATCAAGAGGGAACAATTTTTTTTAATTTGGAGATGGACATAAGTATAAGTTGGATGAAAGAGTCACGAGCAACAAAGAATATTTTAAGAACATGTAGAAGATTCTATATGTTAGTTTGAGCATGTTAGGTTATTTCATTTGTTTGTTGATTATATATTTTTTTAAATTGGTTTTATTGTGTTGGTTGAACTATATGTTGCTATGATTTCATTAATGATATTCTACATTAATTGTTGCTCAACCTTACATACTCTTTTATCATATCTACTGAATTATTCCATTGAGTGGGAGTTCTAATTAAATTGAATTTGATAAATTCATAATTAGAATGGATAATTTTGTGCATTAAAATTGAATTAATGATGAATATAATAAAATGACTTGGACGATGATTGGAAGTCTCGATGACTTTTTGATCTCATTCCCGATATTAGTTCGTCATGTCTTTTGGTTTACGTTTGCGGTAAAATTAATTGTTTGTGTGTAATTATTAATTTAATTCATTTAACCAACTAACTTGTTGACTATTTAGGTTATGTTAGAAAGAACTAGTGTGTATTAATATATATCATTGGGTAGTCCTTGATAGTGAATATTTAGAAAGCACTTTGGGGTTGTTTGTCAAAATTAGGCTAGAGTAGAATAATAACCTTCTGGATTATCATACTTGATAACTTGTGGAATAAGAAAAGTAGGCATGTCCTACATAATGAGCACAACACTTGAGTTTCATCATGTTTAAATTGATGCCAATAGTAGAATAAGAACGGTATCTCCAGATGTCTTCATATTAGCTATGGAGTGAATCTAGCATGAGGATTAGAATTGCTACATCAAATTTTTATATTATGCCTCTACTGCTTTGGAGAGGGGATATACAGTTAGTCTTCATATTTTCTCTACTTAGCTAAATTATTATGTATTTTGTTTTTTTTCTCCAAACTAATCAAACTTGGAATAAACTTTAATGTCCTTTAAACTGATCTGTAATCTTAATATTGACACAGGTCTTTCCTTTGTGGTGGATCTATTGGCGTTTTCATCTATGCATACTGCTTGTTTTATTATTATGCACTTTCAGATATGTTTGGGTTTATACAGACCTCATTCTTCTTTGGGTACATGGCTTGTATTTGCTATGGCTTCTTTCTTATGCTTGGGACGATTGGTTTTCGAGCCTCTCTGCTCTTTCTCCGACATATATATAGGTCGATCATGTGTGAGTAGTGCTTGGTTCTTTTTAGCCTATTAACTTTATCATGGAGAAAATGATGGAGATCCTCATAAACACCTATGCAAGCATGTTAGGCTTTAAGTGTAGGGTTTTAGGAGTTAATTCTGTTGCTATTTTATTTTAGTATTTTTGTTCATTTATTTTTTAGGAGACCTTGTGCTTTCTTGTTATTATTTGCAACTTGCCCATAAACTTGCTCATTGTATTTTTATTTTAATACTGTTCATATTTGTGATGAAATATATTGCTCTCTTCCATCGTACACTCGTACTTTGATAAAAGGTCTGTGATTTTTGCTAGAAGTTGTCATTAGCCCGCTACTGTTTTGGATGTTTCTTGTGCTTGTGCTTTTGCTGGCCCAGTATAATTAGTCCATTGTGCAACTTTATACCACTTTTATTATCTGAGATCGAATTGGATTAAATTTTGAGTAATCTTTGTCACGCCCCTATGATATTCTTATAAGATTCTATTTTTATAATTGTAGTTTTATTGCTATAAGAAATAATATGAAAGGATAAAATGCCTTTACAAATCATCAATTCTATCTTTATATTTTAATATATGATATAATTATTTTTTTTACTAGATCAAAATAAGTTTTAAACAATAAAAATAAATTCCCTAATAATATGAATTTATTATGAAAAATATATTCACAAATTCAATAATTTATTTTAGGCTAGTAATTTTAATTAAATTATTAAAATTACTTGAGCTATAGGAATCGGAATCAGAATGAGATTGATTTCCATTGATGTGTTTATTTTATCTTAGAATCGAAATAAATTATTACAATTTATTAAAATGTCTTTCATTAATTATTGTTTTTAATGATGATGATGGTAATAATAATAATAATTTTGAGAAGTATTTTTTGGGCCCAATTCTGATTTTAGAAAATTGTGAATCAATTCTAGAAAGTTAGCGGCTAACCAGCTACACAACAATCGTGGAATATTGATTTTAGAGAGTTAGCCATCAACCGACTATTCCAAGCGGCCAACCGTTTGTGATGCATTTTTGGCTCTTAGTTCTACAGAGTTAGCTGTTAACCGGTTGTGTGCCAGATATTGAAAATCTCTCTAGCGGTAACATAAGCGGCTAATTGATAACATATTAATAGTAATAATTAATAATAATGATGACATTAATAAATAAATAAATTGAAGTAAAAACAATAAGGATACTTAAAATGTATATATAAATTCGAAACGATTTTCAATACAACACAAATTCCAACAACGCTAATAAAAACATAAAATTAAAAATCCTTACATAATACAATCAGGCAATTTTGGTTCCCAACATAACAACACAAGTACAAAAGTTTTGACATTATAATCGGACTACATCTCACGACGAAGCATTTGCATGACATATCCTTCATAGGTGATTAGGCAAGGTAAAGAACACATGCAACAAATCATGTTTTGTAGCCAATATAATAGTCGTATCATATATTTCTTCATCACTCAATCCTTCAAATTTTCACATTTCTTCATATAACTTAGCTTGCAAATAAGCTGTATCTTTATCAGAAGTAGAAAGCATATGAATCAACCCATCAAGCCCAGATACTATTGCTGCCATTGACTCAACCATTGCCCCAATATTTGAGCACATTTGGTCAAATGTTTTGTCTTTACTTTTTCTTTTCCTAGACTTGTTTGTTGAACTACTTAGAGTATAATTTAATTCATGCGGAACAACATTCAAATGTGCAATAGTTGACATACCATGAACAAAATCTTCAGTAAAAGGTCCATTAATTGACTCACCTCCTAAATTTACATTAATATCATCACCTTCACGTATTTCTTTTCCATCATTATCTGCATTGCCAGCATTAACTCCAGTTGCTCGATCCTAAACATAAATGTCAGACAAAGTGTAATAATGAGGAAATGCATTGTTGAATAAACCAACTGCCTCGTTTCTTTTTTGTAAAAATAATAGTAATAATAATTATGTTAATAATACAAATCCAAATTAAGTAATAAAAATAAAATCATACAATTCAAAACTTTAACTTGACATATTCATCAAAAACATCCTTTTTGCATATTATCAGAATCCCAATCAAACCCACTAAAAGATAACATATCTGACATAGCACAACATTTTTGCTTGAACCATTTAACTCTAGACTCAATGTGAAGGGATGCTTTCAAACTACATCTAGGCAATTTTGCTTTTAATAAATTTTGCATTTATTGTAAATGTCCATTTTGAAATCACAATCTGCCCGCTGCATGAGATTTTGCCACATATCCTATTTCAATCAATACATTATCTTGAGTTGTTGTCTAATTGTGTTTGTTCGTACCCAAACCTCTGGTAGTTGGAGTTGGAATAAAACTCATCTTATTTATTCAAATAATAGTACAATATACAATGTCAAAGAATAATACAACATCTAAATTCAAATAACAGTATAGTATCTAATGATAAATAACAATATAATATTCGAATTTAAATAACACTACTAAATCAAATGCCATATAAATATACAATATCCAAATTCAAGTAACAATGTAAAATCCAATACAAAAACGAATGTCAAAATAATAATACCACATCCAATGTTAAATAAACTGAATCCGTAAGTGCATAAACAAAGTCTTCATGAATTTTTAGTTGCTTGCCATGTGTTCCACATATCTTTAGCCAAATTTTGTCGACAAATGTTCCACTCATTTAAAGGCTCATTGGTATTAATTACTACTGAGTCAAAATCAAAATCTGAAGTGAGCTCATCAATCATTTTAAGTTTTATTTAATCGAAAGACACTTCCCTTCTTATGAAATTATGTTGAAATTATGTAGCATACAACAAACAAATATTATGGGCCTTTGTGTTTTCATATCATAAAAGGCAAGACTTCGTAGTATAACCCACCTTTTCTTCAGTAACTCAAAACATCATTCAATCACATTGCGAGAATTAAAGTGCTTCATATTAAACAACTCTTCTGGAGTAATAGGTTGATGTCCATCCCTAAAGTCACTCAAATAGTAATGTTGACCTTTAAATGGAAAAAGAAAGCCCATCCCATATGGTGTAGCCACAATCGACCAAGTAATAATAGCCTATTGATCAAAAACAAAATTCATAAATAAAAGTCACAAAATCAATTACACAATCTTAAAATCTAAAGAAAATTGGTTAAAGTTATTACCATGGGGGATTTTTAGACATTTTGTCTACTTATGACATCTTTTAGCACCCGTATATCATGAGTTGAATCCTCTTATCCTGGTAAGACATAAATAAATTGCATTTCTCATGAACAAACCCTTAAGACATTTGTTGCAAATTCACTTTTCCTAGTTCTATATCTCAGTTTATCGGCCTCTGCAACATGAATCTTTATATATGGACCATTTAATGCTCCCAAGCAATTTTAAAATATTAGATTGGAAAAAAATTGTAAGTCAATGTATATAACTGTATAAATGAACAATGTGTCAATGCAATATTATACGTACCTTAAACCATTTTCATGTTGGATCTATTGAATTCTCTAACACAAGCTCAAGTTTTTTCTAAAACTCCTTTTTGGCATCTAATCATTGCTTTTAAATACTCATGAAAACGTTTACTAACTGTCTGGCAGGATCTTTGAAAATTGAATCTAATCACTCGATTCTTCAAATGGTGTGCTAAAATATACAGAAACGCTGCAAGCATTTTCTCAGGCGATACATTTCTAGTACCAGCTAAAACCCATTTCTCTTGAAGAAGCATAGATAATTTTTGAAAGGTTTGTCCATCCATTCTTAATTGTGACAAACATTTCACATCACTTCAAAAAATTAAACCATATAAAAAGTTTAGTTGATAAACTCTATATTATCACTTAGGACTTTTCAACCTTCGTTGATAAGTTAGCAAATATGAGAACACATAGCAGTACACATAGCTATAATCGTTTGCAACATCATCACCAAATTGTGTATGATTACCAAGACTCTATTCTTTCTTACTAATAAATGAGTCATCCTATATTTCAACATCACAAATTAAGCCAATCAGTAATAATCAAATTTCGGAATCGAAAGCAAATTAAGCTCATAGGCTGTAAAATCATAATCTTCACAACCATTATTAAGACAACATATAAGCAAACAATGAAGATTATTAAAAAAATAATGCTAAAATAGATTTTATAATTATAAAATAGAATAATACAAATAATGCAAATTATAATCAAACTTTGCCTATCCTAACTTTCAAAAATAATTTTTACTTGTATTAAAAAAATAATATTAGTTTAATTCTCGGAGTTATATATTTTTGTTTTAGAAATGAATATATGGTGGTGGGGTTTTGATTGAATATATATATGTATGTGCGTATGCATGTATGTATATATGTAAAAATGTGCAGAAGTTAAATATATCATTCAATCAAATGGGCTGCACAAATGAGCAGCAGTTAAATCAACAAAAAAGTGAAAACATAAGTGATGATTGGAGACACTAGAAGTTGATGATCAAACTGAATGGTAATGGGCTGCAGTCATTGATGCATTTTCAAAAAATAAAAATATTAATGTGGACATTTTCGTAAAGGGGGGAATTGGATTCTGATTCCCACCCCCATTGAATTCAAAATCTTGGTATTCATTTCTTAATGTTGTATGGAGCCCATGCATTCCATTCTCATCCCTATTTTTAATTTAGCAAGTAAACGGGTTTTCGATTTGGATTCCTATTGCAGAAATGTAAACACACCATTAATGTGTCACATTCTTTGTATGTTACTCAGTTTATCCAAAGATGGTAAAGTACGCAAACTAATCTTTTTTGGATTATAGTTGAAATAAAACAATTCATGATGCCAAAGTCATAAGCATGACTTCTGGATTTAATATATCTCAAAGAACTGCAGTCAAACTGCGGATAAGAGCACTATCTATTGCTGCAAGGCTTTGATGTAGCTCTTAAGGAAATTTTGATGGCTAGTTATGCCTTGTTTTGTTCTGAGATATTATTATTTTTAAAATATAATTGCTGTGAAAAAAATTATAATTAAAAAGTAATATTTGAAAATATGTTAATAATTTTAATAAAAAATAAAAATTTTATAAATTTTTCATCACATAATTATAAAATTAAATCAATCTAACTTATAAATCACAGTAGTAAGTGCTTGCCTAATTATAATTTAAAACTTAAATTATCATATCTACACTATCAAATAGGGTCTAAAAATACTTGAAAGAAAATTAATCAAAAGATCGTACGGGCAATTATGGACCCAAAAGCAACTAAATCCTTGGACAATTTATGCAATTGCTCAATGCCTCTCCTAAAATTAAGGCTTCATCATACTTTTTCTACTTACAAATTATTTTATATTTAATTTATATTTAAAATTGAATTATTATATTTGTATCTCTTAAAAAGAAGGCCCCATCATTTGCTATTTATTTTTGTTTTCTAAAAATATAGAGGGATAAATAAAGTCCAAATCGTTTTTTTTATTCCCTACCATCCTAGAATTTGAAGTTGGGTGGCCAAAGAATTATTTTATATTTATTTTCTTGTTTAAAAACTTGAATTTCAATATTTTCCGGTGGTTAACAATTAAACTGGACTATGATTTAGCTAAGGATTACTCTCTATTTTGGAAGTGAAATTTCCATCACTAACCTCAATTTTTGTTTCTTTCCTACTACTACACATCCTCTTTATTTTTTATAAGGCAGATCAGCAACCCCTAAAATAACACCTATTTTTGCACTGAAAATGATTTTGCAACATTATTTTGTGCTCATCCAATAATATATCAAGGAATAAAGTTTTTGAATTGCTTGGTTGTTATAATTCAAAGCATGATTGATATTAATTTGAATGATCTAAAATTGGTTGGAATTTTGGGTTATTTGAGCAAGAGTAACGATAGAGTAATAACAATCCCACTTAAAACTCACTCCTTAGGCTCTTATCGCCTTGTTGATAGAACTTTTCTAAACATGAATAAATACACACTACTTACAATAGACTATCTCCTAAGTACAAATGGACATCTTTACCGTATTTGTGAATAGTGTCATATTTGTGAATAGTATTATATACGTGAACAGTGCCATATGTGTGAACAATATGAACTGTCAGCTTTGGTACCACTTGTTGTGCGCAAAATGCAAAATTAAGCCCACCAAATGATCACAGAAAAATAAAAGACAATTTAATGTGGTTCGACAATAGCCTACGTTAATGGGAGTAAGAGAAAATAATTGTATAACTAACAATTATTGGAGTATAAAATTTGAGTAAAGAAATTTCACTTCCCAAAATTCAAATACATCCAGTATTCTCACACACACTTAAAAAAAAATCTCTCAATTACACACTCTCCAATTGCTCAATCTCTTAATAACTTTTCACTTGAATTATTAAGCTCAAATTTTGGGATGATTTCCAAGTGAAGAATGCATCTCTATTTATAGTCAAAATGGTTGCACTATTGCACCAAACCCTTTATCAAATTATAAATTAAATTTGCAACTAAATTCTTGAAAACTGACAACCACATGCATGCGATGCCAACTTCCTCCAAATTTTTTATCTTTTTGTCAAGAAAAGCAAGAGGATTCACTGCATTCAAAATAAGGGGGATTGCCACTTTTCCCCCCTACAGTAATCAACATACACCATTTACCTCCCTGCTGTTTTTATAATGGCCAAAAACCCTCCTGACAACATAAGTTTACAATATTACCCTTATTTTCAACTTCTCTTTTATTTACATTTATTATAAATTAAATAAATTACATGAATAGAAACTAAATAAAAAAATTAAGTATTAAAAATAAGAAATATATGTTTTGATGTGAGTAAAAAAATTAATAACAAATTTTTTTCTTGTAATTATTTATTTTGTGAATATTGTCTTATAATAAATATTTTGTAATATTTTAAAATTAAATGTAAAAAGTATAGGCAAAATATTTTATTATTTATCTTATAATAAATTTTTATTTGTCATTAAGGTTTTCTTATAATAATTTTTTGATCATTTTATAATAATTTTCTTATATTTTTATTATAAAATTTTTTTCACAAAATAAATAAGTACAAGAAAAAATTTATTATTAATTTTTTTGCTCATATCAAAATATATTTTCTTATTTTTAATGCTTAATTTTTTATTTAGTTTCTATTCATGTGATTTATTTAATTTATAACAAATATAAATAAAAGATTAGTTGAAAATAAGGGTAATATTGTACACTTATGCTATCAGGGAGGTTTTTGACCATTATAAAAATAATAAGGGGGAAAATGGTATATGTTAATTACTGTAAGGGGGAAAGTAGTAATCTCCCTTCAAAATAATCCACATGTAAGGGTGCGTTGGGCAGCTGTAGCTTCCAAGCTACAACACTAAAGTGTTTGGTAAACACTAACTGCTGTAACTTGGAAGCTATGTTAATGTATTTTTTCACTTGTATCATGAAAAATCTTTTATATCTTTAATAATTTTGTTAAAATTATTATTTAAAATTTATATTTACTACATATTACTGACTTTTGTTTCATAGTTATAACTTTTTTTCTACAACAACTGCAGCTTAAAAGCTACAGCACCTCAATTCCAAACACACCCTAACTCTCATTTTATTTTCGTCTTTTCAACATTTTTATCCTTCAATCCGTTGGAACAGCATGAGCAATAGCTTTAAAGACTGTAATTATAAAGACTGCAATTATATCTTGCCATTCTTCATGAATCATTATATGAATGGTGTGTTAACGTAATTGGAAATTTACATTTTGCTTGACGATATGTGTTACAGGAAACTCTTTTTGCAATGCTTGTGGAGATCACGGAACAGGCAATGGCACATTGTGACAAAAAGGATGTTCTTATTATAGGTGGTGTGGGTTGTAACGAGCGGTTGCAAGAGATGATGAGAACAATGTGCTCTGAGCGTGGTGGAAGGTTGCTTGCAACGGATGACCGCCATTGCATTGACAACGGAGCAATGATTGCGTACACCGGTCTGCTTGCTTTTGCGCATGGTTCATCAACTCCGTTAAGAGGAATCAACCTTTACCCAGCGATTCAAGACCGATGAAGTGCATGCAGTGTGGGGAAAAAAAGAAGATTCAGCTTTCAAGAATGGTAGTCATTAAGCAAGCTAGCTGATTCGGATGGTAGATTTAGAGGTAGAATCATTCTAGCAGTGATCGCAGTAATGTAGTATTAGGCTTGCAAATGAATTTTGATTGAAGATGATGTAAATTTAAAGTAGGAAGCAAATTATTTTGTTTTTGTACTTTGTTCTTAGTAATGTACATCCACGATTTGCCAGTCAAAGCGTTAGAATTTACATTATGGAAGAACATTTTAGGGATGAGTTATATAAATTATTCTTAATAATAATGAGTGATGGTTGGGGACGATGAGTGGAGAAAGCATCCATTGCTGACGAGCAATTTGAGTCAAGCCACTCCAGGCCTCGGCATCGCTCTCTTCGCTTTTGGAATCTATCTTGTTGGCGAAAAAGTCTACAATAGGGTCATTGCTCCTTCTCCTTCTCATTCTCACCACACCCACCACCAGCACTCCGCTACTTCCTCTTCTCACTGAATCTCTTCAGCTCTCCTGCTTCTCTCAGGTCTGTTGTTGAATTGACTGCGAAAATCTCTCTTTTTCTTTTCTGGGTTATATTGTTTAATAACTTTTTGTTAGCTTTGTTTTCGGTGTGATTTTTTGAGATTTGGGGTTTTCTTGGGGATTTTACGAAATGGGTATGTGATAAATTTTTAGGTTTTTCTTAGTTCAGTTTAACAATCTGGTCAGATTCATCCATCGTGCTTAAGCTGCTAGCCCTACATATTTGAGGATAAATTTATCTTCTTACCTGTTTTTGATAGAATTAGCATTCGTCTATTTTTTTTAATTATGATATGTGATGAGCATAATTTATATACATATTATACTCTTAATTATTTAATTGTTAGTTATTTTTATTTATTATTTTTAATTAATTAAATTATTTTGTTGAATAGGGAATTAATTAAAAATTAAGGATAAAAAAAGTACGAGGAAATTCAAATTTGGAAATCAATAAGACTAAAATTGAAAGTCAATCCCTTCAAAAGATGAACGGTGGGCATGCATTTGGAAAGCAAAGATTTGGCAATTTGGAGTGCATGTGCTGGGCATTAAAAGAAGAAGTCATTAATTGGTCTTTTGCTTTTGTGGTTTACCATGTGCTTAACTTTAAAAGTTTAGTAAGGAAATAATTTAAAAGGAGCTTGGTGAGTGGGCTTTATAAGTCTGTGGATGGCTTTGACTTATGAAAAGTTGTAAAGAATTAATGCAATTAGAATCCAATAAGGATTAAGCAAGTCAGTAACATTATATAAAGGCAAGAGAGGAGAGCCGCCAGAGGAGGGAAGTGCAAGACAAAGAGAAGAAAAGCTGCTGTAATTCGGTTTTTATGGCTGAATTTATTTTATTTGTTGCTCCCAATTCAAGTATGTCTAGCTAAATTTTTTATATTGAGGTCAAGGATGAAACCTTATTCAATGAAATAATTATTTTTTTATTTATTTTTAATTCCCTATATATGTTCTTTACTAATTATGGTTTTTATTTCACATGATTAATTGGATGTTATTAAAATCTTTTCATCAATTCTGTCATGCATTATTGATTGTTAAGATTAATATTCGATTAAATCTATGCTTGGATATATAAAGTTTATACATAATTATTTTTTATTTTATGTCTTTCATTAAATTGTTTACATAGAGTGCTTAGGAAAACTTTAACTTTTTGTTATTCAATATGTTTACATGAGATTCTTAGATGTCATATTATTAAGCAGAAAAAGAACTTACATTGGATTTAATTACTTGAGTTTAATTGTTATATCCATGAGATGACATAGATTGATTTCAAGTTGTCACTCTAAAATTCAGGATTAATTAATAATTAGATAATTACTAGTTGAATAGTGGTGGATTATGAAACCTTGGTAATTCTTATCTTATTGAATTCTCCTTTATTTTAATTGTTTCCTTAGTTTAATTAGTTTAATTTCTCTTAAAATTCAATTTGATCAACTAGGTTAGAATTAATATTAATTTTAGATTTAAATTAGGCTTTTCAATTTATAACAATCCCTGTGGGTTCGACCTCGTTACCACTATTCTATTTCTAGATTCGTGCGCTTGAGAATACATTAAAATTTTCACAACAATATGTTTGTTAACCATGCGACTCTGTGCAAAATTTTGGATTTTATGGGTTTTCTGTGAAATGAATATGTTTGAAATTTATGTTTTTATTGATATTAAGATCTAGTCGGGTTCATCTGCTCTCTGGCCAGCTGGGTAGTACGCTTCATTTCTTTTGCGTTTTACGAATTATGCTTATTTTCTTGCTATTGATGCTAGATTTAGGATTTTCAGTTACTTGATTACGTGTTTGTATATAGTTTAGGTTTTTATTTGTTTTATGGCCATGTTGGTTTCATTGCTCTCTTCATTTCTGGTTGCTAAGTCAATACTCTTTTGATGTGCATCATATGGTTATTGTCTTGTTTTATTCACATGATCTTTAGTTGAGCTGAATGTGTAGAGTTATTACTGTTCAACAGGGGTTTCTATTTAGTAATTGCTCCATGTGAGGCAGTCCCCACTTTTTCCTTCTGCAATTAATGTTGCTGCTATTTCATTCAATTTGACTATGATTTTGTTGTTTGTAGCTAATTGATCATCATTGATGGAGGAATGTTAGGAAATTAAGTTGTATTAAATACTAAATATAGAAATTTGGTCTGGCATAAGACGAATGAAAAACATTTGTTCTTAGATGCAGGGCAGTAAGTTATTTACTTAACTGATGAAGTTATAACTAACACTAGTTTCATATGGTTGAGCGATTTACTTATACGGTTATTTTATCAGTTGGGAATTCAGTTGTGGGGATTAGCTAGTTCAACCGGCAAGTTCTTTTTCACTTTGATGGGGTGTGTTAAGAATGAATGACATTCAAACTGGGGATTTGATGCCAGGGGCTTTTTAACTCTATGGAGGGCAGGGCTTGAGGGTCGCAAAGAACACCTTGGAGATTGTCATTTCTAGGATGAGCAATAATACCCTTCTGAAAATTCGAATAAAGAAGTTTCCTGTTATAAATATATTGTCTTATTTATTTAATTTTTTTTGGTCAAGTTCTCAATTTTTATGCATAACGTTTTTATGGTTGGATTCCTGATCTTAAATTTTTTGTACCATTCATTGAAAAAAAGAAATGTAACTTAAAATGATGACTTAAATTTTGTTCCGTTACATTCCATTCGATCTAAAGGTGTATATGTTATACCTTACTTTAAAGAACCTAAGGATTTTTATATTTGAAAATTACTCCGTGTGTGAGTTGAAAACCTATTATCCCTTATTTTAATAACTTGAGAGATTTTTTAGAAAATTTTATATTTATCTCTCTCTCTCTATATATATATATATATATATAGCCCTTCTAATAAGAGAATTCCTTAATTTTATTCCAAGTAAAGGATAATTTAAAAGAAAAAAATCCATATTTCAATATACTAAAAAATAAAATATACAGTTTCGGAGTGTGTTTTTTAACCTTTTAATTTGTCTTTTGTTTGGAATAAAATAAGTGATTCCTTATTGTAAAATCAGTTCATATAGTCAATATAATACACTATATTAGTGTGTATTTTACTTCTTTTTTAGTTCATCCCTTAATTATTCAACATATCACTTACTAAATAATGACTCATATATTTTATTTTGACTCAAAATTTTGACATAAATATTCAGTTATTAGTTTCACACAATTTAATGGTAAATAAATTGGTATCATTAGTGGTCTTTGTGTGTGTGTATCTTCATTTTTTTTTGGAGACATTTTTAAACCATGAGATTTTGAAAGAGTTAGTGTACGCATTATGAAAACAAAAAGATATAAGCGCCCGCACTTGATAACAATTATTTAAAGGAGTATGCGTCTGGTGGAAGGAACAATTATCATATCTTGATTGAACAAACCACTAGGTCAACTCGGTTCTTTCTAAGGACACGAAATAATTAATTAATTATGTTTCATTTGAGTCCTGGATTTTAAGTTCAAATCTAAGAAGTGCTCTAGTAATTATATACACTGTAGGTAATATTTTTGTTGAATATTCTTGTGTTTGGCCATGAGAAAAATTTTAATTATTATATATAAATAAAGTAATATTTATGGGGATGGCGATAAAAGGAGTGAAGGAAAAGCGAACCCAATAAAAAGAAGTATTTTAAAATATCAAAACACAAAAATTGGTTGTTAAAAAAACAAATTGATTAATAATCCTAATATACGTTAAAACACCTTTAAACATATAGAGTGTGAGTGGGATTCAAACCTTTTGCATGGTAAAAATATCTCAAAAATTTTATTGTTTTGGGGCAGAATTCAAAATTTTATCAATTAAATTGACTAAAATCTTCATAGTGAATTAATGTCTTTCAAACGTATTCTTAGTATAAACCTATTTTCTAGAAAATGAGACCTAAATCTCTTTCAGGAAATCCATTATATGTTTTATTAGTTAGGCATTTTTAATATCACACCATTAATTTAATGGGGGGTGGTTTCTAACAGGAAGTTGCACCTGTAAGTGAAGGCTTTTTAAGGCGCCTTCACCAACCAAAGTGTGCTTAGCCTCAAGTTGCAATTAAGCACAGTCGATTTCAACTAGAATTTCAAGCTTTAAACAATGGTTATTCAGCGAGATGCCGAAATCAAACTTCTCACCTAGATATAATAATGCACTCATTATTATATTTAGGTAAGCATATAAAATAAAACAAGACTAGAAGCTATAGTACTAAAAAAATAATAAAAAATAAAAACTTTATTTTAACTAGTGAAAAAGAACAATATATTTAAATTGGTCTTGGCGAATGGTAGGCGAATGGAGGCGAATTAAATTTGCATGAAAAATCCAAAAGCATGTGACAATACTCAATTATTGTGTGATGTGTCCTACGCTATAATTAAAGCAAATGAAATCCGTGACAATATATATGTAATCAAGTAGCTGGTCAAGGCGCCAAAAAAAAACAAAAAAGTAACGGGTCCGAGGGCGAGGACGGATTAGACCTTTTAATTGCGACAGACATTAATTTTTTTTTAAAAAAAATAAAATTATTTGGTTGTTAATAAAATCGTTTATTTTAAAATTATAAAATTATTTTAATAAATAAATATATTAAAAATATATTATTAAAAGAATGAAATAAATAAAGAGTATTTTAAAATTTATTTTAAAAAAATCTACAGCCTCAAAGCCTAAAAACTCAAATTTTTGTTAATAAAAGTATAATAATTTATTTAATTTCTAAAAACTTCACTCGAAAAATAACTAAACAATAATAAAAATTTTTAAAAAAAATTAAAAATGAAATAAATGCTTTTAAGCATTAGACAAGTTATATTAAACATGCATTTATTACATCTATAGATAGATTATAATTCAATATCTACTCCCATAATTATTAGGGTTAAATCTTGTCTTATAGTAGGAACATTACCCAACCCCTGGGGACTTGGAACTCATCTCCTAATGTTGAGGGCATGGGTTCTCAACTATTACCCTAGTGGGAAGTCACTTATCTATAACAGTTTCTTTGCCATAAATATCTATTTACGGAAGAGCATTATTCACCATACAAAACTTCTAGTTGGATAAGTCCTCTCCTTTAACTTTTTTTTTTAAGGGTAAATATTTATTTAGTTCTTGTATTTTAAAATTAATGTCTATTTAGTTTTTGTATTTTTTAAAATATCTCTAAACATCCCTATTGTTAAAATATTGATACCCTTACCGTTATTTTTTATTTCTTTTGGTTTACTTTTATAATATTACCCTTTTATAATAATTTTTTAGATATTAATAAAAAATAATTAAATTATTAATTTAACCCTAAAAATAAAAAATTATATTTATTTTTTTGCAAGCACCATTTGCACACTTGGTAGTTTGCATACAATTGTTGACAATTTAATTTTTGACAATTAAAAATTAATATAATTTTTTAGGGTTAAATTGATAATTTAATTATTTTCTCGTTATTAATGTCCAAACAAAAAAATTATTATAAAATGATAATATTATGAAAGTAAGATAAAAGAAATAAAAAGTAATGATAGAGATATCAATATTTTAACAAAAGAGAGGTTTCGAGACATTTTAAAAAATATAAAAACTAAATAGATACTAATCTTAAAATACAAGGACTAAATAGACATTTTAAAAAACTTTTATCATTTTTTTAATGAGTAATGATACAGCCACAAACTCTTGTACAAACTTATTTTGTACAAACTGCGTGACATTAATTCATTGGTTGAATGAAAATATAAATTAATAAAAGCAAATTATGTGGATCAAATTATATTTAATTCATCCAATCTTATCATGCCACATCAGTTTATATAAAATAAATTTGTATAAGAGTTTGTGGCCGAATCATTACTCTTTTTTAATACACGCACAAAAATCATAATTGAAGCGCTATAAATTTAATTAGAACAACTTGCAAGAAGCTGCTGGCATCTCCCAAGCAAGCTCGAGAAAGTAGTCAGTAAGAGTTGTACACAGGAAAAAAGCATGGGAAATAACAATGTGATGGGATTGGGAGGCGGTGTCTTGGCAGCGATCATAGTTATGACGATACTCTTCTTCACCGCAAATCAACCTTTTGCTGCAGGCAACAGCACCGACATTACTAATTTCCATATTGATCCTGATGTGTTGTTCTTTCATGGTGATCCGGAATTGGAGTCGGCTGCTGCTGCTGCAGGAAAAGGCGTACTGAATTTGAAACCCGTGATCCCCCCTCCACCATTCGATTGCGGAAGAGTGGTATATCGCCCTTGTGTCCCTAATCCCCAGAATCCCAAAAAGGGTGAACATTGCGCACCTCGTCCTGGCGGCACGTATCCCCCAAATCGAGGGTGCTAGAAGCAAATGATACATCTTTAGTCTCCAATCTTCATCTTCATCCTCAACTATGTCATGATGTGGGCTTATTTTGCGTGTTGTATTTAATTTATAAGTAGCTATAATTAATTAATAATCTCTCTTACCCTTCCCTTCTTAATTCTCTCTATCTGTATATTATTAATTATTAAGCTTTAAGTTTGTGCTGCTGCATCCATGCATATGTCCTAATAAATTATTAAGATTCCTAATTTAATTAGTATTAATTGATTTGTTGTTAAATTAGCCAGGTTCCTCCATCTTTCATATCCTCTTTTTTCAATTATACCATAACCTTCCTGAGTTTATTGCTTTTCCATGTGCATACGTATTAAAAGCCTGGAAATTAAAAGTAATTATGGCATTTTATATTGACCGGTACCTACTCTTAGTTACCAGCCTCTTGAGGGGAAACCGGCTGCGATATAAATCAAATGCTTTTGTAAATAACATTCATTGATTTATCTGCTCCCTCCCATCCGCCTTAATTGATTGTTACGACAACATCATCCCAAATGTTGTAATTACAATTATATATGTTGGCCTTTTATTTTAAAATAAATAATTACACAGAGACACAGATGCAATTTTTTATCACAAAGTAAACCTTTCATTGCTCACAACACATCAAATACATTTTGCACTTCAGTTGGTATTGAACCATGCCAAATAGCACCTGATTTTTTTTCTAAGCCAAATTTGGCTAAGAAATGTGCATGAGCATTACAATTTCTGGGAACATACTGAAAAATAATTTTATGAAGCTCCTTTCTTTGTTTTTGGATCTCTGAAATTACCCAGAAAATTGCTATTCTGCTACCCTTAGTGTTGTTAACTAACTCGACTACCTCCACACAGTCCGACTCTATAATGCATGAGGTTATGCCTGCTTCTCTCGCCACTTGGATGCCCCACTGGACAGCTTCAGCCTTTGCAAAACTTACACTTCCTTTAAATTGAGACTGATAAAAACTAGCTGCAACCACCTTGCCAACCGAGTTTCTCACCAAAGCTCCCAGACCTACCCTTTGATCCTTGCTACTTATGGCTGCGTCAACATTGATCTAATACATGTTGTCAGGAGGGGCGACTAGTTTTGTAGCTTCTCTCTTCTAGAAATGTCAAGATGCGATGCATTAGGATTCCTTACTCTAGCAAACTCCCTGAACGGATTGCACCCACACGAGAGACGGAGAGAGAGGAGCCCGCTATAACAGAAAAGGAAAAATGGAGCACTGCATCAGCAAGGACCCGCCACCACCACTGGCAGAGGAACGATCAACTAAAAAAGCGAGATTTAGAGGTCACGGCAATGAAGATGAGAATCCACTTCCGATATC
This sequence comes from Citrus glauca, assembly GCA_029633175.1. Classification (NCBI taxonomy): domain Eukaryota; kingdom Viridiplantae; phylum Streptophyta; class Magnoliopsida; order Sapindales; family Rutaceae; genus Citrus; species Citrus glauca. The sequence goes on along the minus strand of JAQOOD010000005.1, from coordinate 1,124,701 downwards.
TTTTAAAGATAAGTTAATGGAAGATCAGAAGAATGGGGAAGAGGAGCTTCTGGGCAGAGACGACGAACTGGAATTTGATCCAGAAGACGTTGTTCTCAGTGAAAATGGAAGCATCCCATCCATTTCCTTCTCTGAAAAGATCCAAGCGCAGCTGGTGAAACCATGGAGAAACACGGTGGTGGTCAAACTTCTTGGGAGAACTCTTGGCTATCGGGCGCTCTGCAACAAGTTAAATGAGATCTGGGAAAAGACACAAGGGTTCTCTATTATTGACCTGGAGAATGATTTCTTCCTGGTTAAGTTCAAAACAGAAGGGGACGCCCATTATGCTCTAACACAAGGTCCTTGGATCATTCTCGGTCATTACCTCACTGTCCAACAATGGAACCCTCACTTCGATAGCTCCAGTGAAGATATTGAAAGCATCGTTGCTTGGATCCGACTACCCGGAATGTCTCTACACTATTATCATAAGAGGGTTCTTCGCATGCTCGGGAATGTCGTTGGAAAGGTGATCCGAATAGATTACAATACCGAATCCATAACAAGAGGGAAGTTTGCACGGATTGCAGTTGAGATCTCCCTTAAGAAACCTCTTTGTTCCCAGTTTTTTCTCGATGGCAAAATGCAAAAGGTGGAATATGAGAATTTACCTGTTATTTGTTTTAATTGTGGGATTTATGGCCATAAGAATGAAAACTGTCATCAGCTCAACACAAGGGCAGGTCAAACAGAGAACTCAGAAAATAATAAGGCCAGGAACGGTCACGGTAGTGGTGGTGGTGAGCAACCGTCGTCCTCCACAATCTCTCCGGCAAACCCTTCATTTGGGCCTTGGATGATTGTCAGCCGAAAAGGGAGGGGAAGAGTCAACAATGGAGGTGGCTTTAACAATTTTTCAACTCGTCATCGGGATGCCAATTTTGATGGGGGTTCAAGGTTTGAAGTGCTCGAAAAAGAAAATGATGATGTTAGAAGTTTTGCCCACCCTAGAGGACACAATGGGCCCATAACCGAGAAGGATCAACCCACTTTCCACGTTAAAATAAACACCAAAAAGAATCCCAAGAAACCTACTGCCACAACCAGCCATACAAATGTTAATTCTACAGCTATGCAAAGTTTAAAAGATCAAAAAGCCAAACACGCATGCTTGAATGAAAACCTTATTATCTCTCCAAATCACAAACGGACAGAAATATTGTCATGTTCACAGCCAAAAGTCCCTGTAACTTCCACCAACCTTCCTCTCCCCACCATTGTTCCCACTAGCTTGGACCCAGCAAAACATACGGTATTAAAATTTGTTTCCCAACAACACTTTCATTCTATTTCAAAGGGGGTCAGTCTAGCTCTATCTTCACCAAATTTAGAGCTTGCTGATCCTAATATACTTATTGAACAACAAGACAAACCTCCTGATGAAGATTTGGTAATAGATGCCAATGAAGAAGATGATCCGGATGATGAGAGCTTTAAGAGTGAGGGTGAAGGAGGTGACTCAGAATCTGATGATAGCGGTACATCTTTGGACGCTGAAGACAACATGGTTTCAGAATGAAGTCTGGCTTCAACAGACTCCTCCTAGTTTTCTCTTTATTTTAATGAATTTATCTATCCTTTTTTGGAATTGCCAAGGGGTGGCTTCACCGGGTTTTAGACGAGCTTTTATCACAATGAATAAAATTTATAACCCTGATGTTGTTGCGATTTTGGAACCTAGACTCAGTGGAGTTAAAGCTGATAACTTTATTAAATGTAGTGGCTTTGAGTCATCGCATCGAGTGGAAGCTGAAGGTTTTTCAGGGGGTATTTGGATATTATGGAAAGAAGAATTCAGGATGGAGTTTGTCTTTAATCACAAGCAGTACATCCACTTTAAAGTCACAGATCTTTCTGGTAATTGGTCGTGGGTCACTGCCGTGTATGCTAGTCCCAACCCAAGTTTGAGGAGGGAGTTATGGAGCAATCTTGACCTGGTAGCTAAGTCAGTTACAGGACCATGGCTATTAGGGGGAGACTTCAACTCGATCCTTCATGCTTCAGAGAAGAAAGGGGGTTCAAAAAAAGGCACTGGTGTCTGTCGACTGTTTAACAAATGGTTTCATGATAATCAGTTCATTGATCTACAATTTAAAGGGCCTTGTTTCACTTGGTCGAGGAGATCTCTCTTTAAAAGATTAGACCGAGCCATATGCAATGACCAGTGGAATGTGTCTTTTATGGAAGCTTCAGTGTTACATCTTCCAAAAATCCAGTCTGATCACCGTCCGATCCTTGTCCGATTTGGCCCTAGTTCGAAGAAGATAAATGGTGTTAGGCCTTTTCGTTTTTTAGCTGCTTGGTTGACGGACCAGTCCTTCCAATCCCTAGTGGCTAAGGAATGGTGTAACTCTAAGGGATATATTCGGGCTGCTCATGATTTTGTGGATCAAGTTAGTACGTGGAATAAAGAGAAGTTTGGGAATATTTTTAGACGGAAAAGGCATTTATTGGCAAGAATAAAGGGGATTCAACATGCTCTGGAGAATTTTGATTCAAACCGACTTCTTGAGCTTGAGTCAAAGTTGAAGATGGAACTTGAAACCATTCTATCCCAGGAAGAGTTACTGTGGTACCAAAAGTCAAGGAGGGAATGGGTCTCATATGGGGATAGAAACACTGCGTTTTTTCACAGAAAAACAATAACGAGAAGAAGAAGAAATCGAGTGGATGCAATTCAGAGCAGTGAGGGTACGTGGATTTATAATAAAGAAGAGATCAAGTCCCATGCCATCGACTTCTTCTCTAAACTCTTTTCTTGTAATGATGGAGTGAGTTTTCATTGTCCAATTGCTAATGCTTTTCCAAAAATGGATGAGTCCAGCTTAGCTGATCTTGGCAGAACTGTTCTTAACGAAGAAATTAAAGCTACAGTTTTCGGAATGAACCCTCTGAAAGCTCCTGGAATTGATGGACTTCATGCTCTATTTTACCAGTCACAATGGGATGTGGTGGGTTCATCAGTTTGTGAACTTGTGAGCAATATTTTTAAAGGTAATCCCCTCCCTCCAGAACTTAATAAAACCCTTCTTGTCCTTATACCAAGAACAACCAATCCCACCAACTTGAAGATGTTCCGCCCCATTAGCTTATGCACAGTGATGTATAAAACGGTCACAAAAATCTTGGCAAATAGGTTAAAAGGAATTCTACCGGATTTGATCGGGCCAACCCAGACAAGCTTTGTTCCTGGAAGGCAAATTACAGAGAATATTGTGATGGCGCAAGAAATTATCCACTCCATGAGAAACAAAAGAGGAAAAGTCGGGCAGCTGGCTATCAAAGTGGACCTTGAGAAAGCATATGATCGGCTGAGGTGGGATTTCATCCATGATACGCTTAAGGCTGTTGGTCTGCCTAAAGAGTTTATTCAGATTACAATGGAGTGCATTACTACGGTTAGAATGCAAATTTTATGGGAAGGGGAGATCACTACAGAATTTACTCCGTCCAGGGGAATCAGGCAGGGTGACCCTCTTTCTCCTTATATCTTTGTTCTATGTATGGAGCGCCTCAGCCATGCAATTAATTTGGCAGTAAGAAATGGAAGTTGGTGTCCTATACGTCTCTCGAGAAATGGTGTCCCTCTAACTCACCTGTTTTTTGCAGACGACCTCCTTCTTCTCGCCGAGGCTTCTTACAATCAAGCCTATGTGATCAATGATGTGCTGAATATTTTTTGTAGTTGTTCGGGAGAATTGATTAGCAAACAGAAGACTCGGGTCTACTTCTCAAAGAATGTTACTGCAGAACAGGCAAAGAAAATCAGTGACTCATTGGGATTTACTGCTACAGATAATCTTGGCAAATATCTTGGAATGCCGTTACTTCACAACAGAGTGACAAAAGCCACTTATCAAGAAATTGTAGATAATGTGGATAAAAGATTGTCTGGATGGAATGCTTTGCATCTCTCCCTTGCTGGGAGAATTACTCTAGCTCAATCGGTAATTCAGGCGATCCCTATTTTCGCAATGCAAACAACAAGGATCCCTCATGGTATTTTGGAAAAAATTGATCAGATTTCTCGAAGATTCATTTGGGGGAGCAAGAATGGCAGCCGTAAACTCAGTTTAATTAATTGGGAAAAGATCTGTTCTCCAAAAGTTGAAGGTGGCCTAGGTTTTAAAAATCTTACAAACATGAACAATGCTCTCCTCATGAAAATTGGATGGAATGTGCTAACCTCTACTCACAGTCACTGGATTCGGGTGTTGAGATCAAAGTATGGGCTTGATTCAGATTTTATCCCCTCCAAGCTTGAGAATAAACGCAGCTCTTATCTCTGGAAAGGCATAAGCAGAATATGGGAGTATGTGTTACAGGGCACGAGATGGTCGATTGGAAAGGGAAATAAGGTAAATTTTTGGCAACAGAGTTGGGTTTCAGAAGAGCTTTTCATTGCTAATCATACTATAACTCAAATACCGGATGATTTGAAGAATAAATGTGTGGCAGATTTTGTGGATATTGAGGGAAATTGGAATTGGGGCATGTTTGGTCATTTTCTTCCCCATCAGATTCTTCTCCAGATTGCAGCAATCAAACCACCTTCGGATGCCAACAACGAGGATCAACCTTTTTGGGCTTACTCAAAATCAGGAAAGTTCACCTCCAAGTCAGCGTATATCTCCCTGAATAATCCTATCTCCCAGAATGATGCCCATATATGGAATTTGATTTGGCGGTGGAAAGGACCCCAGAGGATTCGTATTTTCTTATGGCTGGTGATGCACGGAAGAATTAAAACAAAAGAGGAGCTACTTAAGAGGCACATCCAAATTCCAATGGACTGTGATTATTGTGGACATGAAAAAGAAGATGTTCTCCATGTTCTTCGTGATTGTGTTGTTGCAAAAAGAATCTGGAATCACTTGGTCCCAGGCACGTTCAAGCAATTGTTTTCCTCTCTTGACCTCCATGGCTGGCTATGCTTCAACTTGGGCAATGAGGGTATCAATAAGGGTGTGGGTGAATGGGCCTGCTTATTTGGTGTAGCTGTTTGGAAGATTTGGTTCTGGCGCAACCAATTTGTCTTCACACATAATGCTCCTTGCTGCACTCAGATGGTCACGGAAATCAGGTCGTGGGTTCAGGATATCCATAGTGCAAGAGCTGATCTCAATGTGGTTTGTTCTAGTAAAATCATCAAAGAAATTGGCTGGCAAGCTCCCTCGGAATCCTTTTTCAAATTGAATACAGATGGTTCTCGATCAAAAAATGGGTTGGCAAGTGCTGGAGGATTAGTGAGGGACTGCTCTGGCAAGTGGCAGTTCGGTTTTGGCATGAATATTGGTCTCTGTTCGGTGACTTCTGCAGAATTATGGGGTTTGTTTCAAGGTCTTCATCTTGCGTGGAATCGGGGTATCCGATACTTAGTGGCAGAGGTGGACAGTCAATGTGTCTTTCAACTTATCAATTCCTCAAGAACAGAGCCTAACGCACACCTTTCACTTATCAATGCCATCAAGGAGTTGATGAGTAGAGATTGGCAAATTTCAATTAAGCATATATATCGGGAAGCTAATTTCGCTGCTGATTTCATGGCTAAGTTGGCAGGATCTTTACATCTTGGCTTTCATATTTTTGATAATCCGCCAGACGGTATTGGCTATTGGTTATGTAATGATATGTATGGGAATACTATTCCCCGCTCTGTTTTGTCCTAATTTCTATTAGGCTCCATTGTATCAAAAAAAAAAAAAGATTCCTTACTCTTTACACCCAGTCGAGATTGCTAGTTAGCTTATGATACATCTTTAATCTGCAATCTTCATCTTTATCCTCAACTATGCCATGATGAGGGTTTATTCTACATGCTTGTTGTATTTAATTTATAAGTATAGCTATAATTAATTACTAATCTCTCTTTCCCTTCCCTTCCTAATTCTATCTATCTATCTATATATTATTAATTATTAACCTTTAGGTTTGTACTGCTGCATCCATGCATATGCATTAATAAACTAATTAATTAAAATTTCTAATTTGATTAGCACTAATTAATTCGTTGTTAAATGAGCTAGGTTAATTACACCATCTTGATGATACCGTTCATATTCACTCATTTCAATTATACTATACCCTTCCTGAGTTTATTACTTTTCCATGTGCGTACGTATTAACAGCCTGGAGATGTAATTAGTTAATTGATTAACCATTGATGGCGTTTTGCATCGAGCTGGACCTACTCTTAATTACCGGCCTTCAAGGGAAACCCGCTACGATATAAGAGCATCTCCAAAAACCTCTAAAAAGTTTACTTTTCAAATATCTATTTACTTATGTGGCAAATAGAAGGGTGAAAAAATATAATATTCTCCAAAAAACTCTTCAAATAAAAATAAGTTAATATTATTTTAATCAAATAATTATTTTTTAAAGAAAAAGTCAATAGCAATTAAAGCACTTCTCTCTCTTTCTTCAATGAAAAATAATAAAGTATAAATTAAAGAGGGAGAAATTAACTCTCTAAATTTGAAGAAAAAGAATAAATTCTTATTTGAAAAATCTTAATTGAAGTGTCTTTTGGAGCTTTGAATATTAATGTGATTCTTCAAATAAGTAATAAAATCTTATTTGAAGAGCCTTTTGGTGATGCTCTAAATCAAAAAACTGAACGTACAACTTCATTAGATTTCCTGCAATAATGCCTGACATTCAATGATTTATCTGCTCCCTTCGACCTGCCTTAATTAATCGTTACCACAACATCATCACGAATGTTGTAATTACGTAAAATTATATATGTTAGCTATTTTTCTTTTTAATAAATAATATTACAGAGACATATACAATTATTGTGGCATATGGAAGGATGTTAGTTGAAACTTGGAAGCGATGTCACAGATTTCGTAACATACATCCCCCACTTCATGCACTCCAAGTGTCCCTGCATATGGAAACAAAGCAAGCAAATGACAATCTTGGGGAGCTGGCTAACCTAGTCTGTCTGTTACCGAAATTGTACCATAGTCATCTCCTGAAATCTATTGTTTCTTTTCCATTCACTTCTTGCGATATATTGTCCGCCCCACGTGTTAGACTTTAATCATTCCATCTTGCAACCTAAGCCCACCTTGCAACCTAATCATTAATTATCAGTTAAAGGGGACAGTTGAGACTTGAACCATGAATAGTTGAGACTTGAACCATGAACTTTGAAAGTCATGTAGGTGTTGTTTTATACATCAAGCAAACTTAAGTAATTATTAGTTGGGTGAAAATGAAAGTAAAGCGGATATTTCTGACCAATTGTAGAAGAGAGCGAACGAGCCGAACGAACGTATATAAGGAGCTTTTTATTGAAAAGTCAAAGAAGAGCTTGCCAATTTCAAGGTTGGTAGCACGATTTGTTGAAGTCAATAAATTGTTGGTTACACCAACAATCGTAGAGAAGCAAAATCAAATTGATTTTGTAAGCCGAAAAGAAAGAATGGACAAAGGGGATGGATTTGAAAAATAATAATAATTAAAAATTATATTTTTAATTATTTTATTCTTTGTATAGTAATTTATTTCTCCTATAAATAGTTAAGGATTTCATTCATGTGATATCATTCCAAAATTATTAAGCTTATAAGTTTCTAAGCTTTTGAGAGAAGTGAGAGAAGTGTGTCAGGGGAATTTATCTTTCCTGCAGAGTGTGGGAGTACTGAGTATCTTTGGATTTCTGGGAAGTGAGATTCGTTACTCAAATATTATACTCTATTAATTGTTAAATAAACAATTATTCTTTCTTGCCTCCGTGGATGTAGGTTTAATTACCGAATCACGTAATTCTTGCGTCCTTTATTTTTTTATAATTATTTGGTGTGCTGGATTCCACATTTCGCCCACAACAAGTGGTATCAGAGCCAACGATTCGTACTTTGGGGGATACGGTACTGTTCACGCATACGATACTATTTCCGTATATGGTACTGTTCACATACATTACTATTCATAAATACGATGGAGACGGCCATTTGTACTTGGGAGACACTCTATTGTAAGTAGTGTGTATGTTTGCATGTCTATGAAAGTTCTGTCAATAAAGGCGATAAAACTCTAAGGATTCTGGTTTTTAATTGGGATCGAGCTCCTGTCCAGTCACCTGGGAACTATCATGGTGCATTTATTCACGCGAAATTAACATCATAGAGACTGTTTTTCAACTGGAAATAGTTCGTTGGGAAGAAACCAGCAGCAGCAAACATGGTACGAAAAGATGAAGACTCTGATTATTCACTAAATATTACTCATGCAGCATACGTGGCTAATTCGTGCGAGTGGATACTTGATACTGGAGCAACCTATCATTTGTGTCCTATTAAGGAATGGTTTACAGATTTCAGCGAATTAGAAACTGGTGCAGTTATAATGGGGAATGATAAACCTTGTCGTACAATAGAGATATGAACAATTCTGCTCAAAATGTTTAATAGAATGGTCAAAGAACTCAAAGGGGTTAGATTTATTCCAACTTTAAAGAAAAATCCAATTTCTGTGGGTGCTTTAGAAGCTAAAGACTACAAGGTTACCATTGAAGATTGTATAATGAAGTTTATACATGGGCCTATGGTGATTCTGTAAAGGGTTCGGCGTCACAATCTGTACTATTTAAAGGGAGATACAACTGATGAAGCAAATATTGTTGAGGCACACAGTGACACCACCAAGCTATGGCATGTATGACTGAGACATGCTGGCGAGAAGTCTTTGCAAACTCTAATGAGACACAGACTCTTAAAAGGTACCAAAACCTGTAAATTAAATTTCTGTGAGCATTGTGTAGTAGGCAAGGGTTAAGTTTGATACAGCTAATCACGATGCTCGTGAGATCCTTGAATATATTCATAGTGATGTATAAGGACCAACCAAGACTGCATCAATTGGTGAAAGCCATTATTTTGTTACATTTGTTGATGATTTCTCTAGACGTGTGTGAGTGTACACCATACGAGCAAAGGATGAGGTTTTAGAGATTTTTGTAAAATGGAAGAAATTGGTGGAGACTCAAATTGGTAGAAAGATCAAAGTATTACAATCTAATAATGAGGGTGAATATACTTCTGATCCATTCTTGCAAGTGTACCAGAACGAGGGTATTAAAAGACATTTCATGTTGAGACATACTCCGCAACATAATGATGTGACTAAACGTATAAATCGTACTTTACTAGAGAAGGTACGGTGTATGTTATCTAATGTTGGTTTAGATAAAAAGTTTTTGGCTGAAGCTATGAGCTACGCAAGTCACTTGGTAAATCGGTTGTCTTCTGCTGCAATTGGAGGTAAAACTCCTATGGAAATGTGGTCTGGAAAAGACTATGATTCCCTTCGTATATTTGGGTGTCCAGCTTATTATCATGTCAAAGATGGTAAACTGGAATCTCGTACTAGAAAAGCTATCTTTGTGATATTTAAAAGTGGAGTAAAAAGCTTTAAGCTTTGGGATCTCGAAGACAAAAAGTTTGTGTGTAGCAGAGATGTCACATTTGATGAAAACTTCAAGTTCTCAGCAGGTGGAGAACAAGACCAAAGAGGTATTGCAGCGGGTGGAGTTTGATGCAACTCCATATGTACCAGTTAGCTCTACATCAAAAAATGATTCAACTATGAAGGTGACACCTAGAGTTGAAGAAGAGGTTGTTTCTTCTGATGTCCCACAAAATGAAGAAACAATTGATGATATAGATAATGATGATTTTATAGCAACAAAGAGGCTAAGAAGAGAGATAAAGAAACTCGAATAGCTTACTAAAGATATGGTGGTAGCCTATGCACTTCCAGTTATTGATGATGACATCCCTAACACTTTTGGTGAAGCATTACGCAACAGTGAAAGTGATTAGTGGAAGTTAGCCATGGAGGAAAAGATGAAATCTTTGCATCAAAACCAGACTTCGGAACTTATAAAGTTACCAAAGGGGAAAGTGCTATTGGCAATAAATGGGTATACACCAAAAAGTAAGGATCTCCGAATCAATCAACTCCTTGATACAAGGCAAGGCTCGTGGCAAAATGATTTGCTCAAAAGGAAGGTATTGACTATAATGAAGTTTTCTCTCCAGTTATAAAACATACTTTCATTCGTATCCTACTTGCCTTAGTTGCAGAATATGAGTTAGAGTTGGCTCAATTGGATGTTAAGAAGACGTTCTTACATGGAGATTTGGAGGAGGAAATCTATATAATTCAACCTTGTGGTTTTAAAGTTGCTGGAAATGACAAGTATGTGTAGGTTGATTAAATCTTTGTACGGACTAAAGCAATCGCCAAGGTAGTGGTACAAAAGATTTGATCAATTTATATAAGGGTAGAAATTCACCAGAAGTGAACACGATCATTGTGTTTAATTTAGAAGACTACCAGATGGAGTTTTCATCTATTTGTTACTCTATGTCGATAATATGCTTATAGTTTCGAAGAATAGAGATGAGATTGAAAGATTAACGAAACAGCTGGCTTCTGAGTTCGAGATGAAATACTTGGGTGATGCACAGAGAATACTTAGGATGGAGATTCGTAGAGACAAGAAGAATGGGAGCGTATGGTTGACTCAAAAGTCTTATTTAAAGAAAGTGCTAGAAAGATTCGGTATGGATGACAAAACAAAACCGGTATGTACACCTCTAACTCCTCATTTCAAATTAAGCTCTTCTTCATGTCCTAAATCTCAAGATGAGCATGATTACATAGCTCGTGTTCCACTTGCTAGTGCAGCGGGTAGTCTTATATATGTTGTGGTATGTACAAGGCCCGATATATCTCAAGTAGTGAGCATGGTTAGTAGATACATGCACAATTCGGGTAAAAATCAATGGCTTACAGTAAAGTGGGTTTTCCGATATCTATATAGGACAGTTGATGTTGGGTTATTATTCAAGAAGGATTGTGGTAAAAAATGTGTTGGGTATTGTGATTTTGATTTTGCTGGAGACCTTGACAAACGAAGATCAACAATGGGCTACGTATTCACATTAGGTGGAGGTCTGGTTAGCTGGAGGTTGATTTTGCAATCGACAATTGCTCTGTCCACTACGGAAGCAGAGTATATGGCAGCAACTGAAGTTGTAAAAGAAGCTATCTGCTTGAAAGGCTTGTTAAGTGATTTAGGAGTAATCCAGGAGAGCATTGCGGTCTTATGTGATAATCAAAGTGCAATATTCCTTGCGAAAAATCAAACATATCACGCTCGGATGAAGCACATAGATATGAAATATCATTATGTAAGAGAGATTATCGAGAGCGGTGTTATATTGTTGAGAAAGATCGACACCAAAGATAATCCATCAGATATGTTGATGAAGGTAGTTTCTAGAGTTAAGTTTCAACATTGCTTTAAACTAATTCAAATCCTTTGATTGTGTTAAGATATGTCCTTCGGGAATTTTGAACTACGGTTGGCTTGATCCCAAATTTTAGGTGCGTAGGCAGTCATAGAGATGCAGCCACTTTGGGGATGATGGCTCGTTGGTAGTTGGCTCAGAATTTGAACAAATCTTCGCTGAAGTGGAGAATTATTGAAAAATCAAAGAAAGGCTTGCCAATTTCAAGGTTGGTAGCACGATTTGTTAAAGTCAACAAATTGTTGGTTACACCAACAATTGTAGAGAAGCAAAATCAAATTGATTTTGTAAGCCGAAAAGAAAGAATGGACAAAGGGGATAGATTTGAAAAATAATTATAATTAAAAATTATATTTTTAATTATTTTATTCTTTGCATAGTAATTCATTTCTCCTATAAATAGTTAAGGATTTCATTCATTTGATATCATCCCAAAATTGTTAAGCTTATAATTTTCTAAGCTTTTGAGAGAAGTGAGAGAAGTGTGTCTGGGGGATTTATCTTTCCTGCAGAGTGTGAGAGTATTGAGTATATTTGGGTTTCTGGGAAGTGAGATTCGTTACTCAAATATTATACTCTATTAATTGTTAAATAAATAATTATTCTTTCTTGCCTCCGTAGATGTAGGTTTAATTACCGAACCACATAATTCTTGTATCATTTATTTTTCTATAATTATTTGGTGCGCTTGATTCCGTATTCCGCACACAACACTTTTGTGACTTGGCTCAAATAAAGCCAGTTATATATTTATACATGGAGAAATTTTACAAGTACAAATTGTTTTTTTGTCATTTTGATTTTTGGCCCAGAGGTGTGGTCAAATGCTTTTCAAATAATTTTATTTAAGTGGTCATCTTGTCAATGCCCCACAAAAAAGGCCAAATGAAAAAAGAAGAAAGAAGACAAAAGAGGAAGAAGGAAAAGAAGAAAGAGGAAGAAAAAATGGGTGTTGCACTGAAAAAGAAGAAGAAAATAATAATAATAATAATAATAATATTATTATTATTATTATAATAAAGCATGAACAGTAATCAAGTTTTGGCAATAAAAAGAGGCTCTTCCTCCTCATTTCTGCATCCAGTTTTGTGAGAAGCAATTCCTTCAGAGTAGAGAGTTTTAAAGAGCTTAAATAATAAAAGCTTTTGTTTAGTGATTTGAGAGTTTGTGTGTATTGGGATTTTAGGTAGTGAGCTTAAATACTACAATATTTGTAACTTTTTTTCACTAGTAAAATATTTTCCTTTTGTCTTCATCCGTGGATGGAGGATAAAAATCTAACCATGTAATTTTTTGATGTCCTTTTTTGTGCTTGTTCTTTATTTTCTTTCAATTTCATTTCAGTTGTGGCCCTAGTTCACCCATTAATTTTCCAACGCATCCAAGTTTAAATCCATGGGGAGATTAGTGATAAGAAAAAAAAATTTAGGTTTTACCCACCCCTAATTTTTTTTAGGAAAAAAATGAAATTATAATAGGACTAAGTACATTAAAACTTATCGGAGAGAACAAATTCGGAATATTCTAAAGAATGAAAATTATAATTAAGAGTACAAACAATTATGAAACTCTCTCTACAAGTGTAGATATCTTTTGAAACATGGATCTCAATCGAATGAGAATTCATCTTTTAAGGGTGGGCATGGGTTGGGTTAGATAGGGTTTGTAAAAACCCAACCCAACCTAACCCATTATTGAATGGGTTGAGATAAATTCAACCCAACCTAATTAAATAAATATGTTCAACTCAATCCAACACAACTTTTCAATTATTAGGGTGGGTTGATTATGTTAAAGATTTGAAGTCAAATTAAAATTAAAAATTAAATTTAAAAAAAGATACGAAAGTTTAAATAAAATTTATTGAAATCAAATAGAAAAATATTACATTATGAAAATTCTATTCACTATCTAGTATTTGATAAAGAAAACTAAAAGAATATACAATGAATAAATTTGAAATCTATTGTGTTATTAAGAATGAGTTTAATTAACGATTTTTATTGTTTTTGAGTAAATGCATGATATTAAAATTGAGTGGATTTGAAATATGTTGAAGAAAGAGAAAATGAGATTTTAGATATGATTATATGTTTTCGTACATGTGTATTAAATGTTATTTGAGAAATTATTAAACAATACCCTTCCCTCCAGATACAGAGAAACAGATAATATGAGATGAATACAGATATACAGATGAGGTGAGATAGAGGCCTTTGGGGCCCGTCTGAACACACATAGAGGCTTTGGGCCGTGTGTTTGGGCGCTTTTGCCTTTTGGGGGCTTATGCATGCACAGATATTGAGATGTATCAGTTATGAGATGAGATTTTCCCTATCTATCCGTTGTAGCTCCGGGGCGTGGCGGTACCCAGATAGTACGTCATTGCCTGTCCGTCGAGGTCCGTATATGATGAGATCATTCCCCTGGGTACTTGTTTGATGATAGTTTTTGATATTCAGTATTTGATATGATAAGTGTTATGATTCCATCGATTTTACGCAGATTTATAGACAATAGTATTTCAGTGACTGATTTTGAATTAAATATGTTTAAATAAATTCTTACGATGTTTTGATGATATTGATTTGAGAAAGAGAAATTAGTTTAAATAAATTTATTTTTCGGAAACTAGTATCCACTCACTGAGTTTTATACTCACCACGTTTTTATCATATTCCCCCCCCCCCCCACAGGAGATTTGCAGGTATATCAGTCGACCCAGTATCAGTAGTTAAATTTGAAATTGTGGTCACGTGATGGTGCTAGGAGTCGTAGTTTGAATATTTTGATATTTGGGATTTGTGATTTGTATTTATGGTTATGTTTTTGTATTGAGGATAACCATTGTATTTGTTTTTATATTGGAGTGATTTGTATTATATTTGAGATGATGATTGGAGAAGTTGGATTTGAAGTTTGGATGGTTATTGAGAAATTATTGAGAGTGTTGTTTTGTAAATTGTAGTTTTGTAAATGTTGTATTTATAGGGGAGATTCTGCCGAATTTTCGGTAGAATCTTTAGATATTATTATATTATTAGATTCAATTTTACGTGATTAGAAAGACTCGCACTAGGAGTGCAGGGCGGGTCGTTTCATTTAATTTTATTATTCTCCTCAAGAAATTCCTTTACTTTAAAGACTTACAGTGATGCTTATTGGGCAAACTGTCCTATAACAAGAAGATCAACATCATGTTATTATGTGTTCTTAGGGGATTCGTTGATTTCTTGGAAAGCAAAGAAGCAGAAAACAGTCTCAAGATCTGTTGGGGAAAAATCATGTTTTTAAATTTTTATAAAACTTATTAAGGACCGCTCTCATATAATATATAAGAATACGTAATCTAGAAATCGTACATTGAAAATCCGAGTTGGCTTTTTCCGCTAAAGTGATTTAGGCTCTTGGATCACGATCTGCCACCACCACTCCTGTTGGATCACGATCCGTCACCACCACGCTAGTTAGATCACGAACTATCCCCAATGATCTTCCAGGTTATGACTCAAGTTCGATCTGCACTTGACGTGTGGGCGCCTTTATCACTACCAAAGCAACTAGCACGAGAAAATTTTTCTCTCAACAATAGAGAGAAAAATCTTATTCTCAGATTTGTGTAAAGTGGCTTCTACCTTTTCTGTTGAGAAAATAAGCTTTTTATATCTCCCTTTTAGTGAAACCTAGGCTCCAAATTAAACTCACGTTATTTACTTTTCCAATAGGGGACCCACCTTGTAAAATAACATAAGGCCCCTTATACAAAAGCTAATTAAATGGAGTCTCTCACTAAATGATATATTTAGGCTTTTGACCCAAATTGCTAGTTATCTTGCTTATTAGTCCAATAGTGGTGCAGTCAATTAAATGAGCTAACCCGGAGATCATTTGGGAACATACAATAGTGGCTACAATAATTAGGCATGTAATAAAACTAGCCCAATTATTTAATTCCAAATCTACTCCACTAAAAGATTAGAACTGACTTCCATAATTGTATGCTCGAATAATAATTCGTCCCAAGCCACATTGATTTCTTTACTGTACAATCGTTTGTACCATATCGTTAATTAAATTGATATCTCAACTGTCCAATCAATTTAATAACATCTTATTCCTTGATCCTTACTGGTTTTCTCTAATGATCATTTTCAACATACTAAATATGTTGACACACTCTGGCCAGAGAATTCTATGATCAAGTACCGAAAACCTATCAAGAGATGTGTTGTACAAATTCTATATTGTTAATCTATAACTCCAATACTCATAATTGCTCCCACCAAGATACCGGGTAATCTTGACCACAAAGATGTGTCGTGCCCATTGGTAACTCAAATGGAATAACAATCACAATCATGAAATCATAATTAACTCAAGATTAAGATTATAGTAAAATCAACGCCTATGAGATTTAATAAGTCCGACAGTTATTATAAAGTTAATTAAATCTCATATGTGATCCAGTTCAATGTAGTCATACTACATCAATAAATTCATACATGATTAAGACAAATCATTCAATGAATTTATTACAGTTTATACCTAAATAAAGTGCCCAACTTTATTTATCAACTGCGAACTAAATTTATTTAATCATAAGATAACTTGTATTTATGTCTTCTGTGAATCCACATGGTGATCACATAAATACATATAATATGATTAAATGGACTTTAACACAAATATAAATGCAATTAAGATATTTGAATAAAATACCTCATTAATTTTATTAATCAGAAAAAATGTTTATTACAGTTAAATAAACACATATGCTTTTAAAGAGCATAATTTCCCAACAAGATCATCATCAGAAGTTGAGTACAGGTCCATGGCAGCAGCAATCTATGAGCTCACTTGGCTTAGATTTTTATTCAATGATATGCAAATTTCTATAGGACCAGCAAGGCTATTATGTGATAACCAAGCTGCTCTTCACATAGCAGTAAATCCGATATATCATGAACTCACCAAACACATAGACCTTGACTGTCATGTGGTAAGGGAGAACATATAAGATGGTCAGATCATCACCAAATTTGTTCCATCTCATTCACAGTTGACAGACATTTTTACAAAAGCTCTTCGAGGAAAGCGTTTAAGAGGCTAACAACCAAGTTGAACATGTTGGATATACATGCTTCAACTTGAGGGGGAGTGTTAGGATTTCGTTGGCTTCATTTGACTAATTGAGAGAGATTGTTTCCTTATATGTGGCTGATTTGTAATCCCTTTGAATATGGGATCGTTATTTGCTTTCCTTTGATTTAGCTCATAAGGTGTGAATATTTGCTCTTGTAAAACTTGCATATAAATTCTCTCTAATTCTACTGTAAGAAAAAATAGAAGAATAAAATCAAAGTTCTTTTCGAACTTCTTTTTTTCAAAAACAAAATACTTAGTTCTACATGATCAAGTCATCAAGCGGCCGCACAGTCTTTACTTCAATGTAACAAAATAATGAAAAAAAAAACTGAAGAAATGAAGTTTCATATGGGAAGAAGAAATTTCAATACGATTAAAAACTCGCAACATTTATATAGAGGGACATCAAATGCAAAGAAAAGTTGAATCAATTGATTATAGCATTCTTGGGCATTATGAGTCATGACTTAAAAGAGTGATGAGATGAGATATTTTATGGGCATAAAAAGAAATCAATAATTGTTAGTGCGAGTTTAATAAAGGACTAGTTTGGTATTTGACAGAGTGCGCGAGTAAAAATTATTTTTAAATTTTTTTTCAATAAATGTGCAGAGTAATAAAGTATTCAAAATAAATTATAAATGGGTTCATCAATAATGTTTTTAATCGTGTACCATTGGATTTAATCAATGGTACACAATATTTGTAATAAAAAAATTAAAAAATAATGGTAAACAGTTAACAAACGTGTAAGGGTGGAGAATTTTGTAAAATAACTATGACCATCCTTAGAGTTTGAACAATTTCACTTAAGTAGTATATTTTATTTAAAATTATTTTTCAATCCTCCTTTAAATTTGAAATGTGATAATCTTTTTTTTAAATAAATCTTCCAAAATCTATTACCATTAAGTATAAATTATAATGGTAGGTTATTTAACACAAATCAAATAAATAAGTTGCAATTGAAAATTTATATATGATATAATAGGAATAATAACACAACTAAGTACATACACTTAAATAAATATTATAGTTACATCAATAAACTCATTGTTGAGATTGCTTGTAACATAAAAATTACTTGATCACACATATTTTAATAAAATTTAATATCGTATATTAAAATACTCATTATTTTATATAATATTAAGGGTCATTGTATAATTGATCATCAAGTATGTATTATTTTTAACACCCATTTAACAAACTTATTCTCTTAACTTTATATTTATCTTACAATTAATATCCTTACATGATATGAATTTTATGTTTTATAAGCCTATATATTTTCATTTTAATTTCAAATATTACTTTGTTAATTTCACAAAAGTTAAATCTAATATATATTTCTAATGAACTTTAGTTTATGAACCGTAAAATATTATTTTATTGATATCCTTGGATAGTAATTATAAAATTTTATGTTATTAAGAATCATTACTTTTGTTATGATAATTAATAGTGACAATAAATAAAATATTGCCCCAATAATATTTACGTTGGAAAAAAAAGTGAAGAATATCATGTATATTTTTAGTTTTTTATTGACATGGTAGGAAATTATCTCAACCTTATAAAATTTAACTTTCACAAGTTTGTTTTCATTTTATTTTCAAATGTCACTTTGTTAATTTCATAAAAGTTAAATCTAACACATATTCCTAATTAACTTTAGTTTATGAATCATGAAAGATAATTTTATTGTTATTCTTTGATAGTAATTATAAAATTTTTATGCTACGAAGAGTCATTACTTTTATTATGATAATGAATAGTGACAATAAATAAAATATTACATCAAGTAATATTTAATGGACAAAATGAGGAAAAAAATCATTGTATGTTTTTATATTTCCATTATAAAGATATGGTTTGAAATACTTTAACTTAAAATTTTGGCACAATATTTGACCTACTAATATCCCATAATCTAATGGTTGATATTGAAAGTCAAAGCAACATTTCATAAGGTTATATCCTCCACCATTGAATTGCATGAAATAAATAGTTTAATTTTTTTATAAAAATTTAAATCATAATATTTCTCACTCTATAGTTATATAGACATATATATTTTTCAATAATAATTGGTGAATAAAATATTTCTCATTTGTTGTGACTCGTATAGTATATATATATATATATAAAGCTAAGACTTGAGGAGGTGATGTGGCATCACCATTTTGTTTCTTTATATATTCTCTATTATCTCATAAATAGAGTTTTTTTTTTAAATTTGGCTTTTCATCTTCTCATAATTAATTTGATTGTATTTAACTCATTTAATAAATAGTAACTTTATTAATATATATCATTCCTCATCTTTTTATATTTTTTATTATCTAAAATATTGGTAGATATTCTTTGTAATTTTTTTCTCTTTCTATTTAAATTCAACAATATGTAATCATTAATAATATTAATTATAAGTCTTTTGAAACATTTATTTATTTTATTATGCTAGCAATTAAACTTTAGTGGCATAAAATACATGAATTAATCTATATATATATATATATAGGACTAAATGAGGTGATGTAGCATCACCATTTCTCATCATTTCATATTCTCTATTATCAAATAATTTGGTTGAAATAAAAAATAATTACATTACAAAATATTAAAATAGAAAATAATTATTATATTATAAATGATTACATGTCTATTCATCTTTCTATTTAAATTCAACAATATGTAACCATTTCTCATCTTTGTATATTCTCTATTATATAATAAATAGAGAAATTTTCTTTTAGATTTAACTTTTCATCTTCTCATAATTAATTTGATTGTTATTATACAATAACAATTATGTAAAGATTTTAATGAGGTATATTATTTGTAATGAATATTCAATAGAGAGTGTTATGAATTTATTAAAATAAATATAGATGTTCATAACATATATCTTTTAGTCTCCCCACTATCTCTCATTAGCAACCTTTAGCTTCCCTATAACTCCCACTATCTCACAAGGAATTATGATTCATAATTTTTCATTAATTTCATGGAGTGATTATGTAACTATAAAAGGAGAGCTCATCTTTTTGTTTAGTACACACATAATTGGAATGAATAAAATCACTTTATAATCTATTCTCTTATTTTATTTTTTATTTTACGTTGCTTCTTTATTTGTATTGCTGGCTAATAGTTTTATTTTTTGATTTTTATAAGGCTGTCTCATCTTTAAAAAAAATCAATTCATATTTTTTATCAGTTTCATCAAGTGTAAAATAAAAACATAGTATTAAATTATTTTTTCAAAGCCGCGTGAAACGCGGTTCTATTTTCTAGTTATTAATAAAACACATATGAAATAGTATTTATTGCAATGCTTTCTATTATCATTATTGTTTAGGTATTAATGGTTTGTAATTAAATTCATACAATACAAATTATTACAAGACTTTGTGTTAAATAACCTACTTGATATTATATTTTATACTTAATGGTAACTGATTTTGAAAGATTTGTTTAAAAGAGATTATCATATTACAAATTTAAAGGAGGGCTGAAAAGTAATTTTAAATAAATATACTATTTAAGTGAAATTGTTTCAAACTCTAAGGGTGGTCACAATTATTTTACAAAAATTATCCACCCACTCGGACAGTTACCATTATTTTTAAATTTGTTTTAGTATAAATATTGTATACCATTGATTAAATCTAATGGTTCACAATTAATACATTATTAATGATGTAAAAAACTTTACAGCATTATAGAGGAACCCATTTTAAATAGCAAATAATCCATCCTTAAAAAGCTAAAGTTATATATGCAGTGCTTTACACGTTCAATGCACATTTTAGTGAGATCATTTAATCTTCAATGAAATCATACTTGTTAATAACCGTCATGATTGGTTAATTCAAAATTGAATATATTTATGGAAAGATGTTATTACTTTTACAGTTACACAAAATGTGATAGATATGCTCCATTTTGCACACCATACAGCCAGTGGACTATGAGCCTCCCTTCTGCAGTGCCGCCTATAAGGATGCAAGCTTACAATCGATGAACGAAATATACTTTAGAAATAGGGATAGGGAATGTGAAATTCAAGCATTTTGAAGTAGTTGTTAAGGGGATGTAAGCTATTTTGTTTAGTTAAATTAAAATATGATGATGAGTTAATACTTATAAGAATGACTGAGGAACCAAAGCCTGATAAAAGATTAATAAAAACACATTCAAAATGATGTCATTTTGATTATGTTTTTGTCAGACTTTAGTTTAAATGTCAGCACTCTAATACTTAGTTAATATTTTTGTTCCAAAAATTTAATTCATCTCTATTTCTTTTTAATTTTATTTTATGGTGATCATTTGTAGATATAAAAATAGGTGTTATATTTGTGAAGAGAAAAATGGCAATTGACAAATGACAATATTGATATCAGTACATCTACCAAAAAGAAAACAAGTAGCAGGGCAATTAACTAGTTAAGCTCCTTGTAGTGATGGACAAATATATATGAGGTTGAGTACTGTACAAATGAGGGTACAACAATGCAAAACAGGAGTAGAAGATTTCTTCATTTGGTCCACTAGGCTTGCCTTTTTGTTAATCATTTCATTTTTGGGCTAATTGTGAAATCATGCATATGATGTTAAATACTGTATCTTGCTTGGTAGTGTTTTATGAAACAAATTTTGCTTATGATTGACTTAACGAAACAATATCCAGCGTGCTTGTATTAACCCCGCTGTGTTTTCGGAAGGCTTGCAAGTAATTTCACCATACAGAGGCGCTGCTTTTTTTTTATTTTTTATTTTGTTTAGTTGGTTATCCCCATTAAAGTATACAATTCCCCTTTATTATCCTTTGCGGATGAGCGTCCGTGAATCTGTGATTTATGCTGACAGAATTGTTGAACGAAAATTAGATCCGCTACATTCATTCAATCTAAAGGTATATATTTTAGTCAAAAAGCAGCAACGATCATTTTCACATCTCCATTGTTCTCACTTCTTAATTGCCCGAAGGTAATTATCTCACTTCTTCGTTGTTTGATATGCTATTAAAATCGCATATCAAGGTCCAATTTTCATATTTCAATACTCTTTAATTTTATGAGCATAATATTGAACATTCAGCTCTCTTCTTTAAATCATCAGCAAGTTACCTTATAATCCTGATGCAACTTTAATTAGCCACTCAATTTGAGCAACTTTAATTAACGAACCCGAGCCAAGGATATTCCAATATTAACTTACTTCAATTAGATTAATAAAGCCTAGCTCACTGATTTAAAATTATTATTTAGCTCAACTGATGGTTAAAACATATTAATGGAAAAAAAATATAAGGTCTCCTTTATCTGATTTCAAATGCATCAATCTACTCTTTTTGAGTCTATTTCTGATTTCAATGGATTCTTCAAGCTATTTGTTGAAATGCCTGACAGAAAAAATGAATGCTATTTAAATATTGCTGGGGCTTAGTCAGTGGATGGTAAACTATCAGGTTCATGGAGACTATAATTCTAGTGTATAATTACAACTTAGCAGCATCATTTTTGCATTTTTGTAATTTTCTTTTTTTCAGAAAGAATATTGATTCTTCCATTTAGTTGATCAAGAATCAGGTGAATTAATTATCAATGCATGCGCGTTTATCAGCACATGTTATTAATTAATAGAATGACATAATGAAAGCAAAAAGGATAAGATATAGCATAAGTCTAATTAAGATGACTCAAAAAATCAGAAGCAGCAGCACATGCTTGATTTTCAAAAGCTAATTAAGAATCAAATCCAGTAGGGAAGAATAAGAGAATAACAACCAAAAGAAAAAAAAATAGTGAATCAGAGAGCAGGCCTAGCTACAACTCCCTTTTTAGTTTGTATTTTGCTAGTTACTGAATTTAATTTTACAGAGCATGTGCCGCCACTGTTTATTTGCTTTCATGGTAACATCTATATGTAATAAGTCAAAACCTTTGAAAAACTTTCCGCGGCTATACAAGGACTATGGACTTTGAAGCTTTGTCCAA
The DNA here is from genome assembly GCA_029633175.1 of Citrus glauca. Classification (NCBI taxonomy): domain Eukaryota; kingdom Viridiplantae; phylum Streptophyta; class Magnoliopsida; order Sapindales; family Rutaceae; genus Citrus; species Citrus glauca. Next base: position 1,102,173 of record JAQOOD010000005.1, on the reverse strand, counting down.
TTTTGTTTCCTTATTGAATTTCTTAGTTGATATCTGGGGACTGTGGACTCTGCTATCAAATTAAAGAGTAAAGTAGCACATGCTGCAACTGCTAGAGAATTTAATAACAATGTTCATTATCTGAGAGTGCACAACGAGGTCGAAACTGAGGTAACTAACATATAACTACTTAAATCTCGAACGAGTTTTCTTTTATTTTCTGTTTGGATTCTATTTACTGCATATTATTTGAGTCTACATTCAAAGCCATGCATGCTGAGTATTGGATCATTAGGAAAATAATACTACTATGTTTAAACTATATTTTCTCTTTTTTTTTTTTAGGTTAATTTGTATGCACATATAATTTGACAGTCGATGAGTTTTCAGTTGAGCTAGCTGACGGGCTTGCGTTTGTTGCTGTTTCTGATGATGAATCCAAACTCTTCATAGTAGTTTTACTCTCTTTCAAGGTTTGTGAACAATTTATAATTGGCGATGGTTGATACTTCAAGTAGCAATTATTTCATGCTCATTGTTTGGCATTCTTCATTGTATTATAGTTTTTGGGTAAGGAAGTGAAGGAGTTGAAAAGAATAGAGAAGCTCGTTCTTGGAAACTCAATTGTTAATTTTCTTGTTAATTTTCATTTACTTTCAAGCCTTTTTTCAATTTGTTTTTCACTTTCTAATCTATAGAAACTAACCATAACAGGGTTTTGTAACTGATAGACTAGATTATCCCAAGCACATAGATCTTTTAATGGCACTGTTGCATTTTTCTACCTCTCTAAACTTGTATACGGACTAATGTCCAAATTTATAGGTTAGTAAATACTTGCTAAATTTGAAATCCAACTCTTGCTGTTGACTCCAAATATTAGCATATTTGCTTATTGTTACAAAATATTGCTCTAATGATTATTATCCATGGCTCCAGTATCATATTTTGTTAGGCTTCTTAACCATATTTTGGTTATAATACCTATGCTCAGCTTTATACAAAGCGATTGTTCGAATATAACATATTATTATACTAGTTACTGATTTGATAATTTACTGATTAATATTTCTTCATTCATCTAGGATATTATTTGGTCTACTAATGATGATGTGGGGATGGAGCAGATTAATATTTCTTGATTTATATAGGATGGATATTATTTGGGCGAATGAAGATGATGATGGGAATTGAAAAGATGAGGTAGAAGCGAACGCAAGTCTCAGAGACTGAAGAAGACGTGTCGGAGGATGATTGAAATAATTCAAGCTATGAGATCATACTGCATATACATTTGGGATTTTTTTTTCAAAATATACGATTAAAATTGATTGTGTTTTTTATATTGGCATTACAAATACTTAAAAAAAATAAAAACAAAAAGCGTAAGAAATAATGATACTAAATAAATTAAATGGGTCACTCAATAAAAAAGAAGCATATTTCCAATGTGTTTCTTGCATTTTCGAGGGCAAATTACTGTTAGAATAGTAATCATTTATGCTATCCAATCTCATTTCAAAGGGCAGTTGATGCCATTTTCAAGGGCAAATGCAATTGGAAATATATAATTTTTGGTTTTATAGGCATTATTTTCGAGGGCATTTGATGTAATTTCTGATGGCATTGTTGTTGAAAATAATTTTTTTCACCGACGACCCATTGAAAATTGTGCTTTTTTGATGCGACTTAATACGATAACAATTGACGGCATGACTTTTTTGGAAATGAGTTTTTCCGAGGACATTTGTATATTTCTGAGGGTATTTGTCCTAGGAAATAACCATTATTCTTGTAGTGAATGTTAGAAGTTAAGGAGCCCTCCAAATTATAGAAGAAACTCGATAATCTCGATAAGACTAATGTTGAAAATATGCTATCCCTTACTTTAATAATTACTTTAATAATTGAATTATTCTTATATCAAAAAATTACTATATATGTATAGAGACTCGATAAAAGTACTGCTGAAAATATGTTATCCCTTACTTTAATAAATTAAGAGATCTTTTGTTAGAAAATTTCTTTAATTTAATACAAATTAACGGATAATTACCAAAAAAAACACATATTCTAATATACTATAAGAAAAAATATATAATATCAGAGCGTGCGTTTTTCTTACCTTCTAGCTTAACCCTAAATCATTTTATATATATGTTTTCAACTGATTTTGGGGGAGACGGGGTACCTCACTAATTTGCTATGGTAGAAGATCTGGTCCGGAGACCGATTCAGTGGGTGGAAAGACTCATGCCGAGGTCTCGGTGGTGGCTCCCGATGATCTGGTAGTGGTGGTCTTGGGGGATGGGGTACCCCCGAATTAACATGAGGGTTATACCCTCGTCCCCGCGGGGTAACTCATGGAGGGCTCCGCGGTCGGGGTACCCTCGATATTGGGGCCTCCATCCTTCTAGGCTTTTCCTTGTCCTTTGCAACGTCAGTCTTCTCTTCTTGGCGCTTCAATTGACATTTATCGTCCATCTCCACTTGTTGCAACGCCCGAGAACGGGGTTCCCCATATGAAAACGGACGCTTCTTTTGAAAAGAGCGTCATAATTTACCCAACCGCAAATTTTTCTCAAAGTGGGTCAATGTGTGTTGATCTCCAAATGCTCCCATTCGCAGCACCTCTTGATGAAAACGTATCATGTATTGGAGTACACACAACAACTAGTTTGGTAACCACGGTGGAGGCTTTTTGTCCTTCCCCACAGACGGCGCCAATTGTTTTCAACTGATTTTGGGGTAAGGAAATCCAAAACCAATCTAGAACAATGAATTTGTTATTTTGGAGGAGACGGGGTACCTCACTAATTTGCTGTATAGGGTGTGGTGTATCCGAGGTTTGAGGAGGTGAGAAGGAGGGAGTGAGAGATAGCTATGGTGGAAGGTCAGCAACACACAAGATATTCTTTGGAGTGGGCTTCGTACCTGCAAAACAGTAAAATGAGGATTAGAGGTGAAGCTAGGGGGTACACTGGCGTTCACACTCCGACACTCAAGTTGGCAAACTCGAGCTTTTTAGGTGAAGAGAGCTACCTAGCTCTCTGTAAATTAGGGTTTAAGGATGGAGAGAACCTGGTTTTTTGGAGTGGGAGTGTGAATGGAGAATATTGGTGGAAGGAGAAAAGCTTATGGAGAATAAACCCTAGGTGTCTTTATATATGGTGTACCTCCACTGCCACGTGGCATACCCTTTTTGGCCCATGTCCCTTTGCTATTTTCATGATTTTTGGGTCGTTATATTCATGTCCGCAGCGTATCTCATCATTTGGAGACGTGGCGCGCGTCGGCAAGTGGTCCCGGGGTACCTTTGCAGCAGTTGTCGGGTAGGCAGTTGGGGACCACTATCCTTAGTGTAATATTCTGCATTGTGGCAGGCAGCTGTCCCTCCTTTTGCATATCGTTTTCGATTTCTTTTTCTGACAAAATCAAATGAAATCTTTTAGGAGGCGGAGACGTTGCTCATGGCGGATATTTTGGAGGGTTCTCTTACACCGTTTCGTAGGATATCCCAAGGTACAGGTATACCCCTTACTACTTGGGGTACCCTTTTATACTTAGGGTACCCCTTTCCATACGGGGTGCCTTATTTTACGGGGGATATTCCAATTCACGTGGGGTACCTCAATTTGCTCTGGACTCGCTCATTAATCGACACGTGGCACTTTTACTGTTCTTCCTATTTTTCCCTCAAATAATATATAAATATATAATACACTATTAGAGTGTGTGTTTTGCATGCCTTTAGGTTATCCCTTACTAGATAATGACTCGTATACTTTATTTTAACTTTTTTATATAAATTTTGAGTTAATGGTTTAGTGCAATCTAATTGTAGATATTAAAAAGTCAAATTAGCATTTAATGATGCCACTTCATCCACTATTCAATTACATGAGATTAATGACTCAAAATTTATGTAAAGAACTTAAGTCAAAATTTCAAGTTGAAATATTGCTCCTTATGTTGTATATATAGCAGGGCATTCTCACTTTAATTAACAAGTAAAAAAGATATAATTTTTAATGTATTGACATTTATTTTTTTTAATTTTAGTGAAATTCTTATTTTAATAAAGTGAGGATATTCTTATGTTGTATATGTGTGCGTGTATACGCGCGCGCATGTATGTTTTTGTTGCCAAAAGAGGACATGTTGAGTGGAAAGGTGCAATTATATCGAACAAACCACCAGATTAGATCGATTCTTTCTACTAACACTAAATAATTATTTAATTATGTTTCAAATAATTTTTTAATCATGCCCTTAATTAAGAAATATACAGTTTAAAAAAACTTTATTTTAACTAGTGGAAAAGAACATATTATTTGAATTGGTCTTGGAGAATGGTAGGTGAATGATGCCAAATTAAATTTGCGCGAATAATCCAAAAACATGTGAGACTTGCTCAATTATAGCATTACGTGTCCTACATTATATATAATTAAAGCAAATGAAATCCGTGACAATATATATGTAATCAAGTGGCCAGTCCAAGGCCAAGTTGTCAACTATTCGAACCAAAAAAATTGGATTTTGACAAGACATTACATATAATACAAGAAGCTGCTGGCATCTCCCAAACAAGCTCGGAAAAGCAGTCAGTAAGACTTGTACACAGGAAAAAAGCATGGGAAATAATAATGTGATGGGATTGGGAGGCAGTGTCTCGGCATCGATCATAGCTATGATGATACTCTTCTTCACCGCAAACCAGTCTTGTGTTGCAGGCAACGGCACCAACATTAATAATTTCCATATTGATCCTGATGTGTTGTTTTTTCATGATGTTCCGGAATTGGAGTTAGCTGCCGCCGCAACAAACGTATTGAATCCCTCCAGTCTCCCATTCGGTTGTGGAAGAGGCGTAAACTATCGCTCTTGTACCCCTAATTCCCAGAATTCCAAAAAGGGTGAACATTGCACACCTGCCCCTGGCAGCACGTATCCCCAGGCCAATCGATTGTGCTAGCTAGCTTATGATACATCTTTAATCTCCAATCTTCATCTTCATCTTCAACTATGCCATGATGTGGGTTTATTCTGCATGCATGTTGTATTTAATTTATATAAGTAGCTATAATTAATTAATAATCTCTCTTTCCCTTCCTTTCTCAATTCTATATCTCTCAATATATTATTAGTTGTTAAGCCTTCTGTTTGTACTGCTGCATCCATGCATTTGTATTAATAAATTAATTAAGATTTCTAATTTAATTCGTATTGATTAATTTGTTGTTAAATTAGCTAGGTTCCACCATCTTCATTATATCATTCATATTCACTCGTTTCAACATACCCTTCCAGAGTTTGTTTTTTTTTCCATGTGCGTACGTATTAAAAGCCCGGAGAAGCAATTAAGTAATTTACTATTAATGGCATTTCATATCGAGCTGGACCTACTCTTAATTACCAGCCTCTTGAAGGGAAACCGGCCACAATATAAATCAAACAACTGAACGTACACCTTCATTAGATTTCCAACCAATGCCTTTGTAAGTAACATTCATTGATTTATCTGCTCCCTCCTACCCGCCTTAATTGATTGTTGCGACAGCATCATCCAAAATATTGTAATTACAATTATATATGTTAGCCTTTTTTTTTACTTAAATAAATAATTACACAGAGACACAGATACAATTAATGTGGCGTATGGGAGGATATTGGTTGAAACTTGGAAGTAATATCAGTTAATCCATACCACCATGTTTTTATCCAACCTCTATCTTCAGTTCTTCACGAATATGAAATCTATTGCTTCCTTTCATTCACTTTGTGTGATATAATGCCTCGCAACCTTAGCCCATTGTTTGAGAAGTTATCTCAGTTAAAGTAGCAGTTGAGACTTGAACCGGGAACTTTGAAGTTCATGCAAGTGTTGTTCAAGTACCAAATATACATCAAGCAAACTTTTGACCAACGGAGCTACATCTAAAGTAATATCAGTTAATCCATACCACCATGCTTTTATCCAACCTCTATCTTCAGTTCTTCACGAATATGAAATCTATTGCTTCCTTTCATTCACTTTGTGTGATAAGAGATTAGAAGAATGAACTGTTAAGATTCCGATCAATTGATTTCAATTCATATCTCTGAATTTGATTGATATATGTGTAAATGATGACACAATTCTCTCAAGTATTTTTTGTTAATTATTAATGTTTGTTAATCTTTAAGGGTACATTAGAAATTATTGATCTTTATGTTTTAACATGTTTATGATATTTTTCTATAATATTACATATGTGGTGTAGGTGATATTGAGATTGTTGGAGCTAGTTGGAAAAAAAGAGATATAAAAGTTCTAACAGATTAGCAAGTTGAATATAATTTGAAACTTATACACAACTACAAAAGGTTTAAAGTCAGTACACTTACACTATACACATTAATAGATATTTTTAAAGTTAACAAAAAAAAGAATTAACTTTCGATAAATAAAATTAGTTTTATAAGACCGCCTCATCTTTTAAAATAATAATTCATATTTTTTTATCAATTTCATCAAGTGTAAAATAAGAAAAAATGATAATACTAAATTCTTTTTTCAAAACCGCATGAAGCGCGGTTCTATCTCCTAGTTAAGAATAAAATTAATTTTTTCAACCTTTGTGCCATTAATTGTTAAATTGATTATCCAAGCATAGGACTATTTGGATCCTAAAAATTACTCTAAACACTCTAATTTAATACTCTTAAGGACAATTTATTAAAAATCAAATATTATATAATTACTTTAAACACCCATATAGCACACTCATTATTCAATTTACAATTCTCATACCTCAAACTCTAAAACTTTTATTTCCAATATCTTAATTAATATTTAGATGAACAGAAAAGAAATCAATTTTGAGAACAATTTTGGCTACAAAGTATGTATGATACTTTTTATTTTTAAAAAATAAAATGAAAACAAAAATATTGTAAAAGAACCTTTTTTTTTTCTTTTGGGCTTTAGTCCTTCTTCTTCAATCTTCACCTTTTTAATCTCTTTGTCTTCTTCTTCTCCTTCTTTTTCTTTTTCATTTTTGTGTAGTATTTAAGGAATATTTTTTATTGTTATGTTGTCATTACAAGTTATTTTAGGTGAAAAATTCAATATTGAGAAAATAAACTTTAGTACAAATTTATTTTATACAAACTCCTTTGGCCTTAACTCATTAGTTGAATAAAAATACCAAGTAATAGAAACAAATAATGTTTACCAATAGATATATAATTCAACCAATTAACTCATGATATATTAGTTTATACAAAAAAAAAAGTTTGTGCAAGAGTTTGTACAGAGTAATAGAGTGCTCAAAGTAATATTTGAAGTGCAAATAGGGGCACTATTGTGAAAAGAGTAAGGATATAGCCACAAACTCTTGTACAAACTTATTTTGTACAAATTGATGTGGCATGATAAAATTAATTGAATTAAATATCTCTTGGCCCACATGATTTATTTCTATTATTTTATATTTTCACTTAACCAATTAATTAATGCCACATAAATTTATACAAGATAAATTTGTACAAGAGTTTGTGACTGTATCATCACTCTTGTGAATAATCAAAATTTAAAATGTTGTTCCTTTCTTCTTTTTAAAATTAGATATTAATGGGATAATCTTACTACAAGTGTTTTTTAAAAAAATTTACCAAATATCTAAATTAGATTTTAACTTCCTAAAATTACTTTCAAACATCTCAACAACAATCGCAAAAAGGCCCTTAGTCCAACATCAACTTTGAATTTGTAATTGAAGGGTAAAATTGTAGTGATACCTTAAAAGAAAATTTCTCATCCAAAATAAATGGAAAATAAAAAAAAGTAATGGAGCGGCCCTCTATGTATATGTTGTTGAAACATAAAAATCTACATGATCATAATCATAAAATCACAAGGGTGTTGATCTCGATGTTTTTTCCCCTTAAAATATAATGATATTGTAATGTGTTGCATTGATTGATTGTCACGTTGGATGATACTTTTGAACTATTTGTATATGCTCCGGTGTACGATTTCCTCCAATTTAAGATGATGCTATAGATTTTCTTATTGATAGTCCGAGCTTGTTTGTTTTTTGATCTAATACTAAATAAAATTCAGTTTCCGTCATTAATTTGTTTTAATATTTTTGTTAACTTAATATAAAAAATTTGCTAAATATGTTTAAAGAAAATTAATGCACAGCAGAAATCAGCAACGCAATATCGCAACGTACGTTTTGGAATGGTGATAAAAGGCGATGGGCCTCGATGGTATGACTCAAAAAGCCTAATGGGGGCCCCATAAATTTCGGAATGGGATCAAATTGTCTAAACATTAAACCCAGATATGTATGAGTATATTTAACAAAAGTTTAAGGGTTTCAATGAAAAAATAGTCTTTCCCACTTGTTCCGAAAATTCAAATTCCCTTTTTAAAAATCCCTAAACAAAAAGGAAGAAATTTTCCTAAAATGTTCCTTCATCTTCTACCATTTTAGAATCCGAACTAAAACAATGGGTCGACGTCCATTTTAGAATCCAAACTAAAATAATGGGACGACTCGCGAAGCGGACGTCGACCCGAGTAGATGCAAAAGAATCCAACCATTCCAAAGCCAAGAAACGGAAAATAAACTTAGGAGAACAACAACATCAACAGCAAGAGGAACAACGAGAGGATGAGGAAATGAAAGAGGAGCCGGTCGAGCTGGTGACCCGAGTCAAGAAGAAGACCATGAAGAATAAACCCGTCTCCGACCTCTGTTTTGTGGGCCCGCCAATCTCGGCTGATGAAGCTTTGAAGAGATATCCTGACAGATACAAGTACTCCTCAAAGGTTGATTTTTTTTTTTTGCATTTTCATCCTCTTTTTTTTCTGAAAGTGTTTTTTGGGTTGTGTTTCCTGAACTTTGTTTTTTGTATTTTAAGGGTCATAAGAAGAAGAAAGTTGCTGCAGGGGTTTCCTCTATTGGGTAACTTTTTCCACCATCCTTTAATGATAATTTATTACATTTTTATTTACTATACTTTTTTTTGAATATTTGAAATTGTATTAGGCTACTCTTTATGAGGCATGTTTGTGAATTGTAACTATTGCTTAATTTTGAAAGCACAGCAGCATAATTTTACTTTGCTTAGTTGCTTTTGTTTACTTAGCACCTTCTTATTTTATCCAATATCAACTTTGGTTTAAAAGCCACACAGCCACAATCCTAAATATACCCATTCTTGTGTTGATTTTAATCGTTTTGTGGGCGTAGAGCTTTGAATGAAAAAGAGGAGGTTCTGCAAGCAAGGTGTCATTACTCCCAAGCTTCAGTAGATGGCTGTTTGTACAATCTTGGTGATGATGCTTAGGTCAAAGTAAATTCTTATTTCTTTCTCTTGCTATGTTTATTCTCTCTTCATTTAACAATTGTTTTCTAATTCATACTTCTATATTTCGTTTCTTTGTTTGAAGGCTGAGGAAGGAGCTGTTGATTACATATCTAGAATAGTCGAATTGTTTGAATCTGTAGATAGGGAACCGTACTTTAAGGCTCGATGGTTTTACAGGGCTGAAGACACTGTGAGATTATTCTACAATTACTTAATAATATCTTCACATATTGTTTTGTTGGATAAAACTTGTAATCTTTGGTTTAATTTCAGGTCATTAAGGATCTTGCATATCTTGTTGACAGAAAAAGAGTATTTCTTTCAGATGTCGAAGATGACAACCCATTGAATTGCATTGTATCTAAAGCTAAAATCGCTGAAGTGGCAGCCAATGTATCACCATCATATGCTTGTTTCTTTTGTTTTTTCACCTTTTTTATTCTTAAGTAGTTGCTTTCATATAGATATTAATGACCATAATTAGTTCAATTAACTTTGCAGATGGACCTGGAGGCAAAACAAAAAAATATTCCTCCCTGTGATCTATACTATGATATGAAATACACATTGCCTCATTTGACATTTTCAAACATCAATAATGGTAATTTATGTTGCCCTAATGTAGGGGTTTTACAATGATGAGACAACATATATTGACAATTTTTTTTCCTCATGGCATTCAATATTGCGGTTTTTCTTATCACAATCTTCATTTATTGAATTTTTCTGTTTTACGTTGGTAATTCAGAAAGTAATAGAAGGGATAGTGATGCATCGTCAACTATTTCAAGTGAAACTGGCTCAAATGGTCCGATTGGGGAGCTTGAAAAGAGTTTGTTGGACTTGTATTCTGGCTGTGGAGCCATGTCTACTGGTCTATGCATTGGCGCATCCTTATCTGAAGTAAAACTAGTCACTGTAAGTCAAAATTCTGAAACTTGATGTTTATTTTCATCAACTTATTAATTAATATACTTGTATTTATGAAAATATTAAAGGCTAATGTTTTTGCTAATTTGTGTGTGACGTATTTTTTTCACATAGAGGTGGGCTATTGATATAAATCCTCATGCATGTAAAAGTTTGAAATTTAACCACCCTGAAACAAAGGTAAAATATCTTAAAGTATTACTTATCTGTTACTATGCTGAAGAGTGAAGATTTATTATTTCTTTTATTTTAATGTCTCCAAAATATCTCCGCTGAATGATGACCAGGTTAGAAATGAGGCAGCAGATGACTTTTTATCTCTACTGAAGGAATGGGCAAAGTTGTGCCAGTACTTTTCTATATATGATACTAATAAAGTACCTGAACAAAGTTTGAATTTCATGAGCGAAGATGAAGAAGAGGAGGAAGAAGAAGAAAATGATGATGATTCCAATGTTCCTAATGAAGAATTTGAAGTGAAGAGGTTAACAGCTGTCTGCTATGGTGATCCGAACAAAACAAAGAAACCTGGAGTGTATTTTAAGTTATACATATTTGATATAGAAAATGATTAGTCATCTTGGACAACTTTATTTTCCTTTTTGTTATTTTGCTTGACTTTTGGGTACATTGTATTCTCATCATTGTAGGAGTGTTGCTTGATTAGATGTTATCTCACTTTAGTGCCATTTGATCGATTCATTATGTTATCTAATTGGTGAATTGGAGCATCTCATTATAATAGTTTTACTAATTAAAATGCTGGTGGTTGTCCCTTATCACAATAAGGGAGCACTGAAATTAGAATTTTGCTTCTAAATATTACTGATGAAGCACTACTTAACAGTAGATATGGAATCCATCTTTTCTTTTGATAATGAAAGTGATCAAAGTTTGTAAAATGTCATTACCCTGATTTCTGTAAAGTTTGCAATTTACTGCAAATTGCAAAATGCAAAGTTTATTTCCTCTTTGCATTTTGCAATTTGCAGTAAATGACTGGTCTGAAAATTTGAACTGGTGCTAATAAATTTTACCACCAAGAGTTCTTAAGATAAACTAGGAATAGCTCCTATTCATAATAACTTCAGAAGAGTAAAAATTCTTTAGGAGGGTGTATTGTAGAGCAATTAATGAATGACCTTCAGTTATGGTAGAAATTTTACTATCTTGGTGGTGAAACTTGATTAACAAAATGTTTTCATAGTGGGTACATGTACTTTTAGGAGGGAAACTTGTAAGAGGTCCGATTAGGGAATGTGCGGATCCTTTGAGATCTACATGAAAACATAAGATAATGAGCTCTTATGTGGTGATATGTCTAAAATGAAGATCAACTGTAGCTTCTAGTTTGTAAGAAAACATGTGTATTCTGAGGGTTAATGTACACATACTATTTGCTCAATCTGCAACAAGTTTATTTTAGTTTGTTATAAATTTGCGACACTGTAATAAATTTCATTATTTAATCACGTTTAGGTGCGGTGGAAGGGTTATGGTCCAAGTGAGGACACTTGGGAGCCAATCAAGGGCTTGAGGTACTTTATTTAATTGCAATTATTTTTTCTTTTTCTAGATGTATGCCAAATGATTTGTCTCACTTTATACGTTTATCAGTAAATGCAAGGAAAAACTGAAAGAGTTTGTGACAAAAGGGTATAGGTCAAACATATTGCCTCTTCCAGTAAGTCTCTAATAATATATCTCATTATGGCTGCATTTTCTGTTTTTAAATTTCTTATATATTGTATGTCCTCCTTGCTTTTGCAGGGAGATGTTGATTTTATTTGTGGAGGGCCCCCATGTCAAGGGGTTATTGGCTTCAATCGCTTCAGAAACCCACAAGCTGCCTTGGAAGATATTAAAAATCGTCAGCTCCTGGTGTTTATGGACATTATTGAGTATCTAAAACCAAAATATGTTCTAATGGAGAATGTTGTAGATATTTTGAAGTTTTCTGGTGGATTTTTGGCTCGTTATGCTGTAGGGCCTCTTGTTTCCATGGATTATCAAACACGTTTAGGGATTATGGCTGCGGGATCTTATGGTCTACCGCAATTTCGTTTGCGAGTATTTTTATGGGGGGCCCGTCCTTTTAAGGCAAGTACGTTTCAGTTTTATCTTGACGGGACATAATGAGCTATGAGATCCCAATGGTTTACCCTTTTATTTTCAGAAATTACTGCAGTATCCTTTACCTACTCATGAGATTGTGGCCAGGGGTGTCATACCGAATGAATTTCAGGTATGTGAGTTATTGAACCTATGCTTTTTTCAGTACCAGAACATATTTAATTAATACTTACCATTCTTTCAGGAAATTATTGTTGCATATGCGAACAATCAACCTTGTCAACTAGAAAAGGGCGTTCTTCTTAGTGATGCAATATCGGATCTCCCACTCGTATGTGTTCCTCTCAAATTAATTCATGCATTCATAAAGCTTGAAGGTTGCTTAAGCTTTAATTTTTCATAATTTTTCTTTTTCTTGTCCTAGGTCACTAACAATGAGAGTGAAGATGAAAGGAAGTATGGGACCATAGCTCGGACAGAGTTTCAAAAGTATATCAGACTTAGAAGGAATGGTGAGCTTATAAGAATATATTTTGTTCTTTCTATCTCAACTGTTAAAAAGTTTCTTTTATTTGCATTTATTATTTTTTTCTTTCATTATTATTTCAAAATCAGCATAGTTTACTTTGTAATACTGAATTTTTGTGACCTTCATTAAGGTAAAATAACTGTTGTAGATAGAAACCTTTGAAGAAAGTTTGTGAGTCTTTAATGACAATGAATACTTGGAAGATGCTGCAAGGATTGCTTAAATGATCGAGTTTTTAAGATTCAGATGGATATGTTTATTAACTGATGAAATTCATGTTATCTGATGCTTCTAATAGTTTCCCCCTTTTTCCAAATATTATTTTTTGGGATTTACCAATATCAATGAGCTAGAAGTTTTCTTGAAGTATTTGAAGGAATTTATAAATTTTAAGAATGCATGCCCTAAACTACTATGCCTTTCTCATCTAGTTTGAACTTGCATAGTGTTCATCAATTATATTCATGTATTGGAAATGTAACAATAGGTGCATTTGTTATTCAACCTTTGTACCCTTGTCTACATAGTTTGCAATATGAATCTCGTATAAGAACAAACTTATGAATGTTGAAATATGATAATCTTGTGCCTCTTTGTAGATGTGATTAATCTTTATTCTGTTCAAATGGCATCACGTTCCTCTTTGTTGTATGATCATCGTCCTTTCCAAGTGAACAATGATGATTATGAACGAGTCTGTCGCATTCCTAAAAAGAAGGTTTTGTTTCTTTGTGTGCTCATGGTCTTTGGCTTATACACAAGTGCATACATTTTTTATTTTTACTACTTTGTGTTTTAGGGTGCAAATTTCAGGGACCTACCAGGTGTACTGGTTGGTCTAGACAACAAGGTACGATGGGACCCATCAATGGAGAGAGTGATGCTTAAATCTGGGAAACCATTGGTACTAAATTGCTAAATTGTGCTTAAAACATTTTTTATTTCGTAAAAATTTTATGTCTACATAATGAAGTTATTGATTTAATTACTCGTAAAGGTCCCTGATTACGCCATGAAGTTTGAACATCAATCATCAACCAAGTAAGAGCTATATATTATAATCCTAAATTTGAGTTGTCTTTAACTTGTTATGACTTCATTTCTAAATCATCTTATATGTTGATTAAATATAGACCGTTTGGCCGTCTATGGTGGGATGAAATTGTCAATACAGTATTGACAAGAGCTCAACCTCACAATCGGGTTAGTATCTGTTAATAAACTATTATGCTATATTTATATTTTTGTTTACTCACATGCCTCTTCATTTTACCATTTTTGCTAGATCCTTCTTCATCCTTCACAAGATTAAGTACTGACAATCCGTGAGAATGCAAGATTGCAAGGGTTCCCCAACTGCTATCGTCTTTTCGGACCTGTGAAGGAGAGGTAAATGAAATTAAATTGGATCGCTTGTTAAAATATTCCATGACTACTACTTGCATCTTGCTGATTTGTGTCTGAGAGAGCATGGGAATTATTGAGGTTTCCTACTTGCATTGCTATTGTTTTTGTTGAAAATACTTTTGATCTTTGTGATCTTGCTTCTGTCATGTTACCCATTACTGCTTCTATGTTATTTAAAATGGCGTTTTAAAACCTGAAATTGGTCATCAAGAACAGAATTACTGGAGGATCTAGATTGTAATGGGCAAACTATGGAAGCATAACATCTGCAAAGACTTGCTTTTGTCTTTGATAGACAACTAGCAAGTAAAAACCTTGTTTGATATGGTGCTTTTAGAAACCAATTTGCAATCCAATTCAATATTACTATTCATTTTGCAGGTACATACAACTTGGGAACGCCGTAGCAGTTCCAGTTGGTATTGCATTGGGATACGCTTTTGGTCAAGCTTGCCAAGGATTAGCCGATGATGATAAGCCATTAACTACACTCCCTTTCAAGTTTCCCAATTGTCTTGCACAGTCATCTTCAACGCTTGCAGAAGAAGATTCTGATTGAAATTGTAAGGAAAACATAAATATGATTCATCAAATTATACTCTTGTTAGTCGCTAGTTATTACCAATTTGATTTTTGATTGGCTATTGATGTACGGATAAGCATGTTCAATGCATTATCTGTTATTGAAGATATTTTGAGGCAGGAATTAGAATATGTTGCATCTTTTAGTTAGTGTTTTAGATATACATATTTTATGCTTTTTCAGTTTGTAATCACATGTATCAAATTAAAGGTTTAGTTTTAGCGTTAATTTTGGTATCAATCGCATATGTCTATATCATTATTGAAAGGGTATTAAAAAGTAAATGCCAAAAGGATGATTGTTTTTTCCCCTTGAGTGTGAGGGATGTTTATGAAAGTGAGACCATCATATGGGATGGTGTCATACTATTAACGTATGATTTGAATATTATTCACCAAATATCACATAATCATGCCTTTTATACAAGTGCATATATGTAGATGTGGTACATACTCTTATATGTAGCCATGAGATTGAATCATGTCTTAGTAAAGGAAAAGTTGCACGAGAATAATGTTAATTGATTTGATAAATTTTCAAAGGATAATGAGGATGGAAATTGCACGAGAATCTATGTGGATAAAAATAAAACTTTTTTTTGGGTTTTTAATTAAAAAGAGAGAAATATAAGTTGTATTTTACTAATTAATAGAAATAGAAAAATTTTAAAAGCATTTATTAGTGAAGGGGAAAGTTTGTTTGTAAGTCTTCAATGACAAATCATAGTAACTCTTTGTTGTATGATCATCGTCCTTTCCAAATGAACAATGATATGATTATGAACGAGTCTGTCGCATTCCTAAGAAGAAGCTTTTATTGCTTTATCTGCTCATTGATCTTTGGCTTATGCTCATGTGCATCCCTTTTTTTTTTTTGAGTTTTTTATGCCTACTTAGCATTTTTAGGGCGCAAATTTTAGGAACTTACCTACTGCATGTCCTGGTTGGTCCGGACAACAAGGTACAATGGGGCTCATCAATAGATAGATTAATGCTTCTGGGAAACTATTGGTACTAAACTAGCATTTACATTTTAGACTCGAAGCGAGAATTCTGAAGGGTAGAAATTTTGAAATTTGGATTGTGGAGTAAGAGTTTGTTATTTACTTACATTGTAACAAGAGTATGGAACACGAATTAGAATCTCCTTTATGTATTTATTTTATCTTAGTTGAGAATGAATTGTTTTAAATTATAATTGTATCCAATTTAATTCTAATTATAAAGTAAATAAAAAATATATTTGTAAAAATAAACTATTTATTTTATTATTAATTTTAATTTTAATTATGTAAACTAAGAATTATTGATAAAGGCAACACAAATGAAACATTATTATTCATTATATATTACAAAAATAATATTTTCTTAGAATAAACTATTTATTATTATTATTAATTATTAATTATTAATATTATAATACTATTAAAATTATATAAATTAATACTATTATGTTTTCAATAATGATAGAATATAGTGATATTATTAATTCTCTATGAACATATTAATATTATTTCTAAATAATTTAACTTAGATTAGATAAATTATTATTTTAAAATAAGTTTAATATAATTATTATTGAATGAATATTTATTTTCATAAATATTATGATATTATATGTAATATGAGAAGTGTTAAAAAGGAAGATGTGGGAGTGAAATCCCACTACTCATTCAAAAAATGAGTGAGACCTATTGTGGAGACTCTCATTCTTCTCTTTAAATGAGTAAGGAAATATTAGAGTGAGAGAAATTTATACTTTTTGCTTCCACTTAAAGAAATAAACACAACATAAATTGCTAAATTGTGCTCGAAGCATTTTTTTATTTTATAAAATGAGGGTACTTATTGGTTTAGTTATTCAGTAAAGGTCCCTAATTACACCTTGAAGTTTGAACATCAATTGTCAACTAGGAGTGAACTATATATTGTAATCTTAAATCTAGTTTTTTTTTTAAACTTGTTATGGCTTCGTCTCTAGATTATCTAATATGTTGATCGAATACAGACCGTTTGGCCGTCTATACTGGGATGAAATTTTCAGTACAGCAATGACAAGAGCTCAACTCCAGAATCGGGTTAATTAGCATTCTGTTAATACATTGTTATGCTATATTCATGTTTGTGTTTACTCCCACGCTTCTTCATTTCACCATTCTTTTCCCACATCCTTATTCTTCATCCTTCACAAGATTGAGTACTAACAATCTGTGAGAATGCAAGATTGCAAGGGTTCCCCGGCTGCTATATATTGACTTTTCGAACTTAAACGAAATTAAATTGGATCTCTTAACCTTGTTAAAATATTCCCCGGCTGCTACTAGCATCTTGCTGACTTTGTCATTGAGAGAACATTGGCCATTATTGAGGTTTCCTACTTGCATTGCCGGCACATTGTGTCTTCGAAATTGAATTTTGATCTTTGTGATCTTACTATATTTGGTTCTTTGCATTCTTTTAATCTTTAGTGGCATTCTCGGATGAATTGACACATTTTGTGACCCATGCTTAAATCATGTGGCCATTTTATCATCATTATTCCCATTTCCATCTGCTTTTGGCTTTTAGGAATTAAGGGTATGCAACTTGCGAGCTTCTTTTGTCACCAACCCAAAAGGCCAAAACCAATTAAAGAAAGCAACTCTCCTTCTTGTTCTATCATTCATGTTCCATTCTCTAGATTGCCGTGCTCTTTGGCTTATGAAAAACGACAAAATATAGAACATTAATTAATTTGATAAAATTTCAAAGGATAATGAGAATGAGGGAACAATGCATTGGAAATTGCACTAGAATTGGATGTCGATAAAAATAGAATCCGTTTTCTTTGGGTTTTTAATTCAAAAGAGAGAATTATAAGTTGTATTTTAATAATTAATCGAAAAAGAAAAGTTTAAAAAGCATTTATCCGTCAATGGAAAAAAAACTTTAGAAAAGATTTAAAACAAATTTCACTTAATATTTTCTCAAACCAAGAATGGTTACTATGAACATTAGGCAACAAACAGACAAGTTCGTCTTGATTTTTAAATGAATTGCGAAAGTGGGTTACTTGTCTAAATCCAGACAGTCAACAACCACCGACGTCGTTACATAAGTTTCGTTTTAAAATTTTTAACACCTAATGTGAAATTATCCTCAAGGGGCCCTAGACTTTATAAAATATAATATGAAATCCAGTGCTGAAAAATGCTACAACTTAGATCCATCTTGTACTCTGGTTGTTAGAGGTCAATAAAAGGTCCCATTGTTGCCGTGCGGTTTTGGCTTCATAGTAAAATACTGCCATTTAGATTTATTTTGATGTTCAAACTAGGTAAAAAATTTATATAAATTATTAGTTGATCCAGGTTAATTTTCTGACCAAAATCGTACAAAGAAGTTGAAAGTGTTTATTTTTGTTATTTCATGACATTCTAACAATCTATAAGGGGTCACAGAAAGGTTGAACCCCTGCTTCCTGTCCTTTTTTTATTTTATTTATTTATTTTTTTCTGTGACTCATAAGTCGACTTTAAAGAAATACCAGTAAAAGTGCTTGAAAAAGATATTCCACGTAGACTAAAAGTATCCACTCACCACGCACCACGTGTAAAACACTGACCTTTTCTCTTGCTACGCATCAAAATATTTTAAAAATAAATATTAAATAAATAAAATAATAGCTGTATGTATGTCTATCTGTGTGCACACGCACCCGCTCAAGTACCGGGAACGAGAAAACAGACCTCTATTTCCTTCTTTCAATTTTCTAAGTTCACGCTAGCACTCTCTCTCTAAAACTAGGAACCCGTAAATTGAGTGAACGTACGGAATGACGGCAGCGACGGCGAAGGCGGAGGCGGTGGAGGAGTTCTTGAGGAAATGCGAGGCGTCGGGTGACGACGCGTACGGTGCGTTTCGGTCGGTGTTGGAGAAGCTGGAGGATCCGAGTAGTCGGACTCAGGCTCGGGTCTTCCTTTCGGATCTTCAGAAACGGGTCGATGACTCGGACGAGTGTCTAAACAAGTACCATTTCCGGATCCAAGATGTCGTCTTGGACCAATACGAAGGTCCATTACTCTTGTTTCATTTTTTCTTGTTTAATTCGGTCGACTTTTTTTTTTTTCTTTTGAGCTAGTGGTTTGACTTTCTTTGAATTAGGGACAAAAAAGTGATTGTTTGTTTTTTTAGTTCGGGGAGTGGTTTTATGGAAGATAGTTCGGAGGAAAAAGTGCTTTTGAAATTAAGTGATTTTTGGGAAAGTAGTTTAAGTGCTTATGTGACATAAGAAGTGCATTGTAGAGAAGCAATTGTGCTTTTCGTATGTTTTAAAGGATTTTTGAGTAGCTCAGTTTGGCACTTATCTAGTAGAGGACAATTTGGAGAAATAGTGCTTCTAATAAAGCGTTTTTTACAATGTGATTTATGTTTTTTTTTTTAAAATTCAAGAAGTGCGTTTTAGGAGTTTTTCTGAAAGAAACCCCAGATAAAAACAAATGCTCTTTTTTTTTTTTGGGTAGTTCAACTGGAAACTTGAAGAATCTGCAGAACTTATTTTTTTCCTTTTTTAAGAAGAATATGATTTGATTACTTGAAAAAAATTATGATTATGAGTGCTATTAATTATGTGCATTTTTTTATTCATTAACTTTCTTAACTTAGGGTGTTTATTTTATCACGATTATTTTCATTCAACCATACAATAGACTTTGGTTGGGTCCACCTTAGTTGGTTGTTTCTGAGCAACCAATGAGTGTCTTGAGAAAACTTGGATGGAGTGCCAATCTTTTTCAGGATTCAGTTCCCAAGAAAACAAAAACGAAGTTGTAGTTGTAGTTTTTTTTTTTTTGTCTTTTTGTGTGAGCCCAGTGAGCTTTTGTTTTCACTTTGTTCTCTTTTGTTTCTTTCCCTTCTTTTCCTACTGTTTCTTGACAATTAAACAGATCAGGATTTGTTTCATTTAAACGTTTACTTTTGGTGTAATTATTTGCTCCAGCTCGAATAATACAGAAGTTTAGTGCTAACAAACTAGAAAGGGAATTAATTTCTGAAGCTGACTTGGGAGTGGAATGTATGTTACCAAAAATATACTATGTAGTAGATAGAATTTGCTTTTTAGGTAACACTGAAATAATAACAGCTGTTAATTTATTTCAATAAGTTTGTACATCATTTCATTCATAATAAGTCCTAGATTTTATGGATTTGTTTCCTGAAAATTTGTCGTCAGTGCATGAGCAAAGTTCAATGGATGAACTTCTCTTTCAATGTCACAGTTCCTCATATTAACTGTATGAAACAGTAATCTTGCTCTGTACTTTGGAGCACTTTAATAGTTGATGCTAATTCCTTAGCCATTTTATTCACCTCGTGCACAAATTATGCAATCAATAAGCCAACTCAACTTTCATCTTTCTTCAGTGAAAATTTTGCAAGGCCACTAGGAGGTTTTTGTACATCTCATGTAACTTGGCCGCCATGGCTTCACCATGTAAATTTTCCCTATTGGAATTCATGATCCCTCATATGCCACTCATGAAGCCGCTTCTGCTGCTTTAAAAGCACCAAATTTCAGTTTTATCCTTTCTAGCTTATTAACTTGTCTGCATACACATTATTATCTTTGTTATTGTATGAAAGTTTCATTTATCATCTTCCCAACATAAACATCCGCAGGTCATCGTTCACTTTTTTCTTTTAGATTCATGCCCGATTATGGTTGCTGGATTTTCTGCTCTGACACTATTGTTTCTGAGTATAGGCTACCAAGGGAGAAAAAAATTGACAATGATGGTCATACCCAGCATTTTTATCCCAGAAGACTGGTCGTTTACTTTCTATGAAGGACTGAATAGACATCCTGACTCTATTTTGAAGGACAAGTCTGTTGCTGAGCTTGGTTGTGGAAATGGTTGGATAACCATTGCCATAGCTGAGAAGTGGTTGCCTTCGAAGGTTTGTTGGTTTGTCGTCCTTTGCCATGTGGGAGCTTTTGTTTACTTCCTTACCGGTGCCTTCAGCAGCTCCATCATGATTTCTCTCCTCATCTTTTTCTATCTCCTTGTTTTGCAAGGCCACTTGTTATTTACAAGTAACAGCATTGGCACCAGATTATGGTGTTTTAGTGCCCTCCTATTCAGAAAAATTACATATCAATGAAAATCTGAATTATCAACTCTGTCCTTGTCCAAAAGTCTTTATTGGAGAATGTTGAAAATAGAACCTTGTAGCAGTTCTTTTATGCTGTCTGAATATCCTTTTGCAGGTCTATGGCCTTGATATTAATCCTAGAGCAATAAAGATCTCTTGGATAAATTTGTACTTAAATGCATTAGATGAAATAGGTCAGCCCATCTATGATGCGGAGAAGAAAACTTTATTGGACAGGGTGGAGTTTCATGAATCTGATCTTCTCGCTTATTGCAGAGATCATGACGTTCAACTTGAACGAATAGTGGGATGCATACCTCAGGTATTATCACTATCTGCTACTCATGATATTTCTCGGGTATTAAATTTTGGTGAAGTTTGTTTTTCCAACATCGTGTTTGAATTTTAGTGTGCCCACATGGATTACCTTTAACTCCGAGTTTAACTTATTCTGTTTTCTCCATGCAGATTCTTAACCCCAACCCCGATGCAATGTCCAAAATAATCACCGAAAATGCAAGTGAGGAATTTCTGTATTCATTGAGTAACTATTGTGCGCTGCAGGTTAGAAGATATTCTAAATAATTTAATTGTGATACGCAATTGCAAATTGTGGGGAAGTTAGCAATTAAGTTGACAGGCTTCCTCTACTTTCACATATTTATAAGTATACATGTTATAATTTTGGTTTGAATCTTGCATAACTTAGGTAAGGTTGATGTTTTTAGTTGTTCAATATCAATTGGGAAATAAAGCAAACCAGTGAAGTCCGTGGGAAAAGGATAGCGTGAGTTTGACAGATGCTGAGAGGAGATAGGGAAACTTGATCTGAAAGATTTCTTTTTTCTTTTTTTCCCCTGATTTTAGTTTTTTCTTAGTGTTTAACCTCTTCACAATAACATTGGTTCCCATAGTTCATTTTTCTAGGTGCACTCAACAACTATCTGTTATGTCTTGTGGATGACTGAGAAAGTTTATTCATTTTGACAGATTGCTTTTTGAATAGAGTACAAGTAGATTGACTAATAATGAATATATTGTATCAAGTTATTGCATTTGAAATCTGTTCATGACTGCGGTCTTTATCACTTTTATTCTCAAGGTTCATGTTTGACTTAAATTTAAAAGCCTTGGACGTTTGGAAAATCTATAGCACGGAGTTTGCGAAACCTTTTAGTGCCCTGAAAGATTGACTGCTTCAATTGTGTTTTCAATATCTTATTATTAACATATTTGTATATATTATGAAGGCTAAGCTGTGTAAATGAGAGATAAAACATAAAAGGTCAATACACAGCTATGTCACCTTTACTTCTTCTTTATTTATTTATTTGTTTATTTTCCCTGTATGCAGGGTTTTGTGGAGGATCAGTTTGGCTTAGGTCTAATTGCTAGAGCGGTTGAGGAAGGAATTGGTGTCATCAAACCTTCTGGGATTATGATCTTCAATATGGGTG
This sequence comes from Citrus glauca, assembly GCA_029633175.1. Taxonomy (NCBI): domain Eukaryota; kingdom Viridiplantae; phylum Streptophyta; class Magnoliopsida; order Sapindales; family Rutaceae; genus Citrus; species Citrus glauca. The sequence goes on along the minus strand of JAQOOD010000005.1, from coordinate 1,079,715 downwards.
GTCGTCCGGGACAGGGCGTTTGTAAACGTTTGTTTGAACGCCGTGGTTTCCGTGTCGACAAGCTTTGGCAGACTAAAATTCTTCAGGCAAGTGAGCTTTTATTTGTGGAAATTCATCATCTATCCTAAATATCCACCTCTTGAAAGTGTTTTTGCAGGCTTCTGACACAGACATTTCAGCTTTAGTTGAAATTGAGAAGAACAGTCCTCATCGTTTTGAGTTCTTCATGGGACTTTCTGGTGACTTACCTATTTGTGCTCGAACAGCATGGGCCTACGGAAAGGCTGGTGGACGTATCTCTCATGCTTTATCAGTTTATAGTTGTCAACTCCGTCAACCAAACAAGGTTTACATTTCATTTGGGTTTTATTGATAAAGTGGGTAATTGCTCTGATCAGGGAAGTGAGCTAAAATGATATTAACTTATATTTATGGACAGGTTAAGAAAATTTTTGAGTTTCTGAAAAATGGCTTCCATGAGATCAGCAGTTCTTTGGATTTATCTTTTGAAGATGATTCAGTTGCTGATGAGAAGATTCCATTCCTGGCTTATCTTGCCAGTGTTCTGAAAGAGCGTTCTTTTTTCCCCTATGAGCCACCAGCTGGAAGCAAAAGATTCAGGAACCTGATTGCTGACTTCATGAAAAAGTACCACCATATTCCGCTAAATGTTGACGTGAGAAAACCTTAACTACTCATCTATTTTTGTACTTCTCTGGACAAGTAACTTTTGTATCGTCTGTCCTAGGTTCTGTTTTCCCTGATGCATTTTTTCAATTTCTTTGCATGTGAACTCCTAGGTTCTGTTTCTCCTGATGCATTATCTCAATTTCTTTGCATGTGAGCTTGGTGCATTCATATTAGTTTAGAAGGGAATCTATTGGTCATTTACTTGTTTGTGACGAATAACGTATGAAACAATCTTGTTATTTTTTGTTCTCAACACGTAGAGCTCTATGGACCAATTACTTATCTTCTTTTATCCTCATTAGAATTTCTTCAGACAACTTCTACTTCATGCAATTTGTGATAATTTGTATTGTTTTTGTGGTCATTCTTATGTCTATTGGACAAATACTGTAATGTGAAATTCTGTCTAATGGTATCCCTTATTCCTTTTGCATCCTGTCCCCTCAAGTAGTTAAATGCATTTTTGGATTTGTCGATTTTTTTGGTTTGATGAAATCTTGATTCTCATGTTATCTATCTGTTCATTTAATTTGACCATGGAATGTGTCATTGCTGTGAGTTATGCTGCACATGCTTGTTATTCGTCCAGTCTTTTTGTGTAAACATAGAGTTTTGTACGTACTTATATATGTACTGGACCTGAGATACTTGCACCTGACCTACGTATTAATGTACATGAAAAATGAAGAACTTTTTGAGATCTTGAATGGATCAAGACCTGCAACTTTCTATTTGTAGATTTTCCACCATCCAGTCCAATTATAAAATACAGTTTGTGATTGCTGCATGCATAAATTAGCCAAACTTAAATATGTTGTAGCTGCCTTTTTCTCTTCTTTTGTATATGAGTAAAACAATCCACATTCTTAACTTTTCTTCTCCACTTGTTTCTCAAGAATGTTGTTGTCTTTCCTTCAAGAGCTGTGGCAATTGAGAATGCTCTTCGATTATTTTCACCTCGGCTTGCAATTGTTGATGAACGTCTAACCAGACACTTACCAAAGCAATGGTTAACAAGTTTAACAGTTAAGGTATGATCTATTTCTGATTTATTTTCTATTATTTTTGACATAGTTGAAAATGTCATTTCTGGACAGATTTTCTTTGCTATTCTTGGAACTAGTAATAGTGCTCATTGCCTTGCTTGAACACATACTAGTTCAGTTGCACCGCAGAATTTTTTAGATGATAAAATATCAGATATGAACTCAGCACATTGTTATACTGTTGCCTTTATTCCTCACGTGACAGTAAAAACTAGTAATTGCGGTAGATGATATTTTTAATGAAAATTACTGGTGTGACCAGACTTTTGTGTTGACATTGAAGGGGGAGATGGAGAAAGACTGCAGGAACATAGTGAGCAGGGATAGCTTTGTCTTATGTTGTGATATTTGATTTTCGCAGCCTTGACTAGTGGAGCTAAGAAGTTTATTCCAATCCCTAGTGCTCTGAGAACATTTCATTTTTATTTGTAGTTGCTGCGTTTATGGTCCTGGCTAGAATCTTGTTCGAAGACCTTTCCTCAACCCACCTCCTTTGAATTTCTTTGTTGTCAGTAGTCATCTTGTGCTGCATGACTACAAAAACATTCTTCTTGTAGGGTACAGATACTGAAAACTCTTCGGAGCATGAACTAACAGTAATTGAAGCACCACGACAGTCAGATTTGATGGTGGAGCTGATAAAGAAGCTGAAGCCTCAGGTGGTAATTTCTGGGATTGGTGATTTTGAGGCTGTTACCAGTTCAGCCTTTGTGCATCTTCTAGATGTTACAAGAGAAGTTGGATCTCGTCTTTTCTTGGATATATCTGATCACTTTGAGCTCTCCAGCCTCCCAAGTTCCAATGGGGTCCTTAAATATCTTGCTGGAAGTGTTCTTCCTTCACATGCGGCAGTTATTTGTGGCCTTGTTAAAAATCAGGTGATTGTTTTTCATTATACTGGCCACTTGACTGTTATGCTATTACAAGCAGAGATTTCTGTTTTTTTCTGATCAAGCCATAAGATGGGTTTCAAGATTCGTTCTCAGTGGTTATCTGTTAGCTTTTTGTTCTTATTTATGGAAGCCAAATTCATCTTTGCAGGTTTATTCAGATTTAGAAGTTGCTTTTGTAATCTCAGAAGAAGAGGCCATTTTTAAGGCCTTGTCTAAGACTGTGGAAGTACTAGAAGGGACTACTGCACTGATTAGTCAAAACTACTATGGTTGTCTTTTTCATGAGCTTCTGGCTTTCCAGCTTGCTGAGCGACATACACATAAAGAGGTTATTCTTCTCTCTTTTTTTGCTGTTTTCATATCACAGAATCCATTTTTGAATATATGTATTTAGGTACAGAAGCACGTGAATATTCATGTTTTTATGAGTATATTTAAGTATATCCAACGTTGATTAACTCTTCCATTTGAGCATGAGATAATCAGATAGGTGATATTTATGTTACAAAATTCAGAAGCAACATTAGCACTGCAGTATCATGCAAGGACTATAATAACCTGGATTCTTTTTCCACCTGGATTTTTTTGTTGATTCACTTGGCATATGTTTATCCAACCTCTGATTTTTCTTAATATTTCTCTGTAGTTCATTTCATGGCACTTTTAGCTGCTACATTGGCATTTTCTGCTATTTATTTTTATTCATTGAAGCAAGTTATCTCTTGAAGTTGCTATTTGATAAATGTTGTTCAGAGGGATTGCGAAAAGGCCAAATCAACTGAGATGATCGGGTTTTCTAGATCAGCCATCTCTGTCCTCAACAGTGCTGAACTGTCAATTACCGAGACACCAAACTCTGGCCTGATTCATATGGATGTAGACCAAAGCTTCTTGCCTATACCATCTCTGGTCAAAGCTGCTATCTTTGAAAGTTTCGCAAGACAAAACATGTCTGAGTCAGAAATTGATGTCACCCCCAGCATCCAACAGTATATCAAGAGCAATTTTGGTTTTCCAATTGATATCAATGCAGAATTCATATATGCAGATTGCTCTCAATCTCTGTTTAATAAGCTAGTCCTCTGTTGTATCCTAGAAGGTGGAACATTATGCTTCCCAGCTGGCTCAAATGGGAACTATGTTTCTGCTGCCAGATTTTTGAAAGCGAACATTGTGAATATTCCTACTGAGTCTGAAGTGGGCTTTAAGATGACAGAGAAGACACTTGTGACGATACTCGAGACCGTGAAGAAGCCGTGGGTGTACATTTCTGGTCCAACAATCAATCCAACTGGCTTGCTTTATAGCAACAAAGAGATAGAGAATATATTAACTGTTTGTGCAAAGTATGGGGCAAGAGTTGTGATTGATACTGCATTCTCAGGATTGGAATTCAACTACGAGGGTTGGGGTGGCTGGGACTTGGAAGGCTGTCTGTCAAAGCTGTATTCTTCCACCAGTTCGTCTTTCAATGTGTCTCTGCTCGGAGGGCTGTCTCTGAAGATGCTGACTGGAGCGCTCAAATTTGGGTTTCTGGTTCTAAATCATCCTCAGTTGGTTGATGCATTTAGTAGCTTTCCGGGATTAAGCAAGCCTCATAGCACAGTCAGATACGCTATAAAGAAGTTGCTTGGTCTGAGAGAGCGAAAAGCAAGAGACTTGATGAATGCTGTTGCAGAACATATAAGAAACTTGGAAAGTAGATCAAAGCGCTTGAAAGAGGTACTTCTATCTGTCCTCTTACAAGAAAATTTGAATTAACCAATTACATGTAGTACATAATCTTTGAAATATATTAATTCTAAATATACGTCCTACCATTTTCTCCACGGTGATCTTTCTGCAACAGGCACTTGAGAATTGTGGGTGGGAAGTGGTTCAATCCTGCGGTGGTGTTTCAATGGTGGCGAAGCCTTCTGCCTATCTCAACAAAACTGTAAAGATCAGCCGGCATTCATCTGGCAGTGGTGAGAAAACTGCTACAGAACAAATCAAGCTTGATGACTCAAATATCAGGGAAGCCATAGTCAAGGCAACTGGTTTGTGCATCAACAGTGGCTCGTGGACCGGAATTCCTGGCTATTGTCGCTTCACGTTTGCACTGGAAGAAAGCGAATTTGAACGAGCTTTGGATTGCATAGCTAAATTCAAAAGCATCGCTCGTACACATAGTTAACTAAAAAATGGTATAGTCATTTGTCATGATTTATTTCTATTGCCTGATGATGGTACCCATCACGCCTTAGTTGTCGTGAATAAATCGAAAATCAAATTGAACTGGTTTTTACTGGTAGAAACATTTATAACGTTTTGAGATTATAATATATGATAACACTGATTAGTGTTGTCTCCCATGTGAATTGAGACAAAAATTATTTTCCCAATTGCGCTTTCATTTGAACAATTCCACTGTACTAATAATCATGAATTTGTGTTTTATAATAAGTTACGATTAATTGGGTCAATATTGATACAAAACTAATTGGGTCAAGATTCATTGTAATTGCAACAATTTTGACGGTATTCATGAAGATATTTTTTTTTCTGTCATATTGATGTATTAATATGGAGATCCATTGCAGTTGGTGAATTCAAATAGTTAGTAACTGATGAAATTGTATTTATAAATTCATACTAATAGCGATTGAAGATTATAATTAATTTTGTAATATGATCAAGCCCTCGTCATCGTTTAGGGTCTATTTACCCCAAAAGTTACGTCGAAAAATAATTAGTACTATTGTTTAGTTTTGTAATTGGCTTTCCAATTAATGCATAAGTTTAAGCTCCATCAACCAATATTAATTACTAAGACACCAATGAAATCTTAGTTAGCCTTGTGGGATATATATCTACCATATTCATAATACCTTTTGAGAGAGTTTCAAGTTTATTGCTTCAAATTTCTAAGTGTTTATAGAAGAATTTCAAGACTCAAATAGAATGTCTCAGGAAATTGACATGAAACAATATTTGCTCACTGGAATTGAATCCGTTTTAACTAGATTTTGGATAGAGAAAGAAAAACTAGTTAAACACAATAAACTTGTATTAAGAAAAAGTAGTGCCTATCTTAATCAGGGTGTGTTGTCTATTTTGACCCTCTAAGGAGCTTGAGAAAGAGCAAGAAGAAAAAGGGTTGATGGAAGGGATTTAGATCCGGCGAGAAATGGTTTTAAGGGGCTTTATTTAACCTAAAAAATAGAGAAAATAGGTTAAAGATGGAGCCAATGGTGACTAGTGACCATACTCCGTTGATTAAGTTTAATTGTGGGACTGTTTTGAATATTAAGAGTTTGCTAGCTCTCAATAAGAGTGGTGACTAGAGATTAAAGAAGAGCCTCAGCCTTGTAGTGTGTGTGAAAAAGGAAAAGCCTCAGCGTCATATATTGAGTCTGCCCTGAACATATATGTTATCATGCCACTTGTTGCAATTCTATTGGTGTTCTTTATTGCCTTGGCAAACATATTTCTATCCTTTTGCACTAGTGACCGTTTATTTTTTTAGAGCATACTTGGAGAATAAGCTGGCCTTTATTCTTTCAACTTTGCCCACAAGCGCACGTGTAAGCTTTTCACAGGGTGGTCCAGTTGCCTCTATAGAAGTAGCTCGCAATTGTTGGTGTGCCAAATGAGGAAAAGGGATATTCCTTTTGATGATAAGCGTCCCTGTAACATATGGTAATTAAAAATGAATAAGTATGAGGCGGTTAAGAAGTTAGTAAAAGCAAAAGAATAAGCTGGAAACAGAGGAAACATATGCACATGTAACAAAGAGTGAGAGAGAAGCTGCCAAACCGACCCAACTACTAAAAACATATGCAATTGTTGGTGTGCTTTTTGGGTTTTTTTTGGTTATAAATATCACCCCAGGTGCATGCTTTTATTATGCAATTGTTGGTGTGCTTTTTGGGTTTTTTTTGGTTATAAATATCACCCCAGGTGCATGCTTTTATTAATACCACAACAACTACAATTTATTTGATAGCATAGCAACTCAACGCATCAAAGCAATGGCAGTGTACAGAAAGACTCTAACTCAAGCAGATATTTCTACTCGGCTGTCAGTTAATGCCAGCAGTCTTAGAGGTTTTTTCCGGAATTCCCAACTGGCCAATACGATCAAGACTTGGTTGTAGAGGACGAGAATGGAAAAAATTGGGAATTCTCCTTGCGCATCCGTCAGAGACAGTACCAGAAAGCCTTTATCAGCCAAGCCACCTGGCTTCCTTTTGTTGTGGATAAGCAAGCTGAAGTTGGTGATGAAGTTGTGTTTTCTAAGCCAGCAGGCAGGTACGAGATTAGATTGATTAAAAACTAGGAGAAAGAAGTGATGGAAAATGAGGGAAAAGAAGTGATGAAAAATGAGGAGAAAGAAGTGATAAACAATGAGAAGAAAGAAGTGAAGCTATTCGGTGCTATTATCGGTTATAGCAGCAATTAAAGTGGAAAAGTGTTCGCTTTCTTTATTAATTGCAGGCTATTACGCTTATTATCCTGTTTTTCTTCTTTAAGTGATCATTTTCAGAATAAGTTTGTGATTGTGAAGCGTCTGGCCCAGCTAGAAATCCCGCGTTTATACTTTATTGACCAATGTAATAACCTTATATTCAGGTATGTAAACTTTTCAATTGTAATAACCTTATTATGATGATTCTGGGTTATTTGAGTTTTATGCTACTATTTATTGTTGCTTTTGCTGTTGATTTTTTTTGTTTTATTTGTTATTTTTTTACTATTTGTTGCTATTTTACTTGTTATTTGCAGTTATTTTACTTGTTAGTTGCTATTATTTTTTAGTATTGTTTTCTGTTGATTTTTACTATTTATTACTATCGGTTGCTCTGTTTATAACCATTGTTAGTCTTCTCCTCTCCTTTCTTTTCTTCTCTTCTCTTTTCCCCTCCTTTCTTGCAACCGAACATGGCTTTAGTACTGAATACAAAATTAGCAAAGCCTTCTGGAATTAGCACTTTACATATTGTCAAATACTTGTTTATTTTCCTTAATTTTTTTTCTATAAGCCTAAAACTACGAAGAATTTTGTGAAAAGATTAGTTCATGAGTTGGGATTTGAAAGGAAATCTCATATGTACATGTTTCTTCCAGCTTCTATGGATAGCAGTCTAGTAATAATATTTTTCTTTAGATGACTGAGTTTGACTATATGAATATTAATAATAATAATTTTATTTTTCTTCATTACAATTGCAGACCTCTTGTACAAATCGAAGAAACATGAATATATTTATCTCATATGTGTTTCTGGAATTAACAAATGAATATTAATAAATTAGGAAGAAACATAAGTGATGATAGAGATATGAACTCTTGTACAAATTGTTATCGTAAGTTTATTAGTTAAATGAAACTATGAAATAATAAAAGTAAATTATATGGGTCAAGAGTTATTTAATCTACTAATTTATTATGCTGAATTAATTTTTATAAAATAAGTTTATATAAAGAGTTTATAGATGTATAACTTATTGACCAGCAAATCAACAGACGCCGTAAGGATTGCCTCTCCGATGATCGACATTTTTTTTTCTTTTTTTTTTTTTGGGGCAAAGGAAGAAAGGAGCAGAATTTGGGTTATGGAAAGCAGAATGAGAATATTGAACGGGTGAGAAAATGGAAAATCAAGCAGAATTGAGTTTGTGATTGTGAAGGGTCTTGCCCAGCTAGAAATCACGCGTTTATACTTTCTTGACCAATGACTAATAATTTGGAAATTCACTCATCACCACCTCTTGGTGAGCAAAATGAAAATGCTTAGTAATTATTAAGTGTCAAGGGTCACGCAAAATACGGCGTAAAACGTGGCAAGTCTCCCCACTTGTTGTTCCTTGCAGCTAAGGAAATAAAAAACAGGGCCGTAATTAGTGACAGAATTTTTAAAATAATAATAAGAATTTTTCCCGTTGACGTTCGTTTCTACATTTTTCAGTCATCATCATTAGAGTATTTCGTATTTCGATTTCTAATTATTATTGCACACACTTATCCTTCCAGATTACATTCACTTCACGTCTTTGCATCTACAGAATTTTTTAGCTAATTTTGCGTCTACTGAATGACACCAATAATTCAGCAAGCTTCGCTTTATTACACGAAGGTGAAAACAAAAAGCCAAAAACAGCCCCACCACCATCAATAATTTAGCAAGCTTCACATGCTAGTGCCTGTCTGCTTGACGAACTGCACCCAGCACATGGGTGGACCAAGCATCATTGAATAGTTGTAAAAAATAAAAAATAAAAAATAAAAATCAGTGTCCCGCAAAAAGAATCCATCTTTATGTGTTGATATGCACATCTACCGAACATCTAAAAAATGGAGGTAGAAATTGAAACTTACTTTTTTAGTTATGGCTCATATATAATACAAGTATCAAGATTTAAGTAGAGTTCACACATACACATGCATCTAGTTTTAATCGAGAGATAAATTAATCACTAATATTCAGGTGTTTCTAAATGATTGAATAATGATATTATACGAGCTTTCCCTTAATTTACAAGTCTTTACACTCATAAACCAAGTTAAAATAAAAAAAAAAGGTTTCTCTCTCTCCTTTTGCCATATGATTACTTTATTTATTGAATTAATTTCCATGCTATAACGAAGACTTAAAAGTACACTCTTATTTTTTATAACCACAATGGTAATTTCTACCATCATATTATATTATTGTTGTGTTAAAATAAATTTGTCCTTTAAAAATTAAATAAATTAAATCAATTTATGAAGTACCTAGCACCACACGGTCAATTTTATAAAATTCATAAAGGGTAATTTTTACCCTTTAAAGGAATAACAGAAAATGATAATTTAATTATAAATTTCATAAAAGGTTAATTACATGGTCTTTTACGCTCCAGGGGTAAAATTGAATTTTTGTGAATTTTCTGTTACATATTAAGTGAGTTTTAATAGAATTGTGGGAAAATACTAACAGTTTAAACGTTTGGTGGTAAATTGATGGTTTTACCAAACCGTGGTACTAACATGATGTGTCAAAATACCTTTGGTGGAAAAATGATAATATCTCAAAAAAAAAATATTGTATCGTTATTAAGTTATTATTTAATTCATTAACTTGAGGTATTAATATTCACTAATTGTGGTGCTAGTGAATTTACTTAACTTGTCATCATTTGTAATTAAGAACGAGGTTCAATCAGTTTATTAGAGAAAAATTGATTTTAATTCTTAGGATTTGACGTTGCTAAAGAGGCAGTAAAAAACTTGCTAAATGTCATCAAATTGTGCAATTTTTCTTTTAATAGAATTTAGCAATTCACCAATCACCAATCACCACCGCTTGTTACCAGATTTAATGACATTTGTAGGGTCAAGCAACATTAATCCAGTGTCCGGGTAAATGCTGAATAAAGTGGAAAATGGGATGTAAATTTGCCATTAAAACAATGAAATTTATTAATAAAAATAAAGGTTATATATATTTTTTTAAAATGTTAAGAAGTTTTATATCCTTTTTTGTATTAAATTTTCTATTTCCTATTAAGCAAAACCCATGTCAAAAATGAAAAGGAAAAATAAAGCCCACAAAACAAAGCCCATTACAAATATAAAATCGGAGAAACTCCTGATCATGCCTTTTGTTTTACATACTAAATTAAATAAAAACCAAACCAAAATCTTGCCTTTGCTTAACATGATTAATTAGGCACTGCATCAGAGAGAACACGAAAGCAATGAACCATTTTGTTAATCTTAAATGTCAGGAATATAATTAGCTTGGAATAAAGTTACATTCTTCTCCTCTGACCGTCTCTTCAGGTTCATTTCAAAAGTTTGAAGAGAGTTTCAATTCTTCTACACTGTAGATGATACGCTTGTCCTGCAACTCAACAAAACACTCTTCGAGGGGGTGTCAGCTCCAAAAAAAAAGAATTAAGAGCAAAGCAAAGGTTAAGAAGAAAGGAAATTCCAGAGAAGAAAGAGAACCAAATATTTCATTCATTTGCCTTTTAAACATTACAACACTTATATGCTTTACCTCCAGCAACCTCTAACAGAAGGTGGTTACAAAAAATAGATCAAGCCAAAAGAAAATATCAAACGAATAAAAGATTCTAGAAAGTAATCCACATCTTCCTCCTGGTGCAGTTCAGCTCGTTCTTCAAAGGATTCCGCAAGATATGGATTGGGCCACTCCAAAGAGATTGGTAATGCTGTATCAGTAGAATATCAATGTTCTTGCTTTCTTCAAATGTTGAATAAAGAGAAAAGAAATGTTGAATGTAGAAGGCAAATGGAATGCATCCACCTTCGCTTTGGAAGTCTTCTACTTATAAAAGCAAGCTAAATTAAAAGATTTAAATCTCTCATTTTATTACTATAAGTGCATTGTATTTTTTTTTAAATAATCACCTATACAAATTTGTAATGTAATGAAATATTCATATCCCTGTCGTTTCGAAATGAGATAAAATGAAATTTTAAATAACACAAATTCGACTCATTTGTTAAAGGTATATACTTAATAAGCTAATAACATAATTAACATAACGCTATTATTACACTAAATGAAATAAAAGACGGTAGCCACCAATAATTACACTAGCAAGCTTCACATGCTCGTGTTTAAGGAACTGGACATTGGTGAATTCATCAAGGATAAGAAACAATTTTAAAAAACAAAATGGATACTATACATTTTCTTTTTTTTTTTAATTGTACAGAAAGTGGGACTAATTTTCAAATTCACTTATTAATGAAAGCTATACAAAATAAATTTCCTTTTTATTTTGGAACATTATACGGAATCAAATAACAGTGATTTAAAGAGTGTAAAGTGGTAATTCTCTGATTGTATTTTCTCTCTTTTTTAAAAGGAGATGGTGGGGTTTGGTTGTTTGTAAAATTATTGGTGTGAGGGTCTATTTGTTTTTGTTTTCACTTTATTAATTAATTACAAAGCAAACATGTAATCATTTGTAAATGGGTCACTAGCATTGATTATGTAAGATGAATTCGTAGGACTTATTAATTTCGATGAAAATGTAGCGTTATTAAGTTGTCAATTCATTAACTTGAGGTACTAATATTTACTAATTGTGGTGATTAGTGAAATTGTGATCTCATTGCCCCCTTTTTTTGGTTGATTAGTGAAATTGTGATCTCATTGCCCCCTTTTTTGGTTGATTCTATAATTTTATTTAGTTGTTCTTGTGGTTGTAAACAATATCAATTTCTAATATTAATAAAACTGAATGAATAAAATGCGATGCATTCGCAGGAAAGTTAATAGTTTAAATATGGATAAATCTTGGATGTTGATGGATAGAAGGTCTATAGAATATGAGAACGTGGTAAATGAGTTTCTCAAGTTTGCAGTACTTCATGCCAGTAATCCTGAGCTTTTGAGATGTCCATGCCAAGCATGTCTTCATTTATAGGCTCGAACAATTAAGAGTACAGAAAATGCATGATAGAACACAGAACTCATATTTTAGCAACAATCATCAGCTCACTGGCCCTTAGTTCAGAATAACAATTCTTATTAGCCAAAGATTCAAAATGATTTTTAGTTGTTTATAAGTAGGGCACTAGATCAACAAATTATTGAAGTCGTGCAGCTTGGCTATTGAACTATACGATGGTGGCAATTCGAAGACTACAACTTGGCTCTGCCATTGGAAGTAAGCAACGCAGCTGTCCAAAGTCTGCCAAGCCATCAAGATTCCATCGAGTAAATGCCAAGCCATCAAGACTCCATTTAGAGCGGATTAGGTAACATGTAGCATTCTACATTCCTACAATGCCATTTCTTGTTATGGCAGCGGCATTCTTGGTCATGGCATCACAAGCAAATGCTTTGATTTGAAGACTTCCTTGACTATGAAAAATAAGGATAGCAAAGGTAATTAATCTTGGTGTGATCAACATTTTAATGGGGGTACTAAGAAAAATAAAGATAATATAAGGAATGTTGTCGAAGAGTATTTTGATATTTACAAAAGTGTTCAAAGTAAAAATTGATTTCTTAAAACCTATTAGCTAGCGCACATAATAATGGGGAGAAAATTTTACACTACGAATAACCCCACCCATTTAATAATATTCTTCAATCAATTATGTGTACTTAAAAAAAATCCATCTCTTTATTACTTTCTATCTATTCATATTAATGTGTTAATAATTATGAAGAATCAGTGTAATTTATATGATGTGGGAAGCACTTTAGGCAAAATCATCTGCATCTTAAAATTTCGTGATATTGTGCCAAATGGGAAGTCAAACCAATTCGAGGAACTCTCCTGTTTTTGACTGAACATACATAATCCGAACAATTTACAATTAAATAAATCGTTCAAAATCTCCTTTAGTCGAACCCCCATTTCCATGGTTTAATAGAATATCATAAAGATGCCCAATACAGTGAAATTAACGTTCAGCTCATGAAGTTGCCGTTATAAAAAGAAATTAGTAAAAGAAACTGAAAACCAATTGACACTGGATCACGTAAGATTGTTTGTTTTTAACTATGATGGGAATATATACTTGGTCTGTTAATTATCATCTAGATAATGCATGTGCACTTTCATTTGTGTCTCACTGAAGAGTAGAGTTACTTGATTGAATAGTATCATATCATAGAAACTCAAAACTTAATTTCATTGCGCGAGCATACCAGGCCATATGTAGCTCAAAAGTGCAATAACATTGAACATTCAGCTAGCTAGCTTATACTAATTAATTAATACGACTACTAGTTCTTTATGATTAATTAAAAGATAAAATATTTGACAATCACAAAACATTATACCATCACTGAAGAGTAGAGCTTCCTACATTGTTACCCAAGTTCTTTTATATCTCCCAAACATTATTAGTGTCCCACATTTGTGGCACATCATTTAGCAAAATGTGCCGATTAGGAAGAACTAGCTTCTTTTTTCTGATTTCTTGAATGTGTTGCAATTTTTAAGTATCACTCAAAATTTTACACCATCAACAAAGGAAAATTATATATATTCTGTCAGCACTTGCATATGTTGCAAGTGCTGACAGAACTTTTCATTTGATTTGATAATTGGCTAAGGGTGAATTCGATAACGTTTCCAAAGAAGATATAGAACAAAGATCGAAAAGAAAAATAAGTAATTTGACCAGTCGATGCAAAAATGAGCGAGCTTCGTAGTCTGACTAACAGGACATGGCTTGGAGCAAGGATCAATGGACAAGTTTGAGGTTTATGAAATATTGGGAAAAGAGACAAATAATAAAGCCACTACAAGTTAAGCAGATCAAATAAACAGAACAGAAGAAATAAGTGATCAATTTATCATTGTACTATCACCGTGCAGCATTACACTAACATTTCCTTATCAATCAATTTTGATGGTATGATATTAAAAACATAGATTTCATAATTTTATGTAATTCATAGAAAATATATAATTGATTTGAATTAGTTTAACATATAAGAAAGAGTAATGGGGAATGATGTTGATGTGGCATGTGATGAGTAAAGATAGACAACAAATATTGATCATGTAATAATGAAATATGTATTTATTGAAAATAAATTGACAATTAAAATTAATAGATATATATCCAATGCATCGAGTTTATTTTATCACTTCGTTAACCATTTTGTAACTACATGTTAATTAGAAGTTCAATTAATTTTGACCAAAGACGCTAGAGAATGTCGAAAAGAGATTTGATTTTTGTCTTAAAAAAATTAAAAATGAAATAAGTCAGAATCAATCACAAGAGCAACAATAAGAGCATATTTTATAAAACCACAAATACATAATATAAATTTAGTTTCGAATTAGATAATTATTAATTTGTATAGGAAGAGAGCCTTATAGAAAAAGAGGAATTTTTTAAAAGGAGATTTGCTTAAGGAACAACTTTAGTTTGGTTTAATTTTTGAAGGCTCAAGTAATTGAAAGCAACGCAATGGAAGGAAATACAAGCTTTTGATTTTGACAAAGTAATCACTAAAATATTTACCGGAAAAATAGATAAATAATGAAAACCCTACAAGTTGGCAAAGCAAATAAACAGAGGAAACCAGAGCAAATATTTACCGTTCAAAAAAGAATGTTGCGATATTTTTTCCCAAAAAGAAGCACAGTTTGATATTACTACCATAGAACTTTAGCTACCATATATAAGCAAGTGTCAAATTACCAAATGAATTATGTTGGTTCGGTTCCTCCACCAGAGAATAAAAGCTAATTTCATTGATGGCAGATGTTGTGCTTTCTTTTATTTTACTTTATTGAAGTTACTTTGTAAACTGCTCCAAGCTAAATACAAAATTTACTCTTACACTAGGATCTTTGCAATGGTCCAGCAATTTGTATTTCCTTTCGGTGAGATTGGTTTTTTTCTCTAAATAAAATTTCAGGGATGAGAAATCTTATCCATTGAACATCAACTTTTAATTTTATTAATATTCAAACATAGAAAGTACTGCAGGAACAAAGTGCATTCATAGCCGGTTACACTATGTCTAACTACAATGCAAGTTTCACTTTGAGAGTACAAAACTAAATCACATAAGCCTCTCGTTTCATTGTACTTCAACTTAACATTAAAACGCAGAATTGACAGTACTGGAGTTTCTTATTTAATTTTGCTGTAGTCATGGGGAATTAGATGGCCATCCCTTTTGACGTCTATTTTATGGCCATCCCCACTAAGTAGCTTGGTCACATACAATATGTGCGTGGGTGTGTGTGTTTTGGGATGTCACAGGCCCTAAAAGATAAATATTGATTGTCTCAAGTTAGATTATACAAAGATGAAATAATGCTAATCTAGAAAATTCGATCATTATAATTTGATTTCCATTATATTAATTGTGTTCAATCATGCTATTTTAATGAAGAACACTCAAGCATTTATATACATTCAGCTTATGAAATTAATTACAAAACGATCTTTGACCAAGTCTGATGAAAAGATCATCTTAAGTTAGACTTCCCGATCATGTAACTATCCATCAAATTGTGTATTGTGTTATGGTTGAGCTCTTGGGAAGATTCGGCTGCTGAGGAGAAGATATAATCTGTTTCTATGTGACAAGCTATGTACTCTGCTTTTACGGTGTTTCTAGTTGTTGGACAAACTGTAATATGAATTTCTATCTAATGAGTATTTGTAGTTGGTTTCGGATTGTTGATTTATATATGATGTTTGGTATACAAAATTCAGATGATGATAATCTTGGCAGTAATTTTGTCAAATTTTCTTTTATGTTGGTGTTGTTTTAATTAAATATCACGAAGGTGCAAAATATGGTAAAATTAACATTGAGCTCATGAGATTGCCATTAGATATATTGAAAAAGAAATTGATACAAGAAACTGAAAATTAGTTGCTAATTATGATGGGAATATAACCTTGTTATTTTAATTATATGTAGCTATCCCAGGTTCCAAATGGGGTCCTAAAATATCTTGCCGCAAATGTTATTCCTTCACATTCGGCGGTTATTTGTGGCTACTTGACTCAAATATGCTATTGCAAGAGGAGATTCCTATGTTGTCTGGTTTAAGCCGTAAGATGGATTTCAAGATTCATTCTGATTGGTTATCTATTAGCTTTTTGTTTTAAGAACTTCTTATTTACGGAAGCCAAATTCTTCTTTCCAGGTTGATTCAGATTCAGAAGTTGCTTTTGTCGTATTAGAAGAAGAGGCCATCTTTAATATTATTTGCTAGAAATAATTTGACAATTAAAAGTAAAATATATATTTGCAATGCTTTGAGTTTATTTTATCACTTCACTTATCATTTTGTAACTACATGTTAAGGGTCAGTTTGGTAATGCTGCAGATTTTAAAATAATTGTTGTCAGCTGTGCTGTAGAAATAATCAGCTGTGAAGAGAATCAGTTAAGTGTTTGGTAAATTTTATTTTCAAAAGTACAGTGAATTTTGAAAGCAGTTATGGGTGTTTGGTAAATTTTATTATTAAACTGCTGTAAGAAAATAAATGACTAAAATATACATAATGTAGGATGAAATTTACTTATACATATAAAAATGCTACAAGAAAATAAATTTACTTGCACTAGAGAAGTTTTGATAGAACACAAAATATGAAGAAATAGGGTAAACGAAAGGTGTGCGTTAATTACAATAAAAATTATTAAAATATTGATTTTATTTCCAATTTAAATAAGGATAATGTTGAGTTTAAGTAATATTTATAAGCATATTTATGAAATTATATTAAAGAATAAAATTAATTCTCAAAATCAAAATCTAAAGGTTACTCTTTCCCTACTTTTCAAAATTAGTTGTAGGAGGAGTTGATTTTGGCAAAAGTGATTTTGATTTTTTTTACCAAACACCAAAATTAGTTTTTATATTTTTAAAATCACTTTTAATCCTCCCAAAAGCAATCCCAAATGGGGCCTAAATAGAAGTTCAATTAATTTTGACAAAGGACTCTAGAAGAGATTTGGTTTTTGAATACCAAAAAATTAGATATAAGATAAGTTAAAATCAATTAGAAGAACAACAATAAGGATATATTTTATAAAAGCCACAAATACATATAATATATATTTAGTTTTGAATTAGTAATTATTAATTTATATAATAAGAGAGTCTTATAGGAAAGTAGGAATTTTTTAAAAGAGATTTGCTGAGGAAAAAGTTTAGTTTGGTTTAGTTTGTGAAGGCTAAAGTAATTGAAAGCAATACAAGTGAGGGAAACAGAAACTTCTAATTCTTACACTAGGATCTTTGCAATGGTCCAGCAATTTGTATTCCTTTCGGTGAGATCGGTTTTTTTCTTTAAATAAAATTTCAGGGATGAGAAATCTTATCCATTGAACATCAACTCATGAATTTTATTTATATTCAAACATAGAAAGTACTGCAGGAACAAAGTGCATTGCCGGTTAAACTATGTCCAGCTACAATGCAAGTTTCACTTTTACTTAATTAAATATAAAAAATTAAATCACATGAGCCTCTCGTTTCATTATACTTTAACTCAAAATTTAAACACAGAATTGACGGTATTGGAGTTTCATATTTAGTTTTGCTGTAGTCATGGGGAATCAGATGGCCATCCATTTTTACGTCGATTTTTTGTGTGTGCGTGTGTGTATGTGTGTATTGGGATGTCACAAGCCCTAAAAGATAAAGCTCAACATCAATCCCAAATCTAAAGTGAAAAACAGTAGCTAGAACAGAATCTTTGTTTTGATGTCTTAGTTTATAAGCTCAAACAATTGATAGTATAGAAAATGCAGGATAGAACAGAGAACTCATATTTTAGCAATAATCCTAAGCTCACCGGCCCTTAGTTCAGAGTGGCAGTTCTTATTAGTCAAAGAATCAAATTGACTTTTAGTTGTATATAAGCAGAGCACTAGAACAACAAATAATTGAAGACTTGCTTGGCTATTGAACCATAGGAAGGTAATTCGTGAACAGCCTTGATATTTCATTTGGTTTTATCTAATTCTTTGTAAAGCTGTCTTGTGTGTAAAATTTTTGTTACATGAAATCGGTAGGTGAAGAGAATTTTTAAAAGAAAACATCAAAGTCACGATCAAAGGGACGAAATCAGTATAAATATTGATTGTCTCAAGTTAGATTATACAAAGATTAAATAATGCTAATCTAGAAAACTCGATCATTATAATTTGATTTCCATTATATTAATTATGTTCAATCTTGCTATTTTAATGAAGAACACTCGAGGATTTATATACACTCAGCTTATGAAATTAATTACAAAACGATCTTTGACCAAGTCTGATGAAAAGATCATATTATAAGTGCAAAGTTAGACTTCCCGATCATGCAACTATCCATCGAATTGTATATTGTGTGATCGTTGAGCTCTTAGGAAGATTCAGCTGCTGAGGAGAAGATATAATCGGTTTTTATGTGACAAGCCATGTACTCTGCTTTTATAGTGTTTCTCTTGGTAGTTTTTGGACAAACTGTAATGTAAATTTCTATCTTATGGGATTCCTAATCCTTTAGTTAGTTTGGGATTGTTGATTTATCTATGACGTTTGGTATCCAAAATTCAGGTGATGATAATCTTGGCAGTACTTTTGTCAAATTTTCTTTTATGTGGGTGTTGTTTTACTTGAATATCACAAAGGTGCAAAATACGGTAAAATTAACATTGAGCTCATGAGATTGCTATTAGATATATTGAAAAAGAAACAGATACAAGGATAAAGATGACCAATATCCAATTATAGATGGATAATATCAATCCAAATACAAATCTATAATTATCCATAATGGATATATCCATATCCATATCCAGCATTTAATATTGGATATGGATATGAATTTTATCCATAAAATTATGGAGATCCATAGATATTTTATTTTTATTATATAAAAATAAAATATAAAATAATTAAAATTTTAATATTCAATTTAGTTATTAAATTATTTATATTAATATATATTTATAATAAAATAAAATGGCGGTGGTTGGTGGTGGCGGTTCAGTAACTTTTCGGTGAACTTCCGACGAAGTCGACGGTGGCCTGGCGAACTTCTGGCGACCTTCCGGCGAGGTCTGGCTGTGGTTGGCGAATTTCCGGCGAGATCCGGCGGTGGTCCGGCGACTTTCCGGTGGAAGTCTATTTATAATATTAAATTAATAAATAAAATAATAATTATTAATAATATTTAATATTTTTAAAAATTAAAAGATAATTTTAAAAATTTTAATTTTTAATATAAAAGGAATTTAAATTTTTTACTAGTTAATATAACATTTTTACAATTGTTTATTTATTATATTTTTTATTTTTAATTTTATAAAATTAAAATTTTTTAAACTTGTGTTGGATTAAACGGATATCCATTAGATAAAAATAATTATCCATATCCATCTATATCCATCTGGATATAATTTTAAAATATTCATTTCAAGATCCAAAAATTTTTGGATGGATATTGTGGATATCCATTATGGAGCAATCCAATTGTCATCCCTATACAAGGACCTGAAAATTAGTTGTTAATTATGATGGGAATATAATCTTGGTATTTTAATTATATATATCTAACGCAAGTGCACTAATCTCATTTGTGTCTGTCACTGAAAAGCACAGTGGCTCGATTGAATAGTATCATATTACATCACAGCAATCACAGAAACTCACTCAACATTCTGCTAATTTCTACTAATTAATTAATACGACTAACAGGAAAAGTTGGATCTCGTCTTTTCTTGGATATATCCGGTGACTTTGAGCTCTCCAGCCTCCTAGGTTCCGAATGGGGTCCTAAAATATCTTGCAGGAAATGTTCTTTCTTCAGATTCTGTGGTTATATGTGGCCTTGCTAAAAATCAGGTGATTGTTTTTCATTATTGCGGCTACTTGGCTCAATTATGTTATTGCAAGAGGAGATTTCTATTTTGTCTGGTTTAAGCCATAAGATGGGTTTCCAGATACATTCTGATTGGTTCTCTGTTAGATTTTTGTTTTAAGAACTTCTTATTTACGAAAGCCAAATTCTTCTTTCTAAGTTTATTCATATTCAGAAGTTGCTTTTGTCATATCAGAAGAAGAGGCTAAGACTGTTGAAGTACTAGAAGGGACTACTGCACTGATTGGTCAAAACTATTATGGCTGCCTTTTTCATGAGCTTCAAATATCCAATGTTGATTAACTCTTCCATTTGAACATGAGAGTAATCAGATAGTTGATATTTATGTTACAAAGGTTGGAAGCGACTTAAGCAATTCAGTATCATGCGAGGACTATAATAATAACCCCGATTCTTTTGCCTCTTGGATTTTTTTGTTAATTCACTTGCTGTATACTTATCCGACCTCTGATTTTTTCTTTAATATTTCTTTGTAGTTCACTTCACAGCACTTATAGCCGCTGCATTGGCATTTTCTGCTATTTGTTATTATTCATTGAAGCAAGTTAGCTTACGAGATTTCTTTTTGATAAATGTTCTTCAGAGGGTTGTGAGAGGCCAAATCAATTGAGATGACCGGGTTTTCTAGATCAGCCATATTTGTCGTCAACAGTGCTAAACTGTCAATTACTGAAACACCAAACTCTAACCTGATTCATATGGATGTAGACCAAAGCTTCTTGCCGATACCATCCCCAGTCAAAGCTGCTATCTTTGAACGTTTCGCAAGACAAAACAATGTTGGTTTCCCAGTCGATACAAATACAGATTTCATATATGCAGATTGCTCTCAATCTCTGTTTAATAAGCTAGTCCTCTGCTGTATCCTAGAAGGTGGAACAATACATTACGCTTCCCAGCTGGCTCCAATGGACCTATAAATGTTTCTGCTGCCAAACATTGTGAATATCCCTGCCCAGTCTGAAGTGGGCTTTGATACTTGTGACAATACTCGATCCAGGCTGTAAAGAAGCCGTGGGTGTACACTTATGGTCCAACAATCAATCTAACTGGCTTACTTTGCAGCAACAAAGAGATAGAGAATATATTAACTGCTTGTGCAGAATATGGAGCAAGAGCTTATTTAGTGTCGGGTCAAAGTAAATATAACAAATTTTTAGCTGAATATAAATTGTTAATTACAGGCAGAGCAAGTTGAGTTTAAAAAATGCGAAGCACCCAGTCCCAAAACAGAGAAGCTTGACGTTGGCCGGCAGGATTAATATTATTTTTTTTTTAACAACTAGCGAAGCCAGTTGGGAATTTATTAAGAGGTTAATTAGTTGGGAGTATAAAAAAGGAATTAGCAGGATTCACGCCCGACCAAATCCACATGGCCAGAGCAAAGGATTAAGTTTGAGAGATTATAATGAAATATAAGTAAGCTGCGCACATGCATGCGTCTGACTGACAGAACAAAAGAAGGAAACATAAACTTATCATTTTTAAGATGTAAGCATCAAAACATTCGACAAGTTTGAGGTTCGTGAGATATTGGGAAAATATACAAATAATAAAGCCACTACAAGTTAAGCAGAGCAAATAAACAGAGGAAATAACTGATCAAATTAGTTCTTTGTGCAATGGCAACAGCAACAGAGAAAATATGCCTACACGACTGCATTAATCCTATTGGCGTGGTACTATCACCATGCAAATTAACATTAACATTTCATCATCAATCAGTTCTGATGACATGATATCAAAAACATTGATTTCATAATTTTATGTAATTTCATACAAAAGATATATACAGTTGATTTGAGTTAGTTTAACATATGAAGAAAGGGTAATGGGGAATGATATCACTGTAGCGTGTGATGAGTAATGATAGACACCAAATATGGATATCATGTAATAATGAAATATGTATTTACTGAAAAATATTTTGCAATAAAATGATGCTTTAAAAATTTAACATTGTTTGCTAGAAAATAATTTGACAATTAAAAGTAAATTTAAAACAAGGTCTATGTCTCCTAAATAAATTTAAATATTGATATGATCATCTGATCGTAACACAGTTCGACCAAATTTCAAAATCAATACAAATATTAATCATAGTTAATTTAGTATATAGTTCTAATCATAGTTAATTTGGTATATAATTCTAATGAGATATAATTGAATAGATCATGTATTATTCTCATCGTAATAATATTATAAAAACAAAATGCAAAAGAGCACTAGTTGTGCTTTGCTCACTTTATAACAAGTGATCAAGGAGCTAATGGAAGATTTTCTCATATAGTTCAACTAGGAACTCTGAACTCGTGCTAGTTTAGAAATTCGACGTATGGATAGTATCAGAAGCTTAAGTCACGCAGTCCGAATTGACTTGAGAATCGGATAGGGGAAGCATATGATCCGAAAATACTATCCTACCATAGAACTAATAAATCTCAAATCGAAAGAATTCTAGTTGAAAAAATGTTTATTCCATATAACAAGAAAAAAGAATAAATTATTTTTTTCTTATTTTTTATGACAATATTATTGTCATTTTTAAAGTTTACATTAGAGGTAAATATTGTAATTAACTTTCATTTAATGACCTTATTTTATCACTTCACTAACCATTTTGTAAGTACATCTTAAATCGAAGTTCAATTAATGCTGACGAAAGACTCCAGAGAATGTCGAGAAGAGATTTGATTTTTGTAAAAATTACAGATGAGATAAGTTAAAATCAATTACAAGAACAACAAAAAGAATATATTTTATAAAAGCCACAAAAACATATAATATATAATCAGTTTCGAATTAAGTAATCATTAACTTATATAGTGAGAGAGTGTCATAGGAAAGTTGGAATTTTTTAAAAGAGATTTGCAAAGGAAAAAGTTTAGTTTAGTTTAGTTTGTGAAGGCTCAAGTAATTCAAATCAATGCAATTGATGGAAATATAAACTTCTAATTTTTACAAAGCAATCGCCAAAATATTTGACAAGTTTGAGATTTTCAAAAGGCTAAAAAAAAAAGACAAATAATGGAGACCCTACAAATTGGTAGCGCAAATAAACGGAGGAAAATAGGCAAACATTTATTTTTTCCAAAAAGAATAAAAGCACATGTCTAATTACCAAGTAACTTCCACTTTAAAAAAGAATAAATGCTAATATCATTGTTAGCACATGTTGTGCATTTTTCATTTATTTATTTATTTATCTGCTAGATCAACAAATAATTGAAGACTTGCTTGGCTGTTGAACCATGCCGATGGCAATTCAAAGACTACAGCTTAGCTCTGCCATTCAAAGTAAGCAACTCAGCTGCCCAAAGACTGCCAAGCCATCAAGACAATACCAAGATACAACGTCAAGAATTACATACAGGCCGTCACCTACTACATTTCTCCGCTGTTTTAAGAGAGATTTACGAGCCCATGCAGTAGAAGTAACTAATTAATTTATACAGTTCAGTACTCATTCCTCCTCTGTTTCAAATCCAAATCCACTGCTCTGTTAGGAAATTGGTGGTGAAAGCAGACACGCAACTAAAGTAAAATTGTAATAAAATAAAGAACAAGTGTAAAAGAGGATACCAGAAATTACGTGGTTCGGCTTTTAGCCTACGTCCACGGGCGAAGACAGAAGGAAATATTTTATTAGTAAAAAGGAGTTACAAGTATTGTGGTATTTTAGCTCACTTCCCAAAAACCCTAATACACCCAAACTCTCAGAACACTAATAACAAGAGCTTATAAATTCAAGCTCTTAACTTTCTCTCAACTCTTCAATTCTCTCTAAGAATTGAATACTTCTTGAAAATGGAATTGAGATTATGAAATGAGGGTGGGAGGCCCTCTATTTATAGCCAACAAAATGGCTATTAAATTATTTTTTTTTCTTTTTCCACGGGCTGCCAAACTTTCTTTGGGCTGCTGTTGAATGCTTCACACACGGCTTTGAATTTCTTTTCCCACGGGCTGCCAAACTTTCTTTGAATTCAAACATCTAGAAGCTGTGCTTCTAGATGCTGCCATATGTTCACATGCTCTGCCATTTATTATGACACAGGGTATATGGGTTAGCAAGTGTCGATATTGTCCTTCATCCTTTGTGTACCTTTCTTCTAACAAGGGACAACACGAGATCTCTAATCGCAAAAGAAAGGCAGGCAGGCCCTTCTCTGGAAAGTACTTGAGCTTGGGACAATTACAGAGTTTCAATGAAATGAGGTTTTGATGATCAACAATTGAAGAAGACAGGCGTTCCAAATTTGGTAAATCAACGATCACCAAATATGCTAGAGTGTCAGGAAGAGGAAGCATGGCTCCTAATCCTAATCTTGATTTAGTATTGCGTATGTAACATGTGGCATTCTACATTCTTGCAATGCCATTTCTTGTTATGGCAGCAGCGTTCTTTCATCATGGCATGACAAGCAAATATTTCATTTGAAGACTTGCTTAGCTGAGAAAAATAAAGATAATAGAAGTAATGTTATTGAGGAGCATTTTGAGATATTTACAAAAGTGTTCAAAGAAAAAAGTTATTTTTTTGAAATCGATTTGCTGGTGCACGTAACAAAAGGGCATTCTGAGTAAATTTGAAACTACAAATAGTCTCACTCTTTTAATAATATTCTTCAATTAATTCTGTTTATTTCAAAATAAATATTCTATCTCTTTATTACTTCCTAACTAGTCATGCTAATATGCTAATAATTATGACAATCACGAAAATAATAACAATTCACTCCTATAAACAACATAACAAATACATGGTCTATATTGCAAGTCTTTTTATGATTATAATTAAAAGAGGAAATACAAAGACCTATTATATATAATTGAATGTTCTCCTTGATAATTAGACAAAATAACACCAATCTAGCTAATTAATCCAATCATCATACTAATCCAATTTTCATTATTTAATTATGTCCAATCATGCTAATTTAATAAAGAGCACTGAACACTCGAGTACTTATATGTTCAACAACTTTGGCCGAGTTTGAAAAAGATTAGAGCTGCATTTATGCTTTGTGTTATTACTTATGACATGATCATATTATGTCGCATTTGTCAGAGAATCGAAAACTGTGGGGGAAAAAAAAAATCCTAAAAGAGATGTAACGAAAGCAAAGTGAGAAAATAATGCTCACACATCATAGCAATGATTCATTCATTTTGAATATATCTATACAAAAACTTGTACCCGATGGTTTACATTTGTTTAATCTAACGGCTATAACATGTTTACAGTCAAACGCTACCGCTGCCATCTTTCGTTGTCCTCGTTGTATTCTTGATCTTATATTATCCTGGTGATTCTGGAAAGATCTTCTCATTCTCATATGCTGAGTCGCTTGCTGGGATGATTAATACTCGAAGGTCCTTCATTGAGACATTTCAGCAAATACCTGATTCATTCTATCAAACATCTGCATCACTAATCGCTAAAAAAATGATATAAATCAGTCACCTTAGACTTTCTTAGTCTCAGAGCACAACGAGTGATGATTCGATGAGAAATAGTAATATGCATGCATCCGCTGCATTAGTTAGAGCTGCTTGTCATTTTCTTCTTTCTTTTGGATACTATTTTAAATTTTTAATCAGTCTAATTCAGCTGCATGTTTGCTTTCAGTCCAAATGGAAATAAGATATTAAGTACTTCTACTGGCATGGACACACCCAAAAATCTATGGGATCCGTAGCTCTTGCAGAAGCAGCAGAATGCTGCCAGCAATCAGGCGGATAGAGGCTTGGTTGAGTGGTTGTTCTTCAATGTGAAATTCTACATAATGGCGATCCTTTTAATGGGGTTCAAATTCTTTTTTTTTTTTTGAGTTGCTGATTTAGAGCAGATTAAGCAACATGTGGCATTCTATATTCTTGCAATACCATTTCTTGTTATGGCATCAACATTCTCGACCATGGTTTGATTTGCTTAATTTTGCTTTCTGTTTTTGATATTTTCTTCGCATTGTTGTTGTGGGATTTGTTTTTTGTAGATAGTGTATATGTATGAAGATAACGTAATAAAGTGCTTTTGATAAATTCCCCAGGTCTGTTTACTTCACTAATTCATTAATGAGCAAGTCCTCTATAGAGCTGTGTTGTGCGTACAAGTTTTGCTACATGAAATCGTTAGGTGAGGAGAATTTTTAAAAGCATACATCAAAGTAATGATTAAAGGGACAAAATCAACATAAATATTGATTATCTTGAGTTAGATTATACTAAGATGAAATAATGATAATCTAGTAAATTTAATGACACAAATTTTATGACATACATTTTTATGTCATGAAAAGAGTTGCATGATGTATAATGCTTTTGTGATTATTTGATGATAAATTCATAATTGATGCTGATATGAAATGAAGTGATGATAGGTCAATATCATGCGATTTTTTTTTTATGGGTAAGAATATTTGAACTCACCAAATTACTCTTTAAATTTATTTTTTTATTGATAATTTTATTACAAAATTACCGATAATTTGAATTACTATTACAAACAAACAATAATTATATAAAATTATTTATTTTTTTACTGATTGTTTAAACCTACCGCGAAACCCAATCAAAGCATGCTTATTTTTTTCTTCTGCACAAGTGTAGTAAAGTTTTTAATAAGTTCATCCTTCATCCACAGTTGAGAACTTACTAACTTTTGTTTCTTGTTCTAGTAATTTGGATATGCTGTGTTAGATACTGAATTTATTAAATTTCTTCTTCTCTTTTGAATAAAATCTCTTTAAAATTCAATTCATAAGAAATAAAAAATTAATCTCCTTATAATTTAATATGTTTCAGCTGTCTTAGTGGAATGATGCAATTTGTTTCCATCAAAGTTTTGAAGAATCCTGAAATTTTGAGAACCCATGATAACAAATTAATTTAATTCATGGTGTAATCTAAATTTTCAGCCCCAAAAAAAAAAAAAATAGCCAAAATGAAGCGTACCTGGGCAAGAAGAAATTGCGATTATACAATTTCAGTGTTTGACTCTATCAACAAAAAAGAAAATAAAAAAGAACTCTCATTGTTCCATTGTTTTTCCCGTAAATAATGATATACAGAGAATTTAGTTTGATAAAGGATATAATAAATATTTAGGTGAGTTTATAAAGTAAATTTTTAAATTTAGTAATGGGTTTATAAATAATTGAGTTCATATAATATTTTAATGAATTCAAATAACCCTATCCCTTTTTTATTTTTTAAAAACATCTAATTACAAAAATACCATTCCAATCGGCAGCATTTTATATTTTATTTTATTTTTAAATTACTAGTGACGCACGAAACGGTATCATTTATTGATATTTTTAAATTGTTTAAGATTTGTTTAATTAGAAAATTGCCATTGTTGATATTTAATTAATTTTAAAAAATAAAAATAATAAAATTGGTAAGCAATTGGCACCAGAAGTGATGAACGAACGAATTGACAAATTTGCGGTAAGTGATGAACGAATTGATAAGCTCTACTCCATCAGTTCCTTAATTGAGAAAAAAACCCAAGCCCGTGCAGCGTAGCCTCACAATTGATAGAGACCCTAAGCCACCAAACTCGACAATCATCACTCAACGTCGTCGCAAGCTACCGGTCGATCAACATGCACCAGTTCCTTGCTCTACAGCCATAGCTCAACCGCTGCCATTACCTGTTAATTTTTCGCTTGAATTAGGGTTCTGATATTTGGGGATTTTTTGTTAGTTGTGGAATTATGAAGCAACGATGACGATGACGAAGATGTGGTGGTTGACGACGGCAATGGCAACGTTGAATATTGAGGCACCGGGGGAAAAAGCATTGGCTATGTATCTTGGTCGATTTGCCTCGAATTGATCACTAAACATGGGCATATCGTGGGCCGAGCTTCAACGCACTCGCAAATTTCATTTGGGTAACTGAATTTTTTTTTTTGGTTTAATTTGTTTAGAGTTCAATTGTTTAGATCTAGGCTAATTTTTATGATTAAACTATATGAGTATGATTAAATTTTTTTCATTCAAATTTATTTTCTGATGTTGCATTTGGTTAGCAAAAAGATAAAAATAGTAGAAAATGTCAGAATTATTGTTGTGAAAATGTTGTTTTAGTCTGATATTGGGAAAATATCCTTATACATATTGGCATGGTATTCATGGGAGACCAAATTGAGAATGATGGCAGACTATGCATTGCTCACAACTGATTTAAAACTCACTATTTCTATTGTTTGTGTTTTAGTAACTTTGGGGGAATTCCAACTATAGTTAATAAGCTATAAACTTCTTTAAGATTACTAATCAACTTGCATAGAAAGAGTGCAAACTAATTAGCTTTCTCTTATAGCTTTTACAAATCATCTGTGGAGGGGAACTGCAAGGAGTTGAAGATTCTAGACCCTAAACTTCATATCTTGATTTATAAGTGCAATGGGCATAAGTCCGAATTATGGGCTGGAGATGGTATATGTAATCTTTCTGCTCTTGGTGTTTTTTTTTTCCTCTAGTTATTTTTTGTTCTCTACTCCATTGTATATTTGTATTCAAAAGTATTTTTTCTTTGTTTTAAGCTTTTAAATTTATGGAGATGATCTTATTAGGTGTTAAAAAAATAGTTGTAGAGCTTTACTAAAACTATGTAAACTCTTACTGAGATTTGGGTTTGATTTTGTAAGATTGCTAAATATTTTATATTTTATACTTGTTTTACACTTTTCTAGTCGAATTTCTTGCTTGTGGAAGATAAAATAAAAGTCCAATTCATGTTGTAAAATTTTTTTTCCTCCCTTTTTTCTTCCCTTATAATCTGGCTCTGGCTTTGGTGCTATGCTTGGTGCAGTTTATGGTTTCAGTGCAGGGAACCAATTTCATCATAATCATCTTAAAGGATCAAAGTGGCCTCCTTTTGTAACTGGGTAAGTCAATGCTACATCCTGAATTCGATTTGGAATTCTTTCGGAATAGATTTCCTTCCCTTACATCACTTGGCTTCTAGTTGCATCTTCTTGGCTTTCTCCAGCGGACTTTTTTGTTGGCAAATTCCTTTGTTTCTATTGTTTTCAAGTGCTAGTGCTGGATTTGGAGGTATGAATGGTGCCTTCATTTTTATTTTTTTAATTTTATTTTGGGTGTATAGTACTGTAATATACTTCTTTGTATAGCTAGTATAAAATAGTTCTTTAACTTCTTACTTTTGGCTTTAATGGGTTCGACATATGATAGCGGAGCTCTATCAACATTTGATGTCGGACGGCAAATAGGGGACAGATGGGCTAAGAAAAATAAGAAACATGACCAAAATAAAAATCTAATCTACTCATATAAGCAACTCATCAAATAAGTGTATCACATACTTAAGTGAATAAGATTCCGTGATTTCTAGGAATCCAAGTAAAATTATAACATTCTTTAAATAACACTCACAAGCTTATTAGGTGTTATATTGAATCATCTAAGTTGAATAATCTTTTGGGTTGAATATGTTAATTTCTTATTCCATATGTTTCAGCCTCTCAATAGTTGAATTAGCAATGAAAATTTGAAAATGGAAAAACTCAAATGCAATTATTTTAGGTGCTTATCATAGATAAGAATTTCACTTTTTATACATGGTCTGTTGTCAAATTTATTAAGTATGAACCTGGATTAGGTTTGTGCTCTTGGATCTATAAATAAGTGCTACTTGACTTAGATGTAAGAAAATTGAAAAGCAGAGTTGCTTGATTGAATAGCTTCATATTTTACATCACAGAAACTCAATTTTCATTGCCATATGTAGCTCAAAAGAGCATGAACGTTGAACATTCAGCTAATTTATACTAATTAATTAACACAACTATCAGTTCTTACTTCTTGGTACCCGGCAACATCCATCCATAAGAGTGAAACCCCCTTTGATTTCATATATACAAAATAAATAACTTACAAAGACAATACCTGACAATCACAACAAAAACACCAATTCACTCCAATAAACAACATAACGAACACATGGTCTAAATTGCAAGTCTTGTTATGATTTTAATTAAAAGAGAAAATTTGAAGGACATATTATATATAATTGAATGTTATCCTTGATAATTAGACAAAATAGCACTAATGTAGCTAACTAATCCAATCATTGTAATAATCGGATTTTCTTTTTTTAATTATGTCTATTGATGCTAATTTAATCAAGAACACTGAATGCTTGAGTGTTTTTATGTTCAACAACTTTGGCTAAGTTTGAAAAGATCATATTAATTATTAATATAAATAAATAAGCCAACAAGGTACATATTACATATATGTGTAGTTGCAATAAATGCATATGTAATAAAGATCATAAAGCTCAGGGCCATTAATTCAACATTACCAAATCAATATCCCAATAATGGTTTGATTACTAATCTAAGCATTAAATGATCAGCAAACTTTATTTGGCCAAAACAAATGCTTCCTTGTTGCCTCCTTGTTCTTTTCTTGCCTGGTGATTCCTGAATGTTCTTCTCATTTGGATATGCTGAGTCGTTTGCTGATTATAAATGCTAATCACCTTAAATTTTCTTAGTCTTCTTCTTCATGTGAAATTCTACCTAATGGCTATCCTTTTATCTGGTTTAAATTCTTCTTTTTTCTTTGAATTGTTGATTTCTAATGTTCTTGTCATTCTCACATGTGGCATTCTGCACTCTTGCAATGCCATCACAAGCAAATGCTTTTGAATTGCTTTGTTTGATTTTTGTTTCTGATAATTTTTTTTTTGGCATTGTGGGATACTGTTTCTCTTTTGATTTTCTATCTTTGTTGTTATGGGATTCTGGTATAGTATGCATCAATACACGTATGAAGATGATGTGATAAAGTGCTTTTGATAAATTACCCCTGTCAGTTTACTTCACAAACCAACCATTAATGAGCTAATCCTTCTTATGACCCTTGTACACATTAGAATAAATGCAATTCTATATATACATGAAAATAAATAACTCTCAAGTATATTATTTGATAATCGCAAAAGCAACAATTCACTCCAATAAATCTCATAACACACACGTGGTCTATATTGCAAGTCTTTGTAGAGAAAATATGAAGGACACACAATTGAATTTTTTCTATAATAAAGAACTCTAAACACATTCATATACATATCACAGCACCCCTTACAAATTCATTTGTTTCTTCTTTTCCTTTGATCAAGTGCTAATTACAGCCTTGATATTTCATTTGGTTTTAGTTAATTTTCTATAGGGTTGTGTTGTGTGAAATTAATTACAAAACAATCTTTAACGAAGTCTTATGAAAATACCATAATATAACTACAAAGTTAGGCTTCCTAATCAAGCTACTGTTCATCATATTTTAGTGAGATCCTCCAACTCAGATTTGTAACTCAAACGGAAATGTTTCGAATTTCTTCATAACATTCTGCAGAACAGTTCTTCTTGTCTTTACACTTTTGTGAATTTCTCCCAGTTTCTTTTGTGAAGACTTCTGAATAAGCTTCCAGATATTGAGATACAATCCAATCTAAGCCCATACGTATATACCCCTCACATTTGTCCATCTTCCCAGAAAATCAAAAATCACTTTGCTTCGAAACAAACACTCTCAAAAAAATCATCTAGCTACCCAGATGGCAAAATCAAGAATCTTGCAATTGCAATGCCATTTCTTGTTATGGCAGCAGCATTGATGATCATGGCGTCGCAAGCAAATGCTCTGATGCCGTACGTACGATCACCTTTCTTTGACATGATGTTCCCAGCGACGGAAGATCCTTTCAGGGTTCTTGAACAAGCCCCTCTAACAATCCCAAAAGGAGTTGATCATCATCAAATTCTAACCCAGGCGAGAGCAGACTGGATGGAGACACCTACAGCACACGTGATCACGCTCGACATCCCAGGGATGAAGAAAGATAATGTGAATATTGAAGTTGAATAGAACAGGTCCTGAGAGTGAGTGGGGAGAGGAAGAGTGATGATTACTACGGGAGGGAGTTGAAGGAGAGAAATAGCACAGAGCTGAGAGAACATTTGGCAAGTTTTGGAGGCAGTTTAGGATGCCTATGAGTGCTGACTTGGAACATGTTAAGGCTCATTTGGAAAATGGTTATCTGAGGATCACAATGCCAAAGCTTGCTGAGGAGAAGAAGAGGCAGCACAAGGTTATTAACATTGATGAAGAGTCTGGTAATTCTTCGGGTGAAGATATTAAGACTACCAAGATTCAAATGTAATTGACGAAAGAAAGAAAAGAAATGATTGCTTTGCTTGAATACTTGAGATCGTGAAGAAGGCGTGGGTGTACATTTCTGGTCCAACAATCAATCCAACTGGCTTGCTTTACAGCAACAAAGAGATAGAGAATATATAAACCGTTTGTTCAAAATCTGGGGCAAGAGTTGTGATTGATACTGCATTCTTAGGATTGGAATTCAACTACAAGGGTTGGGGTGGTTGGGATTTGGAAGGCTGTTTGTCAAAGCTGTATTCTTCCACCAGTTCGTCTTTCAATGTGTCATTGATACTGCATTCTCAGGATTGGAATTCAACTACGAGGGTTGGGGTGGCTGGGACTTGGAAGGCTGTTTGTCAAAGCTGTATTCTTACACCAGTTCGTCTTTCAATGTGTCGCTGCTCGGAGGGCTGTCTCTGAAGATGCTGACTGGAGCGCTCAAATTTGGGTTTCTGGTTCCAAATCATCCTCAGTTGGTTGATGCATTTAGTAGCTTTCCAGGATTAAGCAAGCCTCATAGCACAGTCAGATACGCTATAAAGAAGTTGCTTGGTCTGAGAGAGCGAAAAGCAAGAGACTTGATGAATGCTGTTGCAGAACATATAAGAAACTTGGAAAGTAGATCAAAGCGATTGAAAGAGGTACTTCTATCTGTCCTCTTATAAGAAAATTTGAATTAACCAATTACATGTAGTACATAATCTTTGAATTATATTAATTCTAAATATACGTCCTACCATTTTCTCTACGGTGATCTTTCTGCAACAGGCACTTGCGAATTGTGGGTGGGAAGTGGTTCAATCCTGCGGTGGTGTTTCAATGGTGGCGAAGCCTTCTGCCTATCTCAACAAAACTGTAAAGATCAGCCGGCATTCATCTGGCAGTGGTGAGAAAACAGCTACCGAACAAATCAAGCTTGATGACTCAAATATCAGAGAAGCCATAGTCAAGGCAACTGGTTTGTGCATCAACAGTGGCTCGTGGACTGGAATTCCTGGCTATTGTCGCTTCAATTTGCACTGGAAGAAAGCGAATTTGAACGAGCTTTGGATTGCATAGCTAAATTCAAAAGCATCGCTCGTACTCGTAGCTAACTAAAAAATGGTATTATCATTTGTCATGATTTATTTCTATTGCCTGATGATGGTACCCATCAAGCCTTTAGTTGTCGTGAATAAATCGAAAATAAAATTGAACTGGCTTTTACCGGTTAACAACAATTGTGACGTTTTGAGATTATAATATATGATGACACTGATTAGTGTTGTCTCCCATGTGAATTGAGACAAAAATTATTTTCCCAATTGCGCTTTCATTTGAACAATTCCACCGTAGATTTATAAAATAGTCACGAAATTGTGTTTTATAATAAGTTACGAGTAATTGGTTCAATATTAATACAAAACTATTTTAAGTAACATGTGCCTATTTTAAGTAACACGTGGCATATTCTAATTCTAGCAAAGTTTCCAACTAAGATTCCCAAATCAAAAGAATTTCAATCTCCAGAACATTCTGCAAAACGTTTCTTCTAGTCTCTACGTTGTGCTAGAATTTTCTCTTAAGTTTTTTCACAAAGTCTTCTAAAGAACTATCCAGATATCGAGCTATAATCCAGTCAAAGTGTATATATTTCTCTAATTCACCAGAAAATCAACAAACACTTAGCTTCAAACAAACACTTTCAAAAAGCTAGCTAGCTACCCAGATGGCAAAATCAAGAATTCTTGCAATGACGATGCTGTTTCTTGTTGTGGCAGCAACATTGATGAACACGGCATCACAAGCAAACGCTCTGATGCCGTGCACACGATCACCTACCTTTCTTTGACATGATGTTCCCAATGACGGAAGAGCCTTTCAGGGTTCTTGAACAAACCCCTTTAACAATCGCAAAAGGAGCTGATCATCATCAAACTCTAGCCCTGGCGAGAGCAGAATAGAAGGAGAGTGGATGGAGCCTTTACTTTCTATTTAGTTTGAATTTGAAAGAATTTATCTCATTCAAATTTCACGCCGAACTTTTGAGGGATACGTTCTAGTACTAATCCAAGGGAGGGGGGATGATATTCTTAATAAAATAAAGATCAAGCAAGGCGACAACCCCTCCCGAAGAGGGGGTATTGAGAGTAAGTGGGCAGAGGAAGGCTGATGGTTATTATAAGGAGAGGGTTGAAGGAGGAAATGTCACAGAGCTAAGAGAACATTTGGCCAGTTATGGAGGCAGTTTAGGATGCCAATGAGTGCTTGACTTGGATCATATTAAGGCTCACTCAGTGCCAAAGCTTGCTGAGGAGATGAAGAGGCAGCCGAAGGCTATTAACATAGTTTACTTAAGAAATCCGAGTTCTTACGGACATTTTTTGTTTGGATGAGAGCATATTTGTGTAAAGATATTAATAATTATTAAATAATAATAATAATGATAGTAATAATGTTTATGATATTATGACTTACAATTTTTTTAATAAAAAAATTATGACCTAAATTCTTTAGTGGCTTTTAAATGTGATATACATTCAATACTTTTATATTAATTAATGTGATATTATTATGCCATTATCATTTATTACGTGACCCACATTATTTATTTTTATTTGTTCTACATGTTTTCTTTGGAGCATTAATTCCATGCCCAACATCTTAGAGAGATGGTGTTATTTCATGCGTAGAGACTAATGCTATTTGATAAATAATTGTGTAATACAGTCCAGCCTTCATGTGCTTATAATTAGCAACCAAAAATCACTTTGCAACACCATTAAAAAACATTTTAACATTATTAACGAATTTGAGCCCACTTTGCTAGCTTATTAACTCGTATTATTAATGCCGATGACGCAGCTGGTAATTAAGGCCACTAAAGCTTAAAAGTAATTCTTCTGGTGACGATACTTTGCTTAGTTCGCTTTTTATTTTTAATTTTTTTGGGGCTAACGTTTTGCTTATTTTGCTTTTAAAATTCTATTCGCGTTGCTGTGGAATATTGTTTCTCCTTCGATTTTCTGTTTTTGTTGTCATCGGATTTGATGATGGTTTATATGTACGAAGATTATGTAATAAAGTGCTTTTGTAATTACATATACATATATATATATATATATATATATATATATATATATATTTCAACATATGAGAAAGAGATAACCATTATACATTACACATTTGCACTCGATAAGAAATCAATTCATTAATATAGCTATTAATACGCCTGGTTTATTGTTAATGAAAATTAAAAAAGAAAAAAAGTTTTTTCTTTGGCCTTTATTATGCATTTTAAGAGGAAAAAAATTTATCCCACTCCAATTCATGAAAATATTCTCATTTCTGTCATATTGATGTGTTAATATGAAGATTCATTGAAATTGGTGAATTCAAATATTCAGTAACTGATGAAATTATATTTATAAATTCATACTAATAGCAATTGAAGATTATAATTAATTTTGTAATATGGTCAAGCCCTCATGTGTTTAATTAGCACCCAAAAACCACTTTACAATAAGCATTAAAAGAACATTATAACGTCATTGCTGATGAGTTCTGGTGAAGATATTAAGGCCACAAAAATCGAAATGTACGTAGCTTCGTTTGTTTTTTGTTTTTTGCTTTTTTTTTTTTGGGGCAAATGCTTGGCTTCGTTTGCTTTTTCGTTTTTAATATTTTATTGGGTTTTATTGTGTGGCATGTTATTGTTTTCTTTTGATTTTCTGTTTTGGTTGTTATGGGATTTGATAACGATGTACATGCACGAAGATTATGTAATAAAATGCTTTTGATAAATTATGGTCGGTTTAGTATTAATTAACCAAATTTAATTTACTTAATAAATTGATATTTGTTAGCATTGTTGTTATACAAACACAACAGAAGAAGAACACTAACATACTAATTAATTACTAGAAATTAATCCATTAATTAATACACATATGTCCCCCGCTGCTAAAATAAAGCGAGCGTCTTACTCTACCTTTTTAACTGAGATTTGAATTTTAAAATTACACGCTTGATTCAGAAGAAAAAAATTCTAATAATAAAATATTTTACATAAGAAATTATGTAAAGGACAAATATATATAACCGTACCGCGGAAAAGACAAATATAAGAAACTGAAGTTTCAACAGCTGAGAATGAGATAAGAATAAGAAATTAATTAATAGAGTCCTCCTCCTTTGCTAAATAATGCGAGCCCATTGTTCTTCTTATTTCGAAAACCCATTAATCACCAACACATAATACACGCCCAAATTAAAAAAAAAAAAACTAATAATAAAATATTTAAGTCGTCCTCCTCTGTTCAGTCACTAAAAACCCATTTACCACCTAGTAGAACATGTGGTATATGGGTTGACCAATGTCGTGCTCCATCCTTTCTGCACTTCTCTTCTATCAACGGACATCTCCAGATCCATAATTGCAAAAGTGAGGAAGGCAGGCCCTTCTCCGGAAAGTATTTGAGCTTGGGACAATTATAGAGACGCAAGTGAGTGAGGTTTTGAAGATCAACAATTGAAGAAAATAGGCGTTCCAGATTTGGCAATCCAGAAATCCTCAGAGATGTTAGAGAGGCAGGAAGAGGAAGCGCGGTCCCTAATCTTTTGTCCTCTAGTGGAAATGACACCGTGTCGTCATCACGTCCTTCGATTATGAGTTCTCGCAGAGAGGAGAATCTGTGAAATCCCCAGCCCCGCTCAATCATTGACTTCCAAATCTCCACATTATTCCAAATTTTAAGTGACTGAAGGTTGGTGGGAAGGCCATCTTCGTCAAGGCTTGGAATCTCACCTCCTATTGTTAATTCTTGAAGAGAGGTCAGATTGTGCAATCCCTTGGGTAAGGCCTCTAGTCTCTTACAATCAAGTATCGTCAGCCTCGTGAATTTTGCACAAGGCAATCCCCCTTCGGGAAAGGACTCCAGATTTCCACACCAATGAATTGTAATCTCTTGAAGCTGGCAGAGATTATGTAAACCACTCGGTAAAATTTTCAGATTTCCACAATGAGAAATGTAGATTGTTTCAAGAGATGTGTTGTTGTCCAACCTTTCTGCTATTGACTCCAGCTGTGAACAACTCTTAACATAAAGGGACTTAAGAGACGGAGGTAGATTGCCAACTTCAAGGGACTCAAGCGTGGCAGGTAACTCATTTTTTGAAAACATACATGTCAGTGATCGACAGTTCTCAATACGCAACCGCTCAAGAAGAGATGAGGTGTACCTGCTGTTGTTGCTGCTGCTGCTACTCTGGACGCCCTCTTCCACTGTCAAAGTCCTTATATTATGACAACTAAGGATGTCCAACCTCTTAAGGCTCCGTGGTAGCTGGACTCCAGCAATATATGTCAACGAATGGCAATCCCAAATCTCCAAGATCTCGGGAGATGAATTAGTGTCGCACATCCATGCCTCTGGTAACGATTTCAGTGCATCACAAGAACCAATCCGAATTTTTTTCAACTTGGAAGGCAGAGCAACCTCAGGAAAGGAAACAAGGGAACTGCACTTATAGATTTCTATCTCTCTCAAGGAACTGAGGTTGAACGATGATTGTGGTAGCTTCACAAGGCCTTCGCAGTTACGCAAAATTAGATATTCAAGTCTGCATGACAACTGGCAGAGCTGCTGTTGTCGGTCTTTCTCTTCCTCCGAGACCAAGGATTGAAGTTTGGGACAACTTGTAATCGTCAGTCTTTTGAGAGAGCAAATGTCCTGCAGTAATTCGTTATGACTCTTCCAGATATATGTATGCTCTTGCACATCGTTTATCGACAATTCTTCCAATTTTGGTAGTAGCAGCTTCAATGGCCCTGCGAGAAACACTTGATTTGATGCATCTCTACAAACCACTGAATTCTGTGACCCAAGATGATCCACTAAACTTCTCCACACAACCATTTTACATCCGCGAATTTCAAATATGCAAAGAGCTGGAAGACTCAAAACTGAAACTGACAATTCTTCACATCCTTCAATAACAAGCATCTCCAATGCAGGAAGGTGCTCTGGAAATATTCCTTGCAGCTTAGAACATGTTAAAATGTGAAGCTCTCTCAATTTAGGAAACCCTTCAACTCCTTGACCGGATCCATGAGGAATCCAGTCTTCCCATTCTTCCATGTCTTCAAAACGAAGAGTCTCCAAGCATGGAAAAGGAATTGGAGTATCATTCCCATAGAACTCTGAACCCAACCTCTTTACACTAGCCATTCTGCATACTGCAAGATGCTTTAGAGAGGGTAGTTGCCCGATTGACGGCAGGGTAGGACACATGCCACAATCTTCAAATTTTAAGGTCACCAACTTTGAGAATGAGGAATCTCCGAACCAAGTTGGAAATTTTGTACCTCCATAGCCACTGATACAAAATTGTTCCAAATTTTTATTGGGTTCTAACATGTTGAGCACGCCCTCTTCAACTTCTGCCTCCCTTGAAGACGAGCCATCGGTACTGAGTGTCCATCGAAGCAATAATTCTCTAAGATTCTTCTTTCCATCCAATTGAGCCTGCTTCGCATCACCAACGTCTTTGACATTCTCCAATTCTGAAATGTTAAGTGTCCCATGAAGGTGCGTCAACAACTTTAGCTCTCGTAAACCGGAACCACTGCCTTTTCCCACAACAAAATTACACAACGTCTGAAGACTAGTCAACCTACCAATTCCTACTGGCATTTCCTCCAACGACTTCGTATTTGAATTCTTAAGATGATGCAATTTGGCGAGGTTTCCCATGTCTGCACACAACTTCTTCAGCCGATCACAATCTTCCAACAAAAGACTATGCAAATTGTAAAGCTTGTTGACTGATTCAGGCAGAGTTCTAATCTTAGTTCTAGACAAGTTAAGGTACCTTAAATACCTCAAATCACCAATTGAATCCGGCAGCTCAGGGATGTGGTATCCACGCAAAGAGAAGACCCTCAAGCGTCGGAGTTTGAGCAACTTAGGAAGAATGCTATGAGCCAAGAAGCCAGGCGAACTTTTTGTCAACATTACTGGTAAAAAAGTTCTCAAATGCTGGATATCATACAAGTCCCCAAACCTTTTACCGCCATCAAAATATTCAGGAATGTATGATAAATGACGAAGATTTTCGGAAAAACTCTGCTGCTTGTTAACCTCTGAGGTATACTCCATTGTGAAGTATTTCTCCCCCGCAGCCCAACGGGTAAGGTCATTGATAAGATCGTGCATCACAAATCGTGATGCATCGTTGCTTGATTGCTGGAAAAAAGATCTTGAACGTAGCTCTTGAAAGAACTTTCGACCTAGATCTTCGTTGGGATTCCCACTCTCTTTATGATCCAAGAAACCCGAAGCACTCCATAATAAAATTATCTCCTCCTCTTCAAATTCATAATCCTTAGGGAACAACGAGCAGTATGCAAAGCATTGTTTCAAAATTGGAGGAAGATCATAATAGCTCACTGCAAGAGCTGGTATAATGCCACATCTCTTTTGTGGTAATTCCCATATCTTGCTACTGAGCACATCTTCCCACACACCTCTGTCATGTTCTCCACATAAAAGTCCTCCCAGTGTTTTTGCTGCCAAGGGCAAGCCACTGCATCTGATCACTATCTCCTTGCCAATGTCCTCCAATGACTTGTGTGAACTGAAATCTCTTGTCCCCAAAGAGTGCTGAGCAAACACAGACAGACAATCCTCAGTTGACAAGTTTTTCAATTCATAAGCTTGATCCGGCCTCATGATTTTTGCAACCTGTTGATTGCGAGTAGTGACAACAATCTTACTTCCCTGTGCGCCAGCTTGAAATGGAAGGCTGAGGTCAACCCAATCATTGTAATTATCATTCCATACGTCGTCTAAAACAAGCAAAAATTTCTTTCGAGACAACTGCTTCTTTAGCTCCTCTTGAAGAAAATTTAAATCATTATTATCAACAGTCTGCTTAGTAATGTAGCTTAGAATTGTTTTTGTTAGCCTGATAAGATCGAAATCCTCAGAGACACAAGTCCATGCCTTGAGATCAAAATGATCCTCCACTTGCTTATCATTGTAGACAAGCTGAGTAAGAGTGGTTTTACCCAGCCCGCCCATACCTGTAATAGAAATAACAGAGAATCCACCATCATTTCTTGAATCATCCTTCAACAGCAATTCAACCATTTCCTTCTTTTCTGTTTCCCTGCCATAAACTTTGGCTTCCTCCACCAAAGAAGTTGTATCTCGCCTTTGCCTGGTTTTTTTGGAACCCCCAGCTGAACTTTTTATCAATTTCAGCGAGCCTACTCCTTCTTCAATATCTTGAAATCTGTCGTTGATCGTTTTTATTTTGGACATCATCGAGTAATCGAACTGAATCGATTGTGGAGTAAAAGTGGTGCAGCAAGTAGGAATGAGCTTCCGAAACTTACTTTTCGTGCTTGTACAACTGCTGCTGGGTTGATCATGAGCAGCAGCTGGTTCTCCATTTCCAAGCAGCAACTTCCTCCGGAAAGCCTCAGTTTGGAACTCATCCAACAAGTCTTCAACGTCATAAGCCAAGTTCTGAAGCTCGCCAAGCCACAACTTCACAGAATCATCAGTCGTCTTCTTCTCCTCAGCATCATCAAGCACCGCCTTGATCATCACCAACTTATTCTTCCACTTCACTAGATCTGCTTGGATTTGACCTTGGCGTGCAAATAAACGAAGCTCCTCCGAAGATAACTTATTGACCAGCAACTCAACGGAAGCCGTCAGGATTGCCTCTCCGATGATCGACATTTTTTCTTTTTTTTTTCTTTTTTGGGTTTTTTTGGACAAAGAAAAAAACTGAATTATGAGTTTGTGGAAAGCAGAATGAGAAAAGTGAATAAGCGGAATGAGTTTGTGATTGTGTCTAGCAAGCCTAGAATATTTGTGGGCCCACAAATATTCGAGAGAAAAAACCCACCGTAAAAGTGAAAAGTAAAACGGAGCTCACCACAAATATAAAATCAGAGGAGCACAGAAATTAAAAAAAAAAATCAAACGTGTAATGATTTGTAAAGTTATCAGCGATTTGTAAAAATCAAACATGCGCCTTCTTCCTCTGAGTGTTTTTTTTTTCTTTTTTAAAAGAGATGGTAGGATTGGGATGTTTGCAAAGTTAATAGCGTGGGTCTATGTGTTTTTGTTTTAATTATTAATTAATTAGTGAAGCAAACATGTAATGATTTGTAAAGATCACCGGCATCAGTTTATTGGGAGGTATTGCGCTTAGTATTCACAATTTCTTGTAAGAAGAATTTGTAAGATTTATTAATTTCGATGAAAATGTATCGTTATTAAGTTATTATTTAATTCATTAACTTGAGGTATTAATATTCACTAATTGTGGTGTTGGTGAATTTACTTAACTTGTCATCATTTATAATTAAGAATGAAGTTCAATTAATTTATTAGAAAAAAATTGATTTAACTCTTAGGATTTGATTTCACTCTCTTTTACTTTTTGATGTTGCTAAAGAGACAGTAAAAAACTTGCTAAATGTCATCAAATGCTTGTATCTCATCTCACACATTGGCAATATTTATTTGGTATTTCATCTCAACGGGACGCCGTAAGGATTGCCTATCCGATGATTGACATTTTTTTTTCTTTTTTTCCCGCACAGAAAGAAACAGAAATTTGAGTTTTAAAGCAAAATGAGAAAATTGAGCAAACAGAGCCCACCACCCATTGATAATTGGAAAATGATAAACGAACGAAAGTGCGACGAAGGGACGACAGAAAACGCGTTTCCTCACTTAATTTTGTTTTTGTGGACCAATAATAAATAATAAAATATTGTTTTATGGGACCGACAACAAATAGGAAAATAAAGAATTAAAAAAAAAGATAGTGTAAACGAACGAAAGCGTGAGGAAGGAACTACAGAATCAAAATTTTCTTTTGTGGGATCGATAATAAATAATAAAATATTTTTTTTTGGAACCGATTATAAATAGTAAAATAAAGAATAAAAAATAAAAAAATGGATGGTGAAGTGAAAACGAACGAAAGCGCGACAAAGGGATAACAGAAAACGCGTTCCTCATCCAATTTTTCTTTTGTCGGACCGATAAAAAATAATAAAATATTCTTTTGTGGGACCGACTAAAAATAGTCAAATAAAAAATAAAAAATAGGATAGCGTGCAATTTTTCTTTTAATAGAATTTAGCAATTCACCAATCACCAATCACCAATCACCAATCACCACCATTTGTTACCAGATTCAATGAACTGGACATTGGTGAATTAATCAAGGATAAGAAACAATTTCAAAATATTCTTTTGTTTGTGGCGACAATGCTCGTGTTTAAGGAACTGGACATTGGTGAATTAATCAAGGATAAGAAACAATTTCAAAAAACAAAATGGATACTATACATTTTTTTTTTTAATTGTACAGAAAATGGGACTAATTTTCAAATTCACTTATTAACAAAAGCTATACAAAATAATTTTCTTTTTATTTTGAAACATTATATGGAATCAAATAACAGTGATTCAAAAAGTGTAAAGTGGTAATTCTCTCATTGTATTTTCTCTCTTTTTTAAAAGGAGATGGTGGGGTTTGGTTGTTGCAAAATTATTGGTGTGTGTTAAAACTAGAGTATGGAAGAATTCTTTTCTGTTGTTAAAATAAGAATAACTTTGGCTATTAAATAGCCTTACATAACGAACCAAGCAACAAAACAGGAACCATGTTTAACTACTCCTAAAAACATGGTAGACTAAATCAACAAATAACGTTACCCTTAACAATAGGGATTTTATTTTGACTAAGTAGTAACAAAAAACAACTCAACAGTGTGAGGGTATATTTGTTTTTGTTTTCACTTTATTAATTATTTACGAAGTAAATATGTAATCATTTGTAAAGGGGTCACCAGCATTGGATTATGTAAGATAAATTCGTAGGACTTATTAATTTCGATGAAAATGTAGCGTTATTAAGTTGTCAATTCATTAACTTGAGCTACTAATATTTACTAATTGTGGTGATTGTCATAATTTTCAATTGAGAATGAAGTGTGTGAAAAAAATAATTTTTTTAGATTTTTAATTCCTATCATTTAATTTCCCTCTGTTTCGATTATTGACGTGTTAAAAGCATGTAGAATATCATGAAATGCTTGTATCTCACCTCAAAAATTGACAAATATTGGTTGGTTTCTCCATAAGGCTGCCATGACGAATTGAAAGTAAAAACAACCACCATTGAAAATTAATTTTAAAAATCTTTTTTACTTGAAATTTTTTAAAAGAAAACTTAAGCAAATTAAATTACAGATATCACTCATAATATTTTGTTGATGAAAATTAATTAATTAATCCCAGTGCTTTCTTAATTTTGTGTTGTGCACCGCATTGACCACTTCTAATTGTGTTGCATATTTGTTAAAACAGTTCCAACTCAAAATGAGTAGGCTGCAATTGGGTTGTTACACATATTTCTAAATTTCAGTCTAATTTAGTTTAATTTCAGTCTAATTTAACTCAAAATGAGTAAAAACATATTTGTTTTTTTTTTTTGGTTTTAAAGAGCGGCATTTTGATTTTTTAGTTGTGCAATTTTTTTTTTTGGCCAAAATTGTATGATAACCGACTTTTATTATCAGTTAGGTTGTTTTCTGGCAATTACGCCAGTTGAAAAAGGTATCGTAATACTTCCTAAAATAATTAACCCTAAATAATTTGTCCTGCATCACCGAACTCCAGATCTTATAAAGTATAACAAACTAATTTGAGGTTTTTTTTCAATTTAAAAAAGGATGGGCAAAATAGACAAATAATGAAGACAGAAGTTAAGCAGACAGAGGAAAATGAATTACATACTGTCCTTGACAACTCAATTCTTTAATAAACTGAATTTTTAATTTTTTTTTCTTTGGGGGTAAACTCATGTCATATACTATAGTATTTAATTCGGGCTTTGTTGTATTAATTTTTTTGGTGGTTATCTTGTTTTATTTATTTTTTTATGCAAGATTTTTGGTAGAAATACATCAGGAATAAGAGTGAAATCCCAATTTTAAAATTTGGGAGAAATGAAATGCGATATATTTTTTTATGAATAAAACAATTTAATTTTTTTAATAATTCTGCTACCAAAAACTATTAATTTATTAACCCATCAAGTTATTGGTTTCATTTACAACTGACAATCGATTTCTTAGTTTCATTCCTTATCTTTTAAAAGAGGGTTCATTTATGATGCTGTAATTTTTTGACAGCATCAATAATGTTTTTAATTGTGTATCATTAGATTTAATCAATCGTACATAATATTTGTAGTAAAAAAAAATAATGGTGAACGGTTAACAAAACGTGCAAGGGGTGGAGAATT
The DNA here is from genome assembly GCA_029633175.1 of Citrus glauca. Taxonomy (NCBI): domain Eukaryota; kingdom Viridiplantae; phylum Streptophyta; class Magnoliopsida; order Sapindales; family Rutaceae; genus Citrus; species Citrus glauca. Next base: position 1,035,175 of record JAQOOD010000005.1, on the reverse strand, counting down.
TTGTAAAATAACTGTGATCATCCTTAGAGTTTAAAATAATTTCACTTAAATAGCATATTTTATTTAAAATTATTTTTCAATCCTCCTTTAAATGTGAAATGTGATAATTTTTTTAAATAAATCTTCCAAAATCTATTACCATTAAGTATAATATATAATGGTAGGTTATTTAACACAAATCAAATAAATAAGTTGCAATTGCAAAATTTATATATGATATAATAGTAATAAATAACACAACTAAGTAAATATAATTAAGTAAATGTCATAGTTACATCAATAAACTCATTGTTGAGATTGCTTTTAACATAAAAATTACTTGATCACACATGTTTTAATAAAATTTAATATCGTATATTAAAATACTCATTATTTTATATAATATTAAGGGCCATTGTATAATTGATCATGAAGTATGTATTATTTTTAACACCCATTTAACATACTTATTCTCTAAACTTTATATTTATCTTACAATTAATATCCTTACATGATAGGAATTTTAAGTTTTATAAGTCTATACATTTTCATTTTATTTTCAAATATCACTTTGTTAATTTCATAAAAGTTAAATCTAATATATATTCCTAATGAGCTTTAGTTTTTGAATCGTGAAAAATTATTTTATTGATATCATTTGATTGTAATTATAAAATTTTATGTTATTAAGAGTCATTACTTTTGTTATGATAATTAATAGTAACAATAAATAAAATATTGCCTCCAATAATATTTACGTGGGAAAAAAGTGAAAGAAAATCATTTATATTTTTAGATTTTTTTGAAATGGTAGGAATTTATCTCAGCCTTATAAAATTTAACTTTCACAAGCTTGTTTTCATTTTATTTTCAAATGTCACATTGTTTATTTCATAAAAGTTAAATCTAACACATATTCCTAATTAACTTTAGTTTATGAATCATGAAAGATTATTTTATTGTTATTCTTTGATAGTAATTATAAAATTTTTATGTTGCGAAGAGTCATTACTTATATTGAGAATAGTGCTTTCTCCTTAATTCCGCCAAGAATAACGTTGATTTCAGGTGATAATTGAATGTGTAATATTTTCAATTGAAATTGATTGAGTCTAGTAATAATAATGGGGATTTGAGGTTTACATCCTGTTGAAATGATTTTAGAGTGTTCTGCTATTTGAATGCGCATTAATTGTTTGATTAAATGTCTCTTTAAAAGATTATTTTTGTTTTTTAGCAAACATTTTACTGAGATGCCTCTAGTAATAGTATTACCGTAAATATAAAGTATCATACATTATCCTTCATATTCAAGATATTTTCTTTCTTCACATCTCTTATCCAATCCACCAAAACTCTCACTACTTCAAACTGGTTGTTCTAAACAGCAAGGTGCAAAACAGTCTGTCTTTGAACAGTCACATCTTCAGCACATTCTTCATAAGCAGAGAGCATTTCACTTACTACATCAACTCTCCCTTTGATAGCTGCAAAATGAAAGGGAGTCTTTCTCTCTGGTCCCGAAGGTGACTAAGTTTCTGGTGAAATTTCATGAGCTCCATAAACAGAATGTAGCAATTGACATGCTCATCATTACCGTAATGCACTTTGCTTCAATTTGGTCTGTTTATACATTTTAACAAGAGAAAATTACAGAACTGCAACAGTTTTCAAATTGATTGCAGATTATAATTAATGTTAATTTATGCTGCAACAGTTCAATGGGCTGGGCACAAGTTTAGGACTTTAGTTGCTCAATTAATGAATCCACCACTCATCAGACTTAGAACTTATATCTACTGAATCAACAAAAATAGTTGATGGAATCAATACCGAAAGCTTCATTTGATTAATAATGAACTACAGATATTTATTTATAACATCTGTTAGATTCTGGACAATCACAAAGATATACTAGCAGAAACTATGTTTGAGACACTGTAGTTGCTTAATTAGTGAAATTGTGATCTCATTGCCCCCTTTTTTTGGTTGATTCTATAAGTTTATTAGTTGTTCTTGTGGTTATAAACAATATCAATTTCTAATATTAATAAAACTGAATGAATAAAATGCGATGCATTTGCGGGAAAGTTAATGACCCTTAAGTTTAAATATGGATAAATCTTGGATGTTGATGGATAGAAGGTCTATAGAATATGAGAATGCGGCAAATGAGTTTCTCAAGTTTGCAGTACTTCATGCTAGTAATCCTGAGCTTTTGAGATGTCCACGCCAAGCATGTCTTAATTTATAGGCTCAAACAATTAAGAGTACATAAAATGCATGATAGAACACAGAACTCATATTTTAGCAACAATCCTCAGCTCACTGGCCCTTAGTTCAGAATAACAATTCTTATTAGCCAAAGATTCAAAATGATTTTTAGTTGTTTATAAGTAGAGCACTAGATCAACAAATAATTGAAGTCCTGCAGCTTGGCTATTGAACTATACGATGGTGGCAATTCGAAGACTACAATTTGGCTCTGCCATTCGAAGTAAGCAACGCAGCTGTCCAAAGTCTGCCAAGCCATCAAGATTCCATCGAGTAAATGCCAAGCCATCAAGACTCCATTTAGAGCGGATTAGGTAACATGTAGCATTCTACATTCCTACAATGCCATTTCTTGTTATGGCAGCGGCATTCTTGGTCATGGCATCACAAGCAAATGCTTTGATTTGAAGACTTGCTTGGCTGTGAAAAATAAGGAGAGCAAAGGTAATTAATGTTGGTGTGATTAACATTTTAATGGGGGTACTAAGAAAAATAAAGGTAATATAAGGAATGTTGTTGAGGAGTATTTTCATATTTACACAAGTGTTCAAAGTAAAAATTGATTTCTTAAACTCCATTAGCTAGCGCACATAATAATGGGGAGAAAATTTTGGACTACGAATAATCCCACCCATTTAATAATATTCTTCAATCAATTATGTTTACTTCAAAAAAAAAACTATCTCTTTATTACTTTCTAACTATTCATATTAATGTGTTAATAATTATGAAGAACCGGTGTAATTTATATGATGTAGGAAGCACTTTAGGCAAAATCATCTGAATCTCAAAATTTCGTGATATTGTGCCAAATGGGAAGTCAAACCAATTCGAGGAACTCTCCTGTTTTTGACAGAAACATACATAATCCGAACAATTCACAATTAAATAAATCGTTCAAAATCTCCTTTAGTCGAACCCCCATTTCCATGGTTTAATAGAATATCATAAAGGTGCCCAATACAGTGAAATTAACGTTCAGCTCATGAAGTTGCCGTTATAAAAAGAAATTAGTAAAAGGAACTGAAAACCAATTGACACTGGATCACGTAAGATTGTTTGTTGTTAACTATGATGGGAATATATACTTGGCCTGTTAATGTGTTGCAACTTTTAAGTATCACTCAAAATTTTAAACCGTCAACACCTGCATACATTGCAATTTTCAACGAATTCCAAATCTTTAGATCTTGAATTAGCTGGACCGACGTCCGACCAACTCCACGTGGCTAAAACAAAGGATTAATTTTTGAAAAATTATAAAGAAATTAATACAAGTAAAATAAACCGATTCATTTGATTTGATACTATTCCGTTTGTTTTAAAATAAAAGAAATCTATCTCTTTATTACTTTCTAATTAGTCATATTAATGTGTTAATAATTATGAAGAACCAGCGTAATTTATATGATGTAGGAAACCCTTTAGGCAAAATAAACTGAATTTTTTATTTAGGCAAAATAACCTGATGTAGGAACCAGCGTAATATTTTGACAATCGCGAAAACAACAACAATTCACTAATCTGGCTAACTAATCCAACCATCATAATAATTTGATTTTCATTATTTTATTTATGTCCAATCATGCTCAGGGGCGGACCCAGGGCTTATTATTACCCCGGGCTAAATTTTAAAATTTATATTTTGAAGGAAATATAAAAATTTATATGTAAAAATAAGTACATTAAATAAGGAGGAACACTAAAAACCTTATCCCTCTAAATATGTACTATATATGAAAATAATTATAAAAAATGAATAGAAAATAAAAGGCAACTCAAATATGAAAATAATATTTTTCAATTATAGAATTTGACATTACAACCCATAATAACATGTAATTATATAAGGATTAAAAAATTAATTAAGAATTTCAAATTAAAATAGATCAATACATGAAATTACAATCAATTAAAAATTACAAGTAAAATTTTTATGTTTGAAGTGAAGTACCAAATTACCAGACTTAATAAATTAAATAATTAAAAAATTTTCTATCCTTTCAAATTGTAAAAGTATTATTAGTCAAGGTTTCAATAATAAACTAAATTCAATTGAAAATAATATAATTGAATAGGGACATATTTATAAATAAAATAAAAACTCTATTGTTGTAAAAAATTGATGAAAACATAAGGGTAGTTGAATTAGGGACATATTTAAATATAAAATAAAAACTCTATTAGTATACGAAATTGATGAAAATATAAGGGTAATTAGTTAGAGACCTATTTGAATATAATATAGAAACCCTATTGTTATACTAAATTGATGCAAAAATAAGGGTAATTGGTTAGGGATGTATTTGAATATAAAATAAAAACTCTATTGTTATACTAAATTGATGAAAATATAAAGGTAATTAAGTTAAGGATATATATGAAAATAAAATAAAAACTCTATTATTTTATTAAATTAATAAAAAACTAAGGGGTATAAATAATTTTTTCTGAACTAGACCGGCCTACAGCCCGGTCTAGCCCACGTTTAGGTCCGCCCCTGATCATGCTAATTTAGATATTCAACAACTTTGGCCAAGTTTGAAAAAGATTAGAGCTGCATTCATGCTTTGTGTTCTTATGTTACACATGATCATATTATGTTACATTTGACAGAAAACTGAAAATTATTGAAAAAAAAAAATCTTAGTTAGCACATGATCAAAATGAGAGAATAATGCACACACATCACAACAATGTTTCATTCATTTTGAATCTATATTTACAAAACTTGTATCCGATGGTTTACATTTGTTTAATCCAACGGCTATGACATGTGCACTGTCAAAACGCTACAGCTGCCATCTCTGTTTGTCCTTTTAAACATCAGCATCATTAATCAGTAAATGATGTAAGGTAGCCCTGTTTTGAGAAGTCAATATAAATCAGTCACCTTAGATTTTCTCAGTCTCAGAGCACAACGGGTGATGATTTGATGAGAAATATTAATATGCATGCATCCCCTGAATTAGCTAGAGCTGGTTGTCATTTTCTTCTTTCTTTTGGTCCGGTTTTAGATTTTTAATCAATCAGATTCAGCTGCATGTTTGCTTTTAGTCCAAACCAAAATAAGATATTAAGTACTTTTTGCCAGAATAGATGCAACCAAAGTTCTATGGGATCTGTAGTTCCTAGTTCATGCAGAAGCGGCCGAATGCTTCCGGCAACTCAGGCAGATAAAACCTTGGTTGATTCGTTTTTCTTCATCTGAAATTCTACCTAATGCCTATCCTCTTAATTGGTTTAAATTCTTCTTTTTTTCTTTGAATTGTTGATTTATAATGTCTTGTATGCAAAATTTATAATTTCGGATGATGATAATCTTGTTAAAGAGGAGATTTCTAGTTACGGCAGCAGCATTCTTGATCATGGCATCACAAGCACGTGCTCTGGTTTGCTTAGTTTCCTGTTTGTCTCTGATATTTTCTTGGCATTCTCGTTCTCTCTTATAATAAAGTGCTTTTGATAAATTCGCCTGGTCGGTGTACTTCACTGACCATTAATAAGCAAATCCTCTCAGTGACCCTCAAACTCTTCTACTCAATAATAATCATTTCAGTTTCATGTATACAAAAATGAACAGCTCTCAAATATATTATTTGATAATGACAAAAGCAACAATTCACTCCAATAAATCTCATAATAAATACATGGTCTATGTTGCAAGTCTTTTTAGGACACATTCAAAGATAAAAAAGGGGATGGTCGGGTTGGGTTGCTTGCAAAATTATTGGTGAGGGGGTCTACTTGTTTTTGTCTCACTTTATTAATTAATTACCGAAGCAAACACGTCATCATTTGAAAAAGAATCACTAGCACCAGCTTATGAAAAATAAATTTGTAAGACATATTAATTTCAATAAAAATGTAACGTGATTATGTTATGAATTCATTAACTTACTTCATTAATATTCTTCATCATTATGGTTAATGGCTTAGCAAATGCAGGAGCTGGGGTCACCCAAAGTAAAACCTTTCTCTTGTATTAACCTTTGCAAGCCGTCGAAGTTAATTTTTTTTTTTTTAAAACAGTTCCAACTCAGAATTAGTAGTGCCCAATTGGGTTGTTATAAATATTTCGGAATTTCAGTCTAAGTTGATTTGTTTAATTATGTATGCACAAACTAGCTTTACCACTTCTTTCATAATACAAAATTTTTTCTTCTTAATATATATATATATATACATATACAGTAGTTAATTTTTCTTATTCTTCACTCCAGGATCCAGCTCCATACCCCTCTTTTTTATCGTTATGTTGCTCAGCCGTTAGATTTTAATTACGTTAATCTAACGGTTGAGATTTGTAAATGAATAATGAAGTGGTGTTTGGCTACTATCTGAGCCCACTGCATCTATTTGGTTTTGTGATTTTTCACTTGACTAGTTCTGAAAATATCGGCAGCCATCGACGTCGAATCTGAACAAAAGCAACAGGAGGTGATCGTGGTGAAATTGTTTTTTGGCATGCGAATCTAACGACTTTCGAATACGTTCATTCAAATATTAAATGCAATTCATGCAAATAGAAGCTTGGTTGATTGATTGCTCTTCGTGTGAAATTCTACCTAATGGCTATCCTTTTAATGGTTTATACTGTCTTATATGCAAATTAAATTCGGAATTCGGATGATAATAATCTTGATTTAGAACAGATTAGGTAACACGTGGCATTCTACATTCTTGCAATGCCATTTCTTTTGATGGCAGCACCACTTTTTATCATTGTTTGTGTGGATCTATTTGCTGAATTCAAAACTTGGCGTGTTAAAACGGCATCGTTTTGTCCATTTAAGATGTTTCAAGTTGTCCCGGGCTGGACATATGACTCACTTAATGATACCGAAACGGCGAAGCATGAAGGTGCTTTGGCTAAGGGCTTAAGTTCTGCACGTGACAAGCACGTGAGAGAAGAATCAAGTTAGTTATAAGTTGTTATACACGTGGCTGGATCTGGTGCAATCTGGGGTAATGAACACCCGTTATATAAGCTGAGCTTTCAGGCAGTTTCAGGAAGAAGTAAAGAGCTTTCTAGAGAGAATGAAGAGAAAGAGAGAAAGTATCATCTTATTCCTTGTTAGTTTCTCCGTGTGAGCTCTATAAAATACTTTGATTCATAAATAAAACTCCTTTTAGTTGATTCTCCCTTGGATTTATGTTCTGCCTCATTGCACAGCCGAACCACGTAAACAGTGTTGGTTTCGATTTTTTTTATTAAATTATAATTTAGTGTCTATCACTAAATTATAATTGCAATAGGCAGAGGCTATAGCTTTTAAATATTTGTTAGATCCATTGAGAATAATTATATTAGGCTAATTTTCAAACACAATAGGCAGAGGCTATAGCTTTTAAATATTTGTTAGATCCATAGTATTATCGTCATCGTTATCATTTAAACAAAGAAAGAAAATAAATTTCATTAAAATGTAGTAGTGGATTAAAAGTTAGTCCATAGTAGACATTAAGATTGATAGTTAGTCCATAGTAGACATTAAGATTGATACTTTCAATTAGCATATATATCAAAGGTATCCATGATGTAATTTTCAAAAGATATTTAAATAACTCAACACAAACATTCAAATCAAAAGTTTAAAATTGACAAAAGATATCTTTATTAAATGAGTTAGATCTTTGTTATCGACTCACTTTTTGTGAATAAATGAGTGCTTTCACACTAAGGGAAACGACATTTAATATTTTTAGCTACCTAGCGTTGACTTCTCCAAAGAAGCATGTGAGTGTTCATATTCGGGCAACTAGTATATTATTTCATTACAACATAGTTAAATATAGCGTAATATAATATTTATAATGCAATTATAATATAATGTGTAAAATAGTATCATATTACATCACATAAACTCTCTCAATTATTGAAAAAGAAAATCTTAAAAGATCCCTACTCTGTACTTAAAAAATCTTCAAAGTTTTCAATTATTGATAACTGAAAATTGTTGAAAACAAAATCTTAAAAGAGATGTGTTGAATTGTGAAACTAAAACTGAGTTTCAGACATTTCTGACATGTCGGTTTATATCCTTGATTGTGCATGCCTTGTCGGTTGCTAGATGAAACAGGAGAATATTGACATCTGTGTATTATCGTTTACTTCCTGCAATTAGATCACATGTTGTTCACGTGATTCCATTTACTCTATACGGCACATTTGGCAGTCGTTTTGGTCACTTACTGAAGCACGGGTTAAGTACTTGATTCAAGCGTTGTTAACTGACCTTTACAAGGCGGGAAAATTCTGGGTTTGTTATAAACCCCGGAATGCAGCTAGTGAGTGGGGACTTTTCTAGACTCTTCATGATATGTATATATAGTCTTAGAGGCTATAGTTGAGACATATGAAAAGCTTGTAACTTCTTAATGTTTGCAGTTTGATCTCGGTGATGGAGATAAGATTGCTGCCCTGTTCTCCAGGCCGAACCACTTAAATTGTGCCTCTGTTTTGCTTGATGACTACCAGTGGTGAGAAAACAGCTACAGAACAAATCAAGCTTGATGACTCATATATTAGGGAAGCCATAGTCAAGGCATCTGGTTTATGCATCAACAGTGGTTCGTGGACTAGAATTCCTAGCTATTGCCGCTTCACAATTGCACTAGAAGAAAGCGAATTTGATCGAGCTTTGGGTCGCATAGCTAAATTCAAAAGCATCGTACAAATAGTTAACTAACAAACGGTATTGTCATTTGTCATGATTTATTTCTATTGCCTGATGATGATATCCATCACGCCTTAGCAACAATTGTGACGTTTTGAGATTATAATATATGACAACACTGATTAGTGTTGTCTCCATGTGAATTGAGACAAAAATTATTTTCCCAATTGGGCTTTCATTTGAACAATTCCATTGTAGATTTATAAAATAATGATCAAATTGTGTTTTATATTAAGTTACGAGTAATTGGTTAAATATTAATACAAAACTATTTTAAGTAACATGTGGCATATTCTAATTCTAGCCAAGCTTCCAACTAAGATTCTCAAATCAAAAGAATTTCAATCTTCAGAACATTCTGCAAAACGTTTAGTCTCTATGCAGTGCTAGAATTTTCCCTAAGTTTCTATCGCAAAGACTTCTAAAGAACTATTCAGATATCGAGCTATAATCCAGTCTAAAGTGTATATATCTCTCTAATTCACCTCCCTCCACTTCACCAGAAAATCAACAAACACTTAGCTTTAAACGAGCACTCTCAAAAAGCTAGCTAGCTATCCAGATGGCAAAACCAAGAATTCTTGCAATGACAATGTTGTTTCTTGTTATGGCAGCAACATTGATGAACATGGCATCACAAGCAAACGCTCTGATGCCGTACACACAATCACCTTTCTTTGTCATGATGTTCCCAATGACGGAAGAGCCTTTCAGGGTTCTTGAACAAACCCATTTAACAATCGCACAAGGAGCTAGTCATCATCAAACTCTAGCCCTGGCGAGAGCAGACTGGATGGAGACACCAACAGCCCACGTGATCATGCTCGATATTCCAGGGATGAAGAAAGATAATGTGAAGATTGAAGTTGAAGAGAACAGAGTACTGAGAGTGAGTGGGGAGAGGAAGAGTATTGATTATTATAAGGAGGGAGTTGAAGGAGAGAAATGGCACAGAGCTGAGAGGACATTTGGCAAGTTTTGGAGGCAGTTTAGGATGCATATGCAATAGAGTAAATGATTTTGAGAGAATGAACTACACACTTTTCCATTAATTGTAAGACTTTATATACAGCAATATACACAACAACTTTGCCTATTTTAAAGAGATAAGATAACATAACGATATACTTTACATTTGCATTAGTTTGAATGAGTAAACTAGATAGGTCCTATATTCTAAGAGGAGAATCTGCTGACATGCCCCCTCAAGATGGACCTCGGGAGAGCAGTCCAATCTTGTCCTTGAGTTGAAGAAATCATGGTCTTGGCAGGGCTTTGGTAAGAGCATCCGCCAACTGGTTAGCTGACAAAACATGTGCTACTCGAATGGCACCACTTTAAACCTGCTCCCTAATGAAATGAAAATCGATTGCGACATGTTTCATTCTTGAATGAAACAATGGATTTAAGCAAAGTTGTGTTGCTTCTATGTTGTCACAATAAAAAAGGGGCAAGAAGACACCTTAATGTGCAAATATGTCAATAAAGAACATATCGAATTCACTTCAGCAACGGTGTTTGCAACTGATCTGTATTCTGCCTCAGTGCTGGATCTGGCCACAGTTCTTTGTTTCTTAGAGCTTCAAGATATAGGATTGGGACCAAGATAGATTATATAGGCTCTTGTAGATGAAAAATCATCATTGTTTCCTCCCCAATCCGCATCAGCAAATGCATGCAAATCAAAACCAATGTTGCAATATAGTTTGATACCATCATTAATAGTACCTGATAAGTAGCGCAACAACCTTTTAACGTATGTCCAGTGGTCTGTAGTCGGTCGGTGCATGTATTGTGATAGGCGATTAACAATAAAAGCAATGTCGGGTCGGCTGATGAGGAGATATTGAAGACTGCCAACCATGGTTCTGTATTCAGTAGCATCCGGTAATGTGGTACCATGGTGCAGACATAACTAAGCATTGGTTGGGAGAGGTGTGAGTACTTGTTTTGCTTTTAGCATTTTTGTCTTTTCTAGCAACTCTAGTATATATCATCATTGCGACATGATTAGGCCCTAGGAATTGGGAACTATCTCAATGCCTAAGAAGTATGATAACTCTCCAAGATCTTTGAGTGAGAATGGAGATTCATTTGGGCTCTTTGAGAGCTTGATTGACTGTGGTTGGTTCAATTTCGTCAAATTTGGCTAGCTGAGCATGGAGATTCATTTTTCGAAGAGGTTTGTGGATGTTGTTTTTGGCTCGTGTGGTCATGGTGAGAGGGTAGGTTTGTGATGGTAGTTGTGGAGAGAGTTGGTGTCTCAGGATTTGCACAAGAAATTTGATGAGGGTCTTCCACGGTAGATAGCATATTGAGTGACGGTGGAAAAGATATTGGTATTTGTATCGGGGAAGGAAACCACGTAGCAATGGTATTGGAGTGAGTTCTAGACTCTTCTGGTTTAAGATGCTTAAAAGGATAAACATTTTCGACAAACTTTACATGTCTAGACACATAGACTCTTGAAGTGTTGGGATCAAGACAAAAATAAGCACTTTGAGTATTCGAATAACCTAAGAACACACATGGTTTAGAGTTGGACTCTAGCTTGTGAGAGTTATATGGTTTTAACCATGGATAACAGAGGCATTCAAATATCTTAAGTTTGGTATAATTGGGTGGCGATTTAAAAAGTTTTTCGTATGGGATTTGAAGGTGTATAGTTGGTGTTGGCATCCTATTTATCAAGTAAACGGTTGTTGCAAAAGCATGTGTCCAATAAGATAATGGAATAGCGGCATGGGTTAAGAGTACCAAACCAGTTTCTACAATGTCTAGATGTCTTCGTTCGGACATGCCGTTGTGTTCAGGAGTGTGTGGTGGAGTGGTAAAATGAGCTATGCCGTTCATGGATAGAAAATTGGTTAGAGCCATAAATTCACCACAATGATCAGAATATAATATTTTGATGGTATGATCATAGTGCTTTTCAACAATGGCTTTGAACTTGATAAATATTACTTTCATGTTAGATTTATGTTTTAGTGGATAAAACCATATGTACCTTGTATATTGATCCACAAATATGACATAATATTTATAATTATCAATGGAAACCACAAGCGATGTCCAAACATCACTGTAAATGACTTCAAGAGGATGGGACAATTTTATTGTTGACTGTGAAAAGGACAATTTGTGACCTTTATTTGTTAGACATGCATTACAATCAAAAGAAGAAGATGTTAAACTCAATTTATTGGAAAAGATAATTTGCTTAAGAATAGAAGCAGATGGGTGTCCTAGCCTATGATGCCAATCATGAGAAGTAGTTTTGATACTGGAAAAGGCAAGAATGGGACTGGAAAGTGGCCACTCATATACGCCATCTTTAGTTTGGCCCCTTAACAGTGTGTTCCCTGTGCTGAGATCCTTCACAGAAAAAGTATTAGGTAAGAACTCAATAGCAGCATTATTGGTATTGCAAAATTGATGAATTGAAATAAGATTTCGTTTCATGCTTGGTACACAGAGAACATTATTTAGTTTAAAATTTTTATGAGGAGAGGTAAGAGTGGTTGAACCAGTGTGAGTTATCTGTAACTCAGTGCCATCCCCAATCATCATGTCATCGTGTCCGTCATATGGATTGTGCAAACAAAGGTTTTGCATGTCAGATGTGACGTGGTGAGATGCAGCACTGTCAAGAAGCCAATTTTGACTGTTGTGTGTTGCTGTTGCATAATTGGCTTTGGGCTGCCATGGAGTGGTTGTGCTGGTGTTGGTAGGTTGGATTGGTTGCAACTTGTAAGATGGACACTTTTTGGCCGTGTGTCCTTGAATCCTGCAGAGTTGGCAAAAGCCAAGGTAGGGACGTTGCTGTCGATTCAAATTGTTGTTTTGAGATTGTCCTGGATTCCGATTGGTGTTGGTTGAACTTTGGTTGGCATAGTTGTTGCTATTGCGCCAGTTGTTATTGGTGCGAGTTGAAACAGGAGCAGTGATAGGAAAGACAGTTTGTGGTTTGGTGATGTTGAGCGTGGCTTCAAAGTTGAGGAGTTTTTCATGGAGTTCTTTAAAGGAGATCGGAGTATCTCGTGCTTGAACAGCTCTGACTAACTCTTTGTAGTCATCACCAAGTGTCTCTAGGATCTTATCGGTGAGGTCATCGTTATCAAATGGTGACCCAAGTAGAGCCAACTCATCAGCTCTTGCCTTCACATTTTGCAGAAATTCAGTAATTGATTTAGGTCCTTTAGTCATTTGTTTGATTTGATTTTTGACTTGCATGATCCGACCACGTGAGGGTTTGACATGTGTTGGCAAGTGTGGTCCAAGCTTCTTGTGATGTTTTGGTAGTAACAATAAATGGGATTATAGAGGGAGAGATTGATCCAATGATTGCATTTAAAATCAATTGGTCTTGTCGAATCCAGAGAGTATATGCAGGATTTGGGGATGTGGTGTTGTTGGCTGTTACAGTTGCAGAAGGACATGGTTTAGAGCCATCTATATATCCGAGGGGATCATAGCCAATGAAAAGTGTTTGGAGCTGTAACTTCCAAGATAGGTAATTGGTGGTAGTTAATTTGAGAGGAGTTTGAGCTGCAACATTGATCATAATGAGAGTGTTGTTGCGATCATTGGTGTTTCGGATAGTAGTGTTGGAATGATTGCTTGCCATTGAAAAAATGCAGTAGAAAGAGGAAGAAGAGAAAAGAAATATGGAGAGCTTTAATGCTCTGATACCATAATAGAATAAATGATTTTGAGAGAATAAACTGCACACTTTTCCATTGATTGTAAGACTTTATATACAACAATATACGTAACAACTTTGCCTATTTTAAAGAGATAAGATAACAGAACGATATACTTTACATTTGAATTAGTTTGAATGAGTAAACTAGATAGGTCCTATATTATAAGAGGAAAATCTACTGACAATATGAGTGCTGACTTGGATCATATTAAGGCTCACATGGTAAATGGGATTCTGAGAGTCACAGTGCCAAAGCTTGCTGAGAAGAAGAAGATGCAGCCTAAGGTTATTAACATTGATGAAGAGTCTGGTAATTCTTCCAATGAAGATATTAAGGCTACCAAGGCTCAAATGTAATTGATTAAAGAAAGAAGTGATTGCTTTGCTTGATGTGCTATTTGTTTATGATCTTTTCTTGGTTTTGTTGTGAGATGTTTCTATTTGGATGCTTTATTTAATGTACTTTGATGGGTTTTTGAGGAAGGTTGTATGTATTGACAACAATAAAGTGCTTTTTATAAATCCTAGTCCTACAACACTAAAAGAAATTAATACGCTTGGTTTATAGTTAATAAAAATATATTTTTTTTAAAAAAAGGTCTTTTTCTTTGGCACTTAGTATGCGTTTTGAGGGGAAAAAAATTAGATGAACAAACCCCAAACCGTACTCTGATTTTGTGATCGTGATGTTTGTAACATAGGAGGAAGTTGTTTACAGTGTTGGCCAATAGAACCAGAGACAAACCTGGCCATCCGGGCCCCTCATAACTCCACAAATATATATTAGCTCCTACTAGTGGTCTATTTTCGACCCATATATTTATGGAATGTTAGATCGATGTATTAATAATTCATAAATTTAAAAGTGTAATTCTTAATGTAACACTAAGTATATAAAATTTAATTTCAGTTAATTTAAACGCTGGCATGCTCTACCCATACATTAATTATATGATATCCGATTATAAGAAATTTGATGATATTCCAATTTCCTCCAAATAAATGCGTAAAGTAGAATGAAATTTAACTTTTTAAACCTTACTTCAGTTATAGCTCCAAGGATATTACATCGGGTCGTGTTCGTGTCGTGTCAAATTTAGGTCGACTCAAACCTGACTCATTTAATAATCGTGTCAAAATATTAAGACCCAAACCCAACATGGAAAAATAATCGGGTTACCCAATAACCCGCTTAATATTTATATATTAAACAAAAGTTACATCAAATATTTATACTTTGTCATCTATATGTATGCACATACATACATACATCTATACATACATACATAATTTATCAATATTATAAAATATACATACCTACTAAAATATTACACACACTATTGAGGTTTTAATTATATATATGTAAATAATATTATATATCAATATTATAAAATATACATGTCTATCAATATTTTATACATTTACACTATTAAATCTCTAAATGTATTTAAAATTTTATAAATAAAATATTGTGTCTATATTCATCCTTTCAAAGCGGAGAAAGAAAAAATATCCTAATATTTGAGTTTTGATGACAAGAATCAGTAAATTATTTTAAAATAGAAAATATAATCGGGTCATTGATCGGGTAAATGGGTCAAGAATTTTAACCCGAACCCGACCCGGAAAAAAATCGTGTTGACCCGGACCCGACCCATTTAATAATCGTGTTAAATTCGACGATCCATACCCATATATTTGTGTCGTGTTTGTGTCGGGTAATCGGGTCGTGTTAAATTTTACCAGCTCTAAAGGATATACTTCACCCCGACTCACAGAACCTATAAACAAAGCAAAAAGCGGGGAAAAAAAAGTTGTAAATAATAATAATAATTTCCTTAAAAGAATGAAATGAGAAAATTTGATTTATTTTAAATAAACATCACATAATTAATGGACCCATAAGTTTCCGTAAAATTATTATGTATTAAAATTTTTCTTTAATATTATTGATGTTCGACTAGCTCTTGCCTAATAACTTAAATTTTATGGTGTAATTATTTATTTAATATGGTATCAAAATCAAATTCATATATTTGGTTCTCTTATGTAAAACTTGTTTGTTTTTAGGCTTTGGCAATTGATCTTACTATTTCCTTTATTTGGAAATGTGGAAGTGGTTAGGTTAATATATAAATTTATCCAACTCTTAATTCGTCATCTTCTGTGATATTAATGTGTTAACACGAAGATTCATTGTAATTGCAACAATTTTGATGAATCCAAACGTTCAAGAACTGTTAAATTGTATTTATAAATGCTAATAGCAAAGGATCAGAAGCGATTAATTCAAGAAGTTGCTTAAAGTGCATTAAATTAGAGTGTATAAATAATTGTGTAATACAGTCCAGTCTGCATGTGTTTAATTAGCAATCAAAAACCACTTTGCAACACCATTAAAAAAACATTTTAACATTAAATTGCTGAGGAAAGAGGCAACTTAAGCCTATTAACTCGTATTATTAATGCCGATGACACAGCTGGTAATAAAGGCCACTAAAGCTTAAAAGTAATTCATCTGGTGACGATACTTTGCTTAGTTCGCTTTTTGTTTTTAATATTTTTGGGGCTAACGTTTTGCTTATTTTGCTTTTAAAATTCTATTCGCGTTGCTGTGGAATATTGTTTCTCCTTCGATTTTCTGTTTTTGTTGTCATCGGATTTGATGATGGTTTATATGTACGAAGATTATGTAATTAAGTGCTATATATTATGTAATAAAGTGCTTTTGTAACTATATATATATATGTATGTATGTATGTATGTATATAGATATTTCAACAGTTGAGAAAGAGATAGCCATTATACATTACACATTTGCACTCGATAAGAAATCAATTCATTAATATAGCCATTAATACGCCTGGTTTATTGTTAATGAAAATTAAAAAAGAAAAAAAGTTTTTTCTTTGGCCTTTATTATGCATTTAAGAGGAAAAAAATTTATCCCACTCCAATTCATGAAGATATTCTCGTTTCTGTCATATTGATGTGTTAAAATGACGATCCATTGCAGTTGGTGAATTCAAATATTCAGTAACTGATGAAATTGTATTTATAAATTCATACTAATAGCAATTGAAGATTATAATTAATTTTGTAATATGATCAAGCCCTTGTGTGTTTAATTAGCACTCAAAAACCACATTACAATAGGCATTAAAACAACATTATAACGTCATTGCTGATGAGTTCTGGTGAAGATCTTAAGTTAAGGTTACAAAAATCGAAATGTACGTAGCTTCGTTTATTTTTTGTTTTTGATTTTTTTTTGGGGCAAATGCTTGGCTTGGTTTGCTTTTTCGTTTTTGATATTTTATTGGGCTTTATTGTGTGGGATGTTCTTGTTTTCTTTTGATTTTCTGTTTTGGTTGTTATGGGATTTGATGACGATGTACATGTACGAAGATTATGTAATAAAATATTTTTGATAAATTATGGTCGGTTTAGTATTAATTAACCAAAATTAATTTACTTGATAAATTGATATTTGTTAGCATTGTTGTTATACAAACACAACAAAAGAACAACACTAACATACGAATTAATTACTAGAAATTAATCCATTAAGTAATACACATATGTCCTCCGCTGCTAAATAAAGCGAGCGTCTTACTCTACCTAACATTTTTCTTTTTATTAATTTAAAACAGTTTTCAACTGAGATTTGAATTTTAAAATTACAAGCTTGGTTTAGAAGAAAAAAAATTCTAATAATAAAATATTTTACATAAGAAATTATGTAAAGGACAAATATATGTAACCGTACCGCGTAAAAGACAAATATAAGAAACTGAAGTTTCAACAGCTGAGAATGAGATAGGAATAAGAAATTAATTAATAGAGTCCTCCTCCTTTGCTAAATAATGCGAGCCCATTGTTCTTTTTATTTCGAAAACCCATTAATCACCAACACATAATACACACCCAAATAAAAAAAAACTAATAATAGAATATTTAAGTCGTCCTCTGTTCAGTCACCAAAAACCCATTTACAATCTATTTGAACAAGAGGTATATGGGTTAACAAGTGCCAATATTGTCCTCCATCCTTTCTGCACTTCTCTTCTATCAACGGACATCTCCAGATATGTAATAGCAAAAGTGAGGAAGGCAGGCCCTTCTCCGAAAAGTATTTGAGCTTGGGACAATCATAGAGAACCAATTCAGTGAGGTTTTGAAGATCAACAATTGAAGAAGATAGGCGTTCCAGATTTGGAAAATTGTATATCCCCAGAGATGTTAGAGAGGCAGGAAGAGGAAGCGCGGTCCCTAATCTTTTGTCCTCTAGTGGAAATGACACCATGTCGTCATCGCATCGGCTGATTCTGAGTTCTTGCAGAGAGGAGAACCTGTGAAATCCCCGGCCCCGCTCAATCATTGACTTCCAAATCTCCATATTACCCCAAATACAAACTGACTGAAGGTTGGTGGGAAGGCCATCTTCTTCAAGGCTTGGAAGCTCATCTCCTCCTATTATTGTTAATTCTTGAAGAGAGGTCAGATTGTGCAAACCCTTGGGTAAGGCCTCTAGTCTCTCACACTCATAGATCCTGAGCCTCGTGAGTTTCGCACAAGGCAATCCCCGTTGGGCAAAGGACACTAGATTCCCACAATACACTATGCTAATCTCTTGAAGCTGGCGGAGATTATGTAAACCACTCGGTAAAATTTTCAGATTTTCACAAAAACGAACTTTGATTGTTTCAAGAGATGTGTTGTTGTCCAACCTTTCTGCTATTGATTCCAGCTTTGAACAATTCTGAAGACCAAGGGACTTAAGAGACGGAGGTAGATTGCCAACTTCAAGGGACTCAAGCGTGGCAGGTAACTCATTTTTTGAAAACATACATGTCAGTGATGGACAGCTGCTAATACGCAACTGCTCAAGAAGAGATGAGGTGTACCTTCTATTGCTGCTGCTGCTGCTACTCTGGACGCCCTCTTCCACTGTCAAAGTCCTTATATTATCCAACCAGCGGATCTCCAACTGCTTGAGGCTCGGTGGTAGCTGGACTCCAGCAATATATGTCAACGACTGGCAATGCCTAATCTCCAAGATCTCGAGAGATGAATTGGTGTCGCACATCCATGCCTCTGGTAATGATTTCAGTGCATCACAATAGCTAATCTCAATTGTCTTCAACTTGGAAGGCAGAGCAACCTCAGGAAAGGAAACAAGGGAACTGCACTTGTAGATTTCTATCTCTCTCAAGGAACTGAGGCTGAGAGATGATTGTGGCAGCTTCACAAGGCCTTCGCAATATCTCAATCTTAGATATTCGAGTCTGCATGACAACTCGCAGAGCTGCTGTTGTTGGCCTTTCTCTTCCTCCGCCACCAAGGATTGAAGTTTGGGACACCGTCTAATCGTCAGTCTTCTGAGAGAGCAAATGTCTTGCAGTAATTCGTTATGACTCTTCCATATATATGTCTGCTCTTTCATTTCATTTATCTTCAATTCGTTCAATTTTGGCAGTCGCGGCTTTAATGGCCCTGCGAGAAACACTTGATTTGATCTATCTCTACAAACCACTGAATTCTGTGAGCCGAGACGATCAGTTGCACTTCTCCACACAACCTTTTTACATCCACCAATCTGTAATTTGCAAAGAGCTGGAAGACTCGAAACTGAAACTGACAATTCTTCACATCCTTGAACAACAAGCATCTCCAATACAGGAAGGTTCTCTGGAAATGTTCCTTGCAGCTTAGAACATCTTAAAATGTGAAGCTCTCTCAATTTAGGAAACCGTTCAACTCCCTGACAGGATCCATGAGGAATCCAGTCTTCCCATCCTTGCATGTCTTCAAAATGAAGAGTCTCCAAGCATGGAAAAGGAATTGGAGTATCATTCCCATAGAACTCTGAACCCAACCTCTTTACACTAGTCATTCCACATACTGCAAGATGCTTTAGAGAGGGTAGCTGCCCGACTGACGGCAGGGTAGGACACATGCCACAATATTCAAATTTAAGTGTTACTAAATTTGACAATGAGGAATTTCCTAACCATGCTGAAAAATCTGTGCCTCCATAGCTGCTGATACAAAATTGTTCCAGATTTTTATGGGGTTTTAGCATGTCAAGCACGCCCTCTTCAGCTTCTGCCTCCCTTGAAGATGAACCATTAGTATTGCGAGTCCATCGAAGCCATAATTCTTTAAGATTCTCCTTTCTATCCAATTGTGCGTCCTCGGCATCAATAATGTGTTTTACATTCTCCAAATTTGAAATGCAAAGTGTCCCCCCAAGTTGCGTCAAGGACTTTAGCTCTCGTAAACCGGAACCACTGCCTTGTCCCACAACAAAATTACACAACGTCTGAAGACTAGTCAACCTACCAATTCCTACTGGCATTTCCTCCAACGACTTCGTATTTGAATTCTTAAGATGATGCAATTTGGCGACGTTTCCCATGTCTGCACACAACTTCTTCAGCCGATCACAATCTTCCAACAAAAGACTACGCAAATTGTAAAGCTTGTTGACTGATTCAGGCAGAGTTCTAATCTCAGTTCTAGACAGGTTAAGGTACCTTAAATACCTCAAATCACCAATTGAATCCGGCAGCTCAGGGATGCAGTATCCACGCAACGAGAAGACCCTCAAGCGTCGGAGTTTGAGCAACTTAGGAAGAATGCTAGGAGCCAAGAAGCCAGGCGAACTTTTTGTCAACATTACTGGTAAAAAAGTTCTCAAATGCTGGATATCATACAAGTCCCCAAACCTTTTACCTCCATCAAAATATTCAGGAATGTATGATAGATGACGAAGATTTTCGGAAAAACTTTGCTGCTTGTTAACCTCTGAGGTATACTCCATTGTGAAGTACATCTCCCCCGCAGCCCAACGGGCAAGGTCATTGATAAGATCGTGCATCACAAATCGTGATGTACTGTTGCTTGATTGCTGGAAAAAAGATCTTGAACGTAGCTCTTGAAAGAACTTTCGACCTAGAACTTCGTTAGGATTCCCACTCTCTTTATGAACCAAGAAACCCGAAGCACTCCATAAGAAAATTATCTCCTCCTCTTCAAATTCATAATCCTTCGGAAACAACGAGCAGTATGCAAAGCATTGTTTCAAAATTGGAGGAAGATAATAATAGCTAACTGCAAGAGCTGGTATAATGGGAGATCTATCTTCTGGTAATTCCCATATCTTGCTACTGAGCACATCTTCCCACACACCTCTGTCATGTTCTCCACATAAAAGTCCACCCAGTGTTTTTGCTGCCAAGGGCAAGCCATTGCATTTGATCACTATCTTCTTGCCAATGTCCTCCAATGACTTGTGTGAACTGAAATCTCTTGCCCCCAAAGAGTGCTGAGCAAACACAGACAGACAATCCTCAGTTGACAAGTTTTTCAATTCATAAGCTTGATCCGGCCTCATGATTTTTGCAACCTGTTGATTGCGAGTAGTGACAACAATCTTACTTCCCTGTGAGCCAGCTTCAAACGGACGGCTCATGTCAACCCAGTCATTGTAATTCTCATTCCAAACGTCGTCTAAAACGAGCAAAAATTTCTTTTGAGATAACTTCTTCTTCAGCTCCTCTTGAAGCAAATTTAAATCACTGTCATCAATAGTCTGCTTGGAAACGGATCTTAGAATTGTTTTTGTTAGCCCCTTAACGTCGAAATCCTCAGAGACACAAGTCCATGCCTTGAGATCAAAATGATCCTGCACTCGCTTATCATTGTAGACAAGCTGAGCAAGAGTAGTTTTGCCCAGGCCGCCCATACCTATAATAGGAATAACAGAGAATCCACCATCGTTGCTTAAATCATCCCTCAACAGCAGTTCAACAACATCCTTCTTTTCTGTTTCCCTGCCATATACTTTGGCTTCTGTCACTAAAGAGGTTGTCTCTAGCCTTTGACTGGCTTTTTTGGACCCTCCAGCTGAACTTTCTTTCAAATCTAGCAAGTTTTTCTGTGTCACAATTTCTTGAAATCTGCTGTTGATCTCTTTGATTTTGGACATCAAGCCATAATCGAACTGAATCGATTGTGGAGTAAAAGTGGTGCAGCAAGCAGGAATGAGCTTCCGAAACTTACTTGTTCTGGTACGACTGCTACTGGGTTGATCATGAGCAGCAGCTGGTTCTCCATTTCCAAGCAGCGACATCCTCCGGAAAGCCTCAGTTTGAAACTCATCCAACATGTCTTCAACATCATAAGCCAAGTTCTGAAGCTTGCCAAGCCACTTCTTCACAGACCGATTAGTCGTCTTCTTCTCCTCAGCATCATCAAGCACGGCCTTGATCGTTTCCAACATATTCTCCCACTTCATTAGATCGTCTTGGATCTTCTCTTGGCGTGCAAAAAACAGAATCCCGTCTGAAGCTAACTTATTGACCAGCAAATCAACGGACGCCGTAAGGATTGCCTCTCCGATGATTGACATTTTTTTCTTTTTTTTTTTTGGGCAAAGGAAGAAAGGAGCAGAATGAGAACATTGAACGGGTGAGAAAATGGACAATCAAGCAGAATGAGTTTGTGATTGTGAAGGGTCTGGCCCAGCTAGAAATCACGCGTTTATACTTTATTGACCAATGACTAATAATTTGGCAATTCACCCATCACCGCCACTTGGTGAGCAACATAAAACGTGGCAAGTCTCCCCACCTGTTGTTCCTTGGATCTAAGAAAATAAAAAACAGAGCCGTAATTAATGAAAGAATTTTAAAAATAATGATAAGAAAAAAACATGTAAAATAATATGGCAATTCACTCATCACCACCAGGCAAGCAAAATGAAAATGCTTAGTAATTAAGTGTCAAGGGTCACGCAAAATAGGACATAAAACGTGGCAAGTCTCCCCACTTGTTGTTCCTTGCAGCCAAGAAAAGAAAAAACAGAGCCGTAATTAGTGACAGAATTTTAAAAATAATAATAAGAGAAAAACCTACACATTTTCGACTTAAGAGTAGAACTCTAATTAATGCTAAAATTTACTCAGCTAACATTTTCAAAATATTGTTCTTTATAATTTTCAAAACCATAATTAAGATTCATCTCAAATGTTTGAAGAGAGTCTATCAATTCTTCTACGCTAAGAATATCAAAATTCTTGTTTTTTCTTCAAACGTTGAATAATGAAAAAAAATGTTGAATATAGAGGAAAATAGAATGCATCCATCTTCGCTGTAGAAGTCTTCTACTTATAAAAGCAAGTTAGAATAAACGATTTTAATCCGAGCCAAGAATCTTGCCTTTACTCATTAAGCAAACTTATTAGTGTGGGTCTATTTAAAATGTTAAGAAAATTTATATCCCTTTTTCGAAGTGAATTTTCATTTTCCATTTCTCATTAAGTAAAACCCACCGCAAAAGTGACACGAAAAAACAGAGTCCACTACAAATATAAAATCGAAGGAGCTCACGATCATACCTTTGCTTTACATACTAAATTAAATAAAATCCGAGGCAATCCAAGCCAACAATCTTGCCTTTACTTAACATATTAATTAGGCACTACTTCGGAGAGAATACGAAAGCAAGGAACCCTTTTATTAATCTTAAATGTTAGGAATATAATTAGCTTGGAATAAAGCTACGTTATTCTCCTCTGACCGTCTTTTCAGTTTCATTTCAAAAGTTTGAAGAGAGTTTATCAATTCTTCTACTTATAAAAGCAAGCTAAATTAAAAGATTTTAATCTCTCTTCTTATTACTATAAGTGCACTGCATTTTTTTATAATCAACAATGTCAATTTGTAGTGTAATATTATATTCATATTCCTATCACGTTGAAATAAGGTAAAATGAAATTTTAAATAACACAAATTCGACTCGTTTGTTAAAGGTATATACTTAATAAGCTAATAACATAATTAACATAACGCTATTATTACACTAAATGAAATAAAAGACGGTACCCTCCACCAATAATTACATTAGCAAGCTTCGCATGCTCATGTTTAAGGAACCGGACATTGGTGAATTAATCAAGGATATGAAACAATTTCAAAAAACAAATGGATACTATACATTTTCTTTTTTTAATTGTACAGAAAATGGGACTAATTTTCAAATTCACTTATGAACGAAAGCTATACAAAATAAATTTCCTTTTTATTTTGGAATATTATATGGAATCAAATAACAGTGATTTAAAGAGTGTAAAGTGGTAATTCTCTCATTCTATTTTCTCTCTTTTTTAAAAGGGTTTGGTTGTTTGCAAAATTATTGGTGTGAGGGTCTATTTGATTTTGTTTTCACTTTATTAATTATTTACGAAGCAAACTTGTAATCATTTGTAAAGGGGTCACTAGCATTGGATTATATAAGATGAATTCGTTGGACTTATTAATTTCGATGAAAATATAGCGTTATTAAGTTGTCAATTCATTAACTTGAGCTACTAATATTTACTAATTGTGGTGATTGTCACAATTTTCAATTGAGAATGAAGTGTATGAAAAAATAATTTTTTTAGATTTTTAATTCCTATCATTTAATTTCCCTCTGTTTTGATTATTGACGTGTTAAAAGCTTGTAGAATATCATGAAATGCTTGTATCTCACCTCACAAATTGACAAATATTGGTTGGTTTCTCCAAAGGCTGCCATGACGAATTGAAAGTAAAAACAACCACCATTGAAAATTAATTTTAAAAATATTTTTTAATTGAAATTTTTTAATTGAAATTTTTTAAAAGAAAAATAAAGCAAATTAGATTACAGATATCAATCTTAATATTTTGTTGATGAAGATTAATTAATTAATCCCAGTACTTTCTTAATTTTGTGTTGTGCACCGCATTGGCCACTTTTGATTGTGTTGCATATTTGTTAATTCAAAGAAATAGAACTTTTGTATGGATCAAACTTATTTTATTAGTATTATTCATCATGAGTTATTAACATTTACATGGTTAATGTCATCGAAATCAAGCGATTGTTATCTACAAAAAGAGAATTGCTAGAAATTTTGTTAGTCCCGTTGCAACAATATATTGTTATAAATTGCATTTTTTCCAATATAACAAATATAATAAAATCTCAATAAAGTAATAGCTTTGGGACCATAAAAAAATTTATTAAAATTTAACAAATATCAATTAATCAGTAAATTAATAAACTATTAATTTATGAAAATATTCATTAGTTTGGAAAAAAATATTATCACGCTTTCAGTATTGATTTACCTTGAGTTAATGTCTATTATGTTTTATTTGTCTATTAGCTTTATCTTGGAAAATTATTTAAGGGTTGGCTGCTTTATATTAACAGAAATAAAATTATTATTTTACGGTTTTGTTTTTCCATGTTAAAGACCGATTAGTCGTCTTCTTCTCCTCAGCATCATCAAGCACCGCCTTGATCATCTCCAACATATTCTCCCACTTCATCAGATCGCTTTGGTTCTTTTCTTGGCGTGCAAACCACCCTATCCCTTCGAAGCTAACTTTTTGACAAGCAACTCTACGGATAAGAAATTTGAACAGGTGAGAAAACGGATAATTAAGCAGAATGAATTGATTCCAAGTCTCAATTTCCTATTCAACAAACAAGGAACGCACGAGTCATTTTAATTTTCATTCTGAATTTTGAAAGAATCAATTTATTTTACGTGTGCAATTTGTTTATTTAACTTAGGATATCTTTTTCATTCTTTTCTTCAAGCAGATTATAGGGTTGCTCCTCTCATTGATTATATTGAGAACAATGCTTTCTCCTTAATTCCACCAAGAACAACGTCGATGTCACGTGATACTTAAATGTGTAATATTTTCAATTGAAATTAATTGAGTCTGGTAATAATAATAGAGATTTGAGATTTACATCTTGTTGAAATGATTTTAGATTGTTCTGCTATTTGAATGCGCATTATTTTTTTATTTTCAATTAATTGAGTCTCTTTTAAAAGATTATTATTTTTTTTTAGCAAACATCTTAATGCACTTTGCAAATTGAATCCAACAAGGGAAAATTACAGAACTGCAACAGTTTTCAAATTGATTGCATATTAGAAGTAATGTTAATTTATGCCGCAACAGTTCAATGGGCTGGGCACAAGTTTAGGACTTTAGTTGCTCAATTAATGAATCCACCACTCATCAGACTTAGAACTTATATCTACTGAATCAATAAAAATAGTTGATGGAATCAAAACCGAAAGCTTCATTTGATTAATAATGAACTACAGATATTTATTTATAACATCTCTTAGAGTCTGGACAATCACAAAGATATACTAGCAGAAACTATGTTTGAGACACCGTAGTTGCTTAATTAGTGAAATTGTGATCTCATTGCCCCCTTTTTTTGGTTGATTCTATAATTTTATTAGTTGTTCTTATGGTTGTAAACAATATCAATTTCTAATATTAATAAAACTGAATGAATAAAATGCGATGCATTTGCAGGAAAGTTAATAGTTTAAATATGGATAAATCTTGGATGTTGATGGATAGAAGGTCTATAGAATATGAGAACGTGGTAAATGATTTTCTCAAGTTTGCATTACTTTATGCCAGTAATCCTGAGCTTTTGAGATGTCCATGCCAAGCATGTCTTCATTTATAGGCTCAAACAATTAAGAGCACATAAAATGCATGATAGAACACAGAACTCATATTTTAGCAACAATCCTCAGCTCACTGGCCCTTAGTTCAGAATAACAATTCTTATTAGCCAAACATAATTGATTTTTAGTTCTTAGTTCAGAATAACAAATAATTGAAGTCCTGCAGCTTGGCTCTGCCATTCGAAGTAAGCAACGCAGCTGCCCAAAGTCTGCCAAGCCATCAAGACTCCATGTATACTTCAAAGCTACATCAAGACAATACTAAGATACAACATCAATAATAATAACATCAAGAAATGCATGGAGGCCATTACATGTTACACCCACCCCAATAAGAAAAATACAGTCCTAGAAATTTACAAACCCGTGCAGTAGGAACACTAATTAATTTATACAGTTCAATACTCGTTCCTCTGTTTCAAATCCAAATCCACTGGTCTACTATTCATTATGACAATGCATATGCCGATATTGTCTTCCATCCTTTTTCTACCGTTGAATTTAGTGAGGTTTAGACAGGGGTTCCAGATTTGGTAAATCAACAATCACCAGATATGTAGAGCGGCTGGAAGAGGAAGCATGGTTCCTAATCCTAATCTTGATTTAGAGCAGCTTAGGTAACATGTGGCATTCTACATTCTTGCAATGCCATTCTTGTTATGGTAGCGGCATTCTTGGTCATGGCATCACAAGAGGTAATTAATCTTGGTGTGATCAACAGTTTAATGGGTGTACTAAGAAAAATAAAGATAATATAAGGAATGTTGTTGAGGAGTATTTTGATATTTACAAAAGTGTTCAAAGTAAAAATTGATTTCTTAAAACCCATTAGCTTGCACATAATAATGGGGAGAAAATTTTAGACTACGAATAGTCCCACCCATTTAATAATATTCTTCAATCAATTATGTTTACTTCAAAAAAAAACCATCTCTTTATTACTTCCTAACTATTCATATTAATGTGTTAATAATTATGAAGAACCGGTGTAATTTATATGATGTAGGAAGCACTTTAGGCAAAATCATCTGAATCTCAAAATTTCGTGATATTGTGCCAAATGGGAAGTCAAACCAATTCGAGGAACTCTCCTGTTTTTGACTGAAACATACATAATCCGAACAATTTACAATTAAACAAATCGTTCAAAATTTCCTTTAGTCGAACCCCCATTTCCATGGTTTAATAGAATATCATAAAGATGCCCAATACGGTGAAATTAACGTTCAGCTCATGAAGTTGCCGTTATATATATTGAAAAAGAAATTAATAAAAGAAATTGAAAACCAATTGACACTGGATCGATCGTGTAAGATTGTTAGTTGTTAATTATGATGGAAATATACACTTGGTCTATTAATTACCATCTAGCTAATGCATGTGCACTTTCATTTGTGTCAAAACTCAATTTCATTGTGCGAGCATACCACGCCATACGTAGCTCAAAAGTGCAATAACATTGAACATTCAGCTAGCTAGCTTATACTAATTAATTAATTAATACGACTACTAGTTCCTTATGATTAATTAAAAGATAAAATATTTGATAATCACGAAACATTATTCTATCACTAAAGATTAGAGCTTCCTACATTGTTACCCAAACTCTTTTATATCTCCCAAACATTATTAGAGTCCCACATTTGTGGCACATCATTAAGTAAAAATGTGCCAATTAGGAAGAACCAGCTTCTTTGTTCTGTTTTCTTGAATGTGTTGCAATTTTTAAGTATCACTCAAAATTTTAAACCGTCAACACCTGCAGGAAAAATATATATATTCTGTCAGCACTTGCATACGTTGCAATTTTCCATGGATTCCAAATCTTCATATCATGAATTAGCAGGATTCACGTCCGACCAACTCCACGTGGCTAAAGCAAAGGATTAACTTTTGAGAAATTATAAAGAAATTAATACAAGTAAAGTGAGCCTCTTCATTTAATTTGATATAATTGGCTATGGGTGATTTCGATAACGTTTTCAAAGAAGATATAGAACAAAGAATGAAAAATAAGTAATTTGATCAGTCGATGCAAAAAAGGAGCAAGCTTCGTAGTCTGACTAACGGGACATGGCTTGGAGCAAGGATCAATGGAGAAGTTTGAGGTTTATGAAATATTGGGAAAATAGACAAATAATAAAGCCACTACAAGTTAAGCAGATCAAATAAACAGAACAGAGGAAATAAGTGAAAAACAGACATTCACACACACATTGTATGTGTGTAATGGGATGTCACAGGCCCTAACAGATAAAGCTGTACATCAGTCCCAAATCTAAAGTGAAAAACAGTAGCTAGAACAGAATCTTTGTTTTGATGTCTTAGTTTATAAGCTCAAACAATTGATAGTATAGAAAATGCAGGATAGAACAGAGAACTCATATTTTAGCAATAATCCTAAGCTCACCGGCCCTTAGTTCAGACTGGCAGTTCTTATAAGTCAAAGAATCAAATTGACTTTTAGTTGTATATAAGTAGAGCACTAGATCAACATATAATTGAAGACTTGCTTGGCTGTGGAACCATAGGAAGGCAATTCGTGAACAGCCTTGATATTTCATTTGGTTTTATTTAATTCTTTGTAAAGCTGTCTTGTGTGTAAAATTTTTGTTACATGAAATCAGTAGGTGAAGAGAATTTTTAAAAGCAAACATTAAAGTCACGATCAAAGGGACGAAATCAGTATAAATATTGATTGTCTCAAGTTAGATTATACAAAGATGAAATAATGCTAATCTAAAAAATTCGATGATTATAATTTGATTTCCATTATATTAATTATATTCAATCATGCTCTTTAAATGAAGAACACTCTAGCATTTATATACACTCAGCTTATGAAATTAATTACAAAACGATCTTTGAGAAAGTCTGATGAAAAGAGTACAAACTTAGACGTCCCCATCGAATTGTGTATTGTGTCATCGTTGAGCTCTTAGAAGGATTCAGCTGCTGAGGAGAAGATATAATCTATTTTTGTGTGAGAAGCTATGTACTCTCCTTTTTTGGTGTTTCTCTTGGTAGTTGTCGGACAAACTGTAATGTGAATTTCTATCTAATGGGTATTGTTTTAGTTAGTTTGGGATTGTTGATTTATATATGATGTTTGGCATCTGAAATTCAGATGATGATAATCTTGGCAGTACTTCTGTCAAATTTTCTTGTGTTGTTGTTGGTTTAATAAAATATCACAAAGGTGCAAAATACAGTAAAGTTAACATCGAGCTCATGAGATTGCCATTAGATATATTGAAAAAGAAATTGACACAAGAAACTGAAAATTAGTTGTTAATTATGAAGGGAATATAATCTTGGTATTTCAATTATATCATTTGCACTAATCTTATTTGGGTCTATCACTGAAAAGCAGAGTTGTTTGATTGAATAGTGTCATATTACGTCACAGCAATCACAGAAACTTGCCCAAAAGTGCATGAGCATAGAACATTCAGCTAATTTATACTAATTAATTAATAATACTAACAAAAGAAGTTGGATCTCGTCTTCTCTTGGATATATCCGATGACTTTGAGCTCTCCAGCCTCCCAGCCGGAAATGTTCTTCCTTCACATTTGGTGATTGTTTTTCATTATTGCGGCTACTTGACTCAAATATGCTATTGCAAGAGGAGATTTCTATTTTGTCTGATTTAAGCCATAAGACGGGTTTCAAGGTTCATTCTGATTGGTTATCTGTTAGCTTTTTTTTTTTTGTTTTAAGAACTTCTTATTTACGGAAGCAAAATTCTCCTTTCCAGGATGATCTAGATTTAGAAGTTGCTTTTTTCATATCAGACGAAGAGGCCATCTTTAAGGCCTTGTCTAAGATTGTTGAATTTACTAGAAGGGACTACTGCTCTGATTGGTCAAAACTACTATGGCCGTCTTTTTCATGAGCTTCTAATATCGAATCAGTTTTAATGGTATGATATTAAAAAAATCGATTTCATAATTTTATGTAATTTCATAGAAAAGATATAATTGATTTGAGTTAGTTTAAAGTATAAAGAAAGAGAGATGGGGACTGATGTCGATTTGGCATGTGATGCGTAATAATAGACACCAATTAGTAATCATGTAAAAGTGAAATATATATTTGCTGAAAAATTTTTGGCAATAAAATGATGCTTTAAAAAATTAATATTATTTGCAAGAAAGTAATTTGACAATTAAAAGCAAAAGATGTATATGCGACGCTTCGAGCTTATTTTATCACTTCACTAGCCATTTTGTAACAACAACTTTAATAGAAGTTCAATTAATTCTTACCACAGGCTCTAGAGAATGTCGAGAATAGATTTGATTTTTGCATTCCAAAAAATTAGAGATGAGATAAGTTAAAATCAATTACTACTATAGAATGTTAGCTACTATATATAAGCACGTGTCCATTTACTAAATAATTTCCACTTTAAAAAAGAATAAAAGCTAATATCATTGTTAGCAAATTTTATTTATTTATTATCCTTCTTTTTTTTTTTGGCGCTTTTAGTCATAGGCCTAAATAGATAAAGCTAAAAATCAATCCCAAATCTAAAGTGAAAATTTGTGTCTAGAACAGAATCTATGTTTCGATGTCTTTGTTTACAAGCTTAAACATTCATAGTATACAAAATGCATGATAGAGAACAGAACTCATATTTTAGCAATAATCCTCAGCTCACTGGCCGTTAGTTCAGAATGACAATTCTTATTAGTCAAAGAGTCAAAATGATTTTGAGTTGTATATAAAGAGGGCACTAGATCAACAAAGAATTGAAGACTTGCTTTTGCTATTGAACCACGCGATGGCAATTCGAAGACTACAGCTTAGCTCTGCCATTCGAAGTAAGCAATTCAGCTGCCCAAAGACTGCCAAGCCATCAAGACAATACCAAGATACAACATCACGAATCACGTACAGGCCGTCACATATTACATTTGTCCTCTGCTTTAAGAGAGATTTACGAGCCCATGCAGTAGGAGTAATTAATTAATTTATACAGTTCAGTATTCATTCCTCTTCCTTCTGTTTCAAATCCAAATCTAGTGCTCCATCATTTATTATGACGCAAGGTATATGGGTTAGCATGTGTCGATATTGTCCTCCATTCTTTGTGTACCTTTCTTCGAACAAGGGACAACCCGAGATCTCTAATCGCAAAAGAGAGGCAGGCAGGCCCTTCTATGGAAAGTACTTGAGCATGAACGTTGAACATTCGGCTAATTTATATTAATTAATTAACAAAACTATCAGTTCTCACTTCTTGGTACCTGGCAACATCCATCCATAAGAGTGAAACCCCCTTTGATTTTATGTATACAAAATAAATAATACGTGGTTGTCCTCATTCTGCAAATAGAAATCAAAATAATACATTATTGCATGCTGTAAAATAAAATATGTCTATTCTTTGCTATGAAAAGAAAATGCCGACGCTTTAATTTGTTAGAATGAATTGAATAAACTACTTATCAGTAAGTTGTTTTTTTTAGCTTGAGCACAGCTAGGTCATGCTAATATATCTGTTACTGAAGATAACGACAAGGAATTTGTATTTTAAATTTTATCTCTACTAATAATAAATGTTTAAAATCTGCAGCTACTTCAATAATTAAGTTGAGGCCACTCTTGTCTCCAGTTGGATATGAGGAGCCAATTTTAGGGTTGGTGTTAGGTAAGAGATAACCAAACTGCCAATAATATTTTGTTAAAAGGAGAGTCAGAGATGATACAAATAATTAATTTCTTTTTTGGCGATTAGGGTTTAGGAGCCTCCCTAATCACTAGTGGATTGGCACAGCTTCTGTGTTAGCTTTTAAATGACTTGGAAGGGTATGGAGCACTGTCGAGTTGTCCCATGAAATCCAACAATAATATACATAACCCCTTCATGCTAGTGAGAGGTACTTAGTACTTTCAGAATTATTAAGTACTTTTAGAGAAGCATGGGGAAATCATATTAAAAAATGTACTTGCATGAAGAACTATACTTTAATTTCAAAAAATAACACCAATTCACTCCAATAAACAACATAACGAATACATGGTCTAAATTGCAAGTCTTGTTATGATTTTAATTAAAAGAGAAAATGTGAAGGACCTATTATATATAATTGAATGTTATCCTTGATAATTAGACAAAATAGCACTAATGTAGCTAACAAATCCAATCATTGTAATAATCGGATTTTCTTTTTTTAATTATGTCTATTGATGCTAATTTAATCAAGAACACTGAATGCTTGAGTGTTTTTATGTTCAACAACTTTGGCTAAGTTTGAAAAGATCATATTAATTATTAATATAAATAAATAAGCCAACAAGTACATATTACATATATGTGTAGTTGCAATAAATGCATATGTAACAAAGATCATAAAGCTCAGGGCCATTAATTCAACATCACCAAATCAATATCCCAATAATGGTTTGATTACTAATCTAAGCATTAAATGATCAGCAAACTTTATTTGGCCAAATCAAATGCTTCCTTGTTGCCTCCTTGATCTTTTCTTGCCTGGTGATTCCTGAATGTTCTTCTCATTTTGATATGCTGAGTCGTTTGCTGATTATAAATGCTAATCGCCTTAAATTTTCTTAATCTTCTTCTTCATGTGAAATTCTACCTAATGGCTATCCTTTTATCTGGTTTAAATTCTTCTTTTTTCTTTGAATTGTTGATGTCTGATGTTCTTGTCATTCTCACATGTGGCATTCTGCACTCTTGCAATGCCTTTTCTTGTTATGGCAGCAGCATTCTTGGTCATGGCATCACAAGCAAATGCTTTTGAATTGCTTTGTTTGATTTTTGTTTCTGATATTTTTTTTTTGGCATTGTGGGATACTGTTTCTCTTTTGATTTTCTGTCTTTGTTGTTATGGGATTCTGGTATAGTATGCATCAATACACGTATGAGGATGATGTGATAAAGTGCTTTTGATAAATTACCCCAGTCAGTTTACTTCACAAACCAACCATTAATGCGCTAATCCTTCTTATGACCCTTGTACACATTAGAATAAATGCAATTCTATACATACACAAAAATAAATAACTCTCAAGTATATTATTTGATAATCGCAAAAGCAACAATTCACTCCAATAAATCTCATAACACACACGCGGTCTATATTGCAAGTCTTTGTAGAGAAAATATGAAGGACACACAATTGAATTTTTTCTATGATAAAGAACTCTAAACAAATTCATATACGTATTACAGTACCCCTTACAAATTCATTTGTTTCTTCTTTTCCTTTGATCAAGTGCTAATTACAGCCTTGATATTTCATTTGGTTTTAGTTAATTTTCTATAGGGTTGTGTTGTGTGAAATTAATTACAAAACAATCTTTAACGAAGTCTTATGAAAATACCATATTATAACTACAAAGTTAGGCTTCCTAATCAAGCTACTGTTCATCATATTGTGTATTGTGTTACCGGTGAGCTCTTATGTCAATTATGACCAGAAGGCGCCTTGGTTAACTGTGAGTTATGTGCGAACATAAGAGCTGCAAATGAGTTATGTTCTATTTTTATGTGACAAACTATGTGCTCTGTTTTTATGGTCTTTCTCTCTGAAGTTTATTTTGGGATACATTGATAATAAAATTAGAAGTCTACTGAAATGTACAATCAGAAACCTATTGGGGACTTTTTGTCTTTTGATGCAGTTGTAGGGCACAGCTCAAATATTCTTTCCTGATTTAATATTGGAGAAATCCGACTCCCAAGCGGTTCTGTCTGCAGTTGTTGGACAAACTGTAATGTGAATTTCTATCGAATGGGTGTGATAATCCTTGTAGTCAGTTTGGGATTGTTGATATAGATATGATGTTTAGTCTCCAAAATTCAGATGATGATAATCTTGTGAGTACTTTTGTCATATATTCTTTTGTGTTGGTGTTGGGATCTTAATTTTGTATCCAATGTTGAGAACAATATGAACATATTTTAAGTGATATGATGCAAGTTCATGTTTAAGAATCCATTTAATGAAACATTCCAGTGTTTAATAATGAGTAATTGGTTTAAGATTAATACCAAATATTTTAAGTAACATGTGGCATATTCTAGTGAGATCCTCGAACTCAGATTTCTAACTCAAATGGAAATGTTTCGAATTTCTTCATAACATTCTGCTGAACGGTTCTTCTTGTCTTTACACTTTCTTTTGTGAATTTCTCCCAGTTTCTTTTGTAAAGACTTCTGAATAAGCTTCCAGATATTGAGAAACAATCCAATCTAAGCCCATACGTATATCCCCTCACATTTGTATTTAATAAATCTTATTGTTAAATTGTTATCCGAATACAAATGACTAAGACATAAAATCAAGCTTGATGAGTCAAATATCAGGGAAGCCATAGTCAAGGTAACTGGTTTGTGCATCAACAGTGGCTCGTGGACCGGAATTCATGGCTATTTTCGCTTCACGTTTGCACTGGAAGAAAGCGAATTTGAACGAGCTTTGGATTGCATAGCTAAATTCAAAAGCATCGCTCGTGCACGTAGTTAACTAAAAAATGGTATTGTCATTTGTCATGATTTATTTCTATTGCCTGATGATGGCACCCATCACGCCTTAGTTGTCGTGAATTGAGATTATAATATATGATAACACTGATTAGTGTTGTCTCCCATGTGAATTGAGACAAAAATTATTTTCCCAATTGCGCTTTCATTTGAACAATTCCACTGTACTAATAATCATGAAATTGTGTTTTATAATAAGTTACGATTAATTGGGTCAATATTGATACAAAACTATTTTAAATAATTGGGTCAATATTGATAAAATTTTTTTAGGGGAAAAAATTTTATCCCACTCCTAATTCGTCCTTCTGCGATATTAATGTGTTAACACGAAGATTCATTGTAATTGCAACAATTTCCAAACGTTCAATAACTGTTAAATTGTATTTATAAATACTAATAGCGAAGGTACAGAAACGATTAATTCAAGAAGTTGCTTAAAGTGCATTAAATTAGGGAGTATAAATAATTGTGTGATACAGTCCAGCCTTCATCTGCTTATAATTAGCAACCAAAAACCACTTTGCAACACCATTAAAAAAAACATTTTAACATTATTGCTGAGGAAGAGGCAGCTTAGGCTTATTAACTCGTATTATTAATGCTGATGACGCAGCTTAGGCTTAAAATTAGTTCTTCTAGTGACGATGCTTTGCTTAGTTCGCTTTTTGTTTTTAATATGACGATCCATTGCAGTTGGTGAATTCAAATATTCAGTAACTGATGAAATTGTATTTATAAATTCATACTAATAGCAATTGAAGATTATAATTAATTTTTTAATATGGTCAAGCCCTTGTGTGTTTAATTAGCACTCAAAAACCACTTTACAATACGCATTAAAAGAACGCTGATGAGTTCTGGTGAAGATATTAAGTGAAGGCCACAAAAATCGAAATGTACGTAGCTTCGTTTGTTTTTTGTTTTTGATTTTTTTTGGGGCAAATGCTTGGCTTCGTTTGCTTTTTCGTTTTTGATATTTTATTGGGCTTTATTGTGTGGCATGTTCTTGTTTTCTTTTGATTTTCTGTTTTGGTTTTTATGGGATTTGATGACGATGTACATGTACAAAGATTATGTAATAAAATGCTTTTGAGTTTTATGCAAACACAAAAAAAGAAGAACACTAACGTACTAATTAATTACTAATAAGAAGAGAAATATTACACATACGTAACGGTACCGCGGAAGGAAAAAATAAAAGAAACTAAAGTTTATTTCAACAACTAAGAATGAAATAGGCATAAGAAATTAACCCGTTAATTAATTAATTAATACGGTCCCTCGCTACTAAATAATGCGAGCCCATTGTTCTTTTTATTTCGAAAACCCATTAATCACCAACACATAATACACGCCCAAATTAAAAAAAAAAAACTAATAACAAAATATTTCAGGCGTCCTCTGTTTAGTATTGTCCTATTTCAACACGCGATATATGGGTTAACAAGTCCCAATATTGTCCTCCATCCTTTCTGCACTTCTCTTCCAACAACGGACAACCATAGACCTGTAATTGCAAAAGTGAGGAAGGCAGGCCCTTCTCCGGAAAGTATTTGAGCTTGCGACAATTCGAGAGTGTCAATTTAGTGAGGTTTTGAAGATCAACAATTGAAGAAGATAGGCGTTCCAGATTTGGAAATCCAGAAATCCCCAGAGTTGTTAGAGAGGCAGGAAGAGGAAGCGCGGTCCCTAATCTTTTGTCCTCTAGTGGAAATGACACCATGTCGTCATCGCATCCTCCGATTTTAAGATGTCGCAGAGAGGAGAATTTGTGAAATCCCCGGCCCCGCTCAATCATTGAATTCCAAATCTCCATAAGGTCACCTCCTATTATTGTTAATTGTTGAAGAGAGGTCAGATTGTGCAATCCCTTGGGTAAGGCCTCCAGTCTCTCACACCCATAGATCCCGAGCTTACTCAGTTTCGCACAAGGCAATCCCTCTTCGGGAAAGGACACCAGATTTTCACATTTCCATATTTCGATCTCTTGAAGCTGGCGGAGATTATGTAAACCACTCGGTAAAATTTTCAGATTTCCACAATCATAAATGTTGATTGTTTCAAGAGATGTGTTGTTGTCCAACCTTTCTGCTATTGACTTCAGCTTTGAACATCCATAAACACCAAGGGACTTAAGAGACGGAGGTAGATTGCCAACTTCAAGGGACTCAAGCGTGGTAGGTAACTCGTTTTTTGAAAATATACATGTCAGAGACGGACAATCCTTAATTTCCAACTCCTCGAGAAGAGATGAGGTGTACCTTCTGCCACTGCTACACTGGATGCCCTCTTCCACCGTCAAAGTCCTTATATTATTGCAACGACGGATCTGCAACTTCTTAAGGCTCGATGGTAGCTGGACAGCAGCAATATATGTCAACGAACCGCAATCCTCAATATTCAAGATCTCGAGAGAGGAATCGGCGTCGCACATCCATTCCTCTGGTAATGATTTCAGTGCATCACATTCCCTAATCTCAATTTGTTTCAACTTGGAAGGCAAAGCAACCTCAGGAAAGGAAACAAGGGAGCTGCACTTGTAGATTTCTATCTCTCTCAAGGAACTGAGGCTGAGCGATGATTGTGGCAGCTTCACAAGGCCTTCGCAATATTTCAATCTTAGATATTCGAGTCTGCATGACAACTCGCAGAGCTGCTGTTGTTGGTCTTTTTCTTCCTCCGCCACCAAGGATTGAAGTTTGGGACATCTTGTAATCGTCAGTCTTCTGAGAGAGCAAATGTCTTGCAGTAATTCGTTATGACTCTTCCATATATATGTCTGCTCTTTCATTTCATTTATCTTCAATTCTTCCAATTTTGGCAGTCGCGGCTTTAATGGCCCTGCGAGAAACACTTGATTTGATGTATTTCCACAGACAGCTGAATTTTGTGACTCGAGATCATTAGTGGCACTTCCCCACACAACCTTTTTACATCCACCAATCTGTAATTTGCAAAGAGTTGGAAGACTCGAAACTGAAACTGACAATTCTTCACATCCTTGAACAGCAAGCATCTCTAATGCAGGAAGGTGCTCTGGAAATGTTCCTTGCAGCTTAGAACATCTTAAAATGTAAAGCTCTCTCAATTTAGGAAACCGTTCAACTCCCTGCCTGGATCCATGAGGAATCCAGTCTTCCCATCCTTGCATGTCTTCAAAATGAAGTCTCTCCAAGCATGGAAAAGGAAGTGGAGTATCATTCCCATAGAACTCTGAACCCAACCTCTTTACACTAGTCATTCCACGTACTGCAAGATGCTTTAGAGAGGGTAGTTGCCCGACTGACGGCAGGGTAGGACACATGCCACAATATTCAAATTTTAAGGTCACCAATTTTGAGAATGAGGAATCTCCGAACCAAGTTGGAAATTTTGCACCTCTATAGCCGCTGATACAAAATTGTTCCAAATTTTTATTGGGTTCTAGCATGTCAAGCACGCCCTCTTCAGCTTCTGCCTCCCTTGAAGATGAACCATTAGTATTGCGAGTCCATCGAAGCCATAATTCTTTAAGATTCTCCTTTCTATCCAATTGTGCGTCCTCGGCATCAATAATGTGTTTTACATTCTCCAAATTTGAAATGCAAAGTGTCCCCCCAAGTTGCGTCAAGGACTTTAGCTCTCGTAAACCGGAACCACTACCTTGTCCCACAACAAAATTACACAACGTCTGAAGACTAGTCAACCTACCAATTCCTACTGGCATTTCCTCCAACGACTTCGTATTTGAATTCTTAAGATGATGCAATTTGGCTAGGTTTCCCATGTCTGCACACAACTTCTTCAGCCGATCACAATCTTCCAACAAAAGACTATGCAAATTGTAAAGCTTGTTGACTGATTCAGGCAGAGTTCTAATCTCAGTTCTAGACAGGTTAAGGTACCTTAAATACCTCAAATCACCAATTGAATCCGGCAGCTCAGGGATGCGGTATCCACGCAAAGAGAAGACCCTCAAGCGTCGGAGTTTGAGCAACTTAGGAAGAATGCTAGGAGCCAAGTAGCCAGGCGAACTTTTTGTCAACATCACTGGTAAAAAAGTTCTCAAATGCTGGATATCATACAAGTCCCCATACCTTTTACCGCCATCAAAATATTCAGGAATGTATGATAGATGACGAAGATTTTCGGAAAAACCTTGCTGCTTGTAAATTGCTGAGGTATACTCCATTGTGAAGTATATCTCCCCCGCAGCCCAACGGGCAAGGTCATTGATAAGATCGTGCATCACAAATCGTGATGTATTGTCGCTTGATTGCTGGAAAAAAGATCTTGAACGTAGCTCTTGAAAGAACTTTCGACCTAGATCTTCGTTGGGATTCCCACTCTCTTTATGATCCAAGAAACCCGAAGCACTCCATAATAAAATTATCTCCTCCTCTTCAAATTCATAATCCTTCGGAAACAACGAGCAGTATGCAAAGCATTGTTTCAAAATTGGAGGAAGATAATAATAGCTCACTGCAAGAGCTGGTATAATGGGACATCTATCTTCTGGTAATTCCCATATCTTGCTACTGAGCACATCTTCCCACACACCTCTGTCATGTTCTCCACATAAAAGTCCACCCAGTGTTTTTGCTGCCAAGGGCAAGCCGTTGCATTTGATCACTATCTTCTTGCCAATGTCCTCCAATGACTTGTGTGAACTGAAATCTCTTGCCCCCAAAGAGTGCTGAGCAAACACAGACAGACAATCCTCAGTTGACAAGTTTTTCAATTCATAAGCTTGATCCGGCCTCATGATTTTTGCAACCTGTTGATTGCGAGTAGTGACAACAATCTTACTTCCCTGTGCGCCAGCTTCAAACGGACGGCTCATGTCAACCCAGTCATTGTAATTCTCATTCCAAACGTCGTCTAAAACGAGCAAAAATTTCTTTTGAGATAACTTCTTCTTCAGCTCCTCTTGAAGCAAATTTAAATCACTGTCATCAAAAGTCTGCTTGTTAACGGATCTTAGAATTGTTTTTGTTAGCCCCTTAACGTCGAAATCCTCAGAGACACAAGTCCATGCCTTGAGATCAAAATGATCCTGCACTCGCTCATCATTGTAGACAAGCTGAGCAAGAGTGGTTTTGCCCAGGCCGCCCATACCTATAATAGGAATAACAGAGAATCCACCATCGTTGCGTAAATCATCCCTCAACAGCAGTTGAACAACATCCTGCTTTTCTGTTTCCCTGCCATATACTTTGGCTTCAGTCACTAAAGAGGTTGTCTCCAGCCTTTGACTGGCTTTTTTGGACCCTCCAGCTGAACTTTCTTTCAAATCTAGCAAGTTTTTCTGTGTCACAATTTCTTGAAATCTGCTGTTGATCTCTTTGATTTTGGACATCAAGCCATAATCGAACTGAATCGATTGTGGAGTAAAAGTGGTGCAGCAAGTAGAAACGAGCTTCCGAAACTTATTTGTTCTTGTACGACTGCTACTAGGTTGATCAAGAGCAGCAGCTGGATCTCCATTTCCAAGCAGCAACTTCCTCCGGAAAGCCTCAGTTTGAAACTCATCCAGCAAGTCTTCAAAATCAAAAACCAAGTTCTGAAGCTCGCCAAGCCACAACTTCACAGACTGATCAGTCTTCTTCTCCTCAGCATCAGCAAGCACCGCCTTGATCATGACCAACATATTCTTCCACTTCTTTAGGTCGGCTTGGATCTTCTCTTGGCGTGCAAAAAACAGAATCCCCTCTGAAGCTAACTTATTGACCAGAAAATCAACGGACGCCGTTAGGATTGCCTCTCCGATGAATGACATTTTTTTTCTTCTTCTTTTTCTTTTTTTTGGTTTTGCAAAGAAAGAAAGGAGCAGAATTATGGGGAAAATGGAACAGGTGAGAAAATGGATAATTAAGCAGAATGAGTTTGTGATTGTGAAGGGTCTGGCCCAGCTAGAAATCACGCGCTTGTACTTTATTGGCCAATGACTAATAATTTGGCAATTCACTCATCAGTCATCACCACCTCTTGGCGAGCAAAATGAAAATGCTTAGTAATTAATGAGTGTCAAGGGTCACGCAAAATGCGACGTAAAACGTGGCAAGTCTCCCCACTTGTTGTTCCTTGCAGCTAAGAAAAGAAAAAACAGAGCCGTAATTAGTTACAGAATTTTAAAAATAATAATAAGAGAAAAACCTACACATTTTCGACTTAGAGTAGAACCCTAATTAATGCTAAAATTTACTCAGCTAACATTTTCAAAATATTGTTCTTTATAATTTTCAAAACCATAATTAAGATTCATCTCAAATATTTGAAGAGAGCCTATCAATTCTTTTACGTTAATAATATCAAAATTCTTGTTTTTTCTTCAAACGTTGAATAAAAAAAAATGTTGAATATGGAGGAAAATAGAATGCATCCATTAGAAGTCTTCTACTTATAAAAGCAAGTTAGAATAAATGATTTTAATCTCTCTTTTTATTCCAGTAAGTGCACTACATTTTTTTTTTGTTTTAATCTCAATGTGAAGTCGTATCATAATGTTATGTTAATGTTATATTCATGTTGGAAAACGAAATTTTAGATAAAACAAATTCGACTCATTTGTTGGAGGTATATATTTAGTAGGTTACTAAGAGCATCACTAAAACACTCTTCAAATAAGGTTTTATTACTTATTTGAAGAACCACGTCAATTTTTAAACCTCCAAAAGATACTCCAATTAAGATTTTTCAAATAAGAATGAATTATCTATCTTTAAATTTGGAGAGTTAATTTCTCTTTCTTCAATTTACATTTTATTATTTTTCATTGAAGAAAGAGAGAGAAGTGTTTTAATTACTATTGACTGTTCATTTAAAAAAATTAATTATATGATTAAAATAATATTAACTTATTTTGTGAAAAACTGAGTAATTGTGAAATATAAATGACAATTTATTTAAACGTCAAATAATTGTGACGTTTTATCAAATAGATGATAAATATATATTACATATTTATTGAATAATTATCATTTACCTTTTCCTTTTATTGACTTGAGAAAAAAAAAACAAAAACATTGACTATACTGCTTTGTTGTCGTTCTTAGAACAGATTTTAGTTTCTTTTGAGAAAATTCAAACTCATTCCCATTACTTTCTTTTCAATAATCACCTCTCAGTTTTTCATCAATCACTCAATTCCGAATTTCATCTCCATTCTCTTTCGAAGAAGAACGCACGAAGAATTTTAGCTTGCTTTCGCTGCTTCTCGAATATTGGGTATTGTTTCCTTTAATTTAGATATTTTTTTTTATATCTCCCTTTCTAGTTTGATAATTTAGGGTTTTACTTGAATTAATTGTATTTTTAATCAACCAAGGTTGATTTAATTGATTCTAAGTCTCAATTTCCTGTTCAACAAACAAGGAAGGCACAAATAATTTTCATTTTCATACTTAATTTTGAAAGAATCAATGTATTTTATCTTTGGTTAGTACACTTCTGTTCAATTTTTGTTTATTTAACTTAAGATATCTTTTCTTTCTTTTCTTCAAGCAGATTATAGATTATATTGAGAACAGAGCTTTCTCCTTAATTCCGCCAAGAGCAACGTTGATTTCAGGTGATAATTGAAATTGGATTACTATCAGTCTACCAAATACGGAGAAATAAAAGTAAACAATTTTTATTTTTCTCTATTGCCTGCAGGGCAAGACAAAATAAATTAAATGATATCGGAAGCAAATTATTAATTCGTATCCACGAAAACGGATAGCTATCGAATTTAATTATGATTTAATCTAGAAGTTTGTAGCCAACCATCTTCCCAAGTTCCAAGTTGATGATCTCTTACGAATTTTTAATCAATTCCCATGTGGAGAGACTGAAAAGTTTTTGCTCTATCTAAATTTATTTTGCTATTTATAGTAGCAAACTAAAATCAAATACATCGTGAGACTGATTTTGAAACCTGATAGAAGAGAGCTCTCCAAGGACCAATTTGAAGCTCAACGTTTCAAACGAGTGAAGACAAGAGGGTGCCAATTCATTATAACTAACTAGGCAACTTTTGTTGAGCTTTTTAAGTATCAAGCCATTAAGCAATTGTCCTGTTAATTAATTACTCTTCTCCTTCTTATCTATAATCTATCATATATATGAAGAAACTTGTGTGTATTGTATTATGGGGATAATAAAAGGTTTAAAAATAAATAAATAAAAAACGAAAGTTCATTTATTCGTCCAAAGATGGGAGAGTGAATAAACTCGCTATAGCCATTGAAAAAATCACATCACCGGCAAACCCCGTAGCTGCAGGGACTCCATCATGAATTTCCATCTTATATGAACTTGGAAATAAATAATCGGCTTATAATCTTCTTCTATTCTGCAAAACAAATTAATATCATGCACAACCTAATATATAATCAATAGTTTATATATATATAAAGAATCCGTTTACATTTTCTTCTCTAGAATTGCACTTCTGATTGAGAAAAGATAAATCAATTCAGATCTTAGCTTGGTATATATATGCGTGCATGTCAAAAAATACAGAGAAACTTTCAAAAAGATTATTGTGGGATAACATAATCTCCCTATTATGTTGAGATTTCTAAGTGAGAGTTTAAGAATCAGAACCCCGTCTCCAAGACTGACCAAACTACCCTCACTGTATTTTCAATTTTTCCATTTTATCCATCTGTTAAATATTCGATAGAGAAAAACAACAAATCAGATCAATTCACTATGGATGGAGATCACGGTTGCTACTGCCAATACTGTCGCTAAGCACTTGTTGGTAGTCATCGTTGCCGATGCTATTGCCATTCAATGTCAGTCATTGTTGATACGCTGATGATGATGATTATTATTATTGCTACTCTAGTTGTTTTTGCTATTGTTGTTATTATTAATAGAAACCGAAATTTAAAAAATAATAATAACGTAGCTAATAATTTATAACAATCAGCTATTAGTTTATTTTTTATATTTAAAAAATAACGTTACCTTTTGTTTTCCAGATAAACAAAATTTGTTGGGTATGTATTATGTTTCCTTTTACAATGATGAATTAAATTAAAAAAATTATAGTATTTATAATAGGATTATTGAATTCAGTGAGTGGTTAAGTAGTATCAAGAGTAATAATATTCTATTATTAACTTAAACTTAATTATTCACATTAGTCAATTACATTGAAGATTTTTTTATAATAATGTTTTTTATGTGATAATAATATTTTTATTAAAAATTAGACTGATCCGACTAAAATGTATGGTATAAATAACCATACCTTTATTTATTTATTTTATTATTCATTGATAGTAGCTTGTCAACTTGATTCCTGCCCGCATCGGGAAGCACAATCTTTTGTCAGAGATCTGATCCATGTGGGTAGGAATTCAACAACAATATTCAACAGTTGCAAACCCCATAATCTTTTAATTAAATTTCAGCCGTTGGGGAAACTTCAGCCGTCGATCAACTCTGGGGAAACGTCAGCCGTTGATCCATTGTCTCCAGTGCATGCATAACTACGCTGCAATCACCCCACCTTCGTTCTATATATATTATATAGGCATGGATATTACTATATCCAACAAGAAGCAAAAGCAACTTACTTCTGAGGTCTATTACAATTCATCATCAGAAACTAGCAGAGATCTTTTCATTTGAAGAATATGCGAACTCCATGTGCAGGTTTTTAGGCCAACTCTGAATTTCATTTCTAATTTTTATTCTAATATAAACATTTATGAATAAATTTCTCAATATGAATTTTTCATGTAATGAGTGGTTGGAGGGTATCCTTCCTCCAATCCTTATAAGCTTGGTTGATGATGAGAAAGTGAATAATGACAACCTTGATATTCTTGTTGTTCCTCAATATGGGAGAAAGCCTGATTACACTTGTTAAGTGTATGCAATGTTATTTTTTTATGTTATTTTTAATTAAATA
The DNA here is from genome assembly GCA_029633175.1 of Citrus glauca. Taxonomy (NCBI): domain Eukaryota; kingdom Viridiplantae; phylum Streptophyta; class Magnoliopsida; order Sapindales; family Rutaceae; genus Citrus; species Citrus glauca. The sequence continues at coordinate 990,579 of JAQOOD010000005.1, read as the reverse complement.
AAATGATGGATTTTGTTATTACCTGTCAATCATATAAGTGTCAATTTAGTGTTATTAAACTATTAAGATCTCTTGAGCTAAGCAAGAGATTTTTTTAAAAAATTTTGAGTCCATGTAATTTGTCATCTTTAGTAAATAAAATTAACATGTGTTAATGCCCTCATTCCATTACTCCAATAAGAAACATAAAATTGTGCGATAATATCCCATTAATATTCTAATTAACTGTGCTCTCTGTCTTCTTAAACATTAATATTAAACAAACTGTATAAATTAGTTAGCTAATTGTTACGGCTCGCAGGGGAACCGGGACTTTCATAACTAAGATTAACTTCTATGTTTTTCAAATAGCGTGTATCATCAGAAACACTGGCAATAGAATAATTAAGTGAAAAAAATGTTGAGTTGTAACTTGTCTTTCTTTAATTGGTCCAAAATGTTAATAGGAGTCGGGGAATTTATCCTTGTAATCTAGTCAAACATTGATGTAATTATAAATAATTTATGACAAAATTAGAATCGAGGTTAATTGCTGGATTTGTGGAGTACTTTAATTAATTATAAGTACTCTACGGCCCTAGCTTATTATTTTTATCAAACCAATATACCTGGTAAGTCCCTAAAATTAGCACCCTAAAGATAAAAGGTAACTAGGGACAATTAGTCAAGAACACTAAGCAGGATGCATGTCTGAACGGGACAGATCTAATTTGTACGATACAAATATATTCAATATTTCGATTAACCAATTATGATAGTAATTAACAAACATATACATACATATGTATGCATATATAACATCTTGTTAGTATTCTCTATTTTTTTTTTTTTGAGATCCAGTGTTTTCTCTATTTTGATATTTGGCAAAAATAATTTTATAGAAGTAATTTTTTTCCCAATCATTAAGATGAGCTTGTTTGAGTATTTATTGTTATTAATAATAAGGGTAAATACTTGTTTCGTTTCTATATTTTAAGTTAAGCGTTTGAGTTATTTCTATATTTTAAAAAATATTTCAAAATATCCCTATTCTTAATTATATTACTCTCTTACTTTTACTTTTTCTAAACTTTTGCAACAATATCCTTAAATTAAATTACAAAGTTTACACACCCACACACACACAAGCCTTGACTAAGGTCTTAATTAGCAACAACAGACGGGCATATGAATAGTGTTTGGAGCGTCACGAATGTTTCGAGTGCGTATAAAAGAGCAGAAGGTTGATATGGTTTCCTGCTCCAGTTCATTGAGATGGTCTGATGAATTTGTAGGTTTTGTGAAGAAATTCATGATTTTGTAATTTGTTAGTTATTGCTTATACTTCAAAAGCCGGTATATTATATGATGTTGCATTGATAATCCGTACCCAGTGTGCAGTCTCCCTCGATCCTTGTTTGGCAAACAAGTTAAACTATGTCCAAAGAGAGCTCTGCATCATCTTAAATCTAACTTAAGAAGCCTTAACTAATAGCAACACAAGATCGATTACTTATTGGATTTAGAGCGCAGACGAGAGAGAAAAGAAAAAAATAACGAACAAATTTATTTTAAAATTTGATTTAATGTAGAAGTTTGTAGCCAACCATCTTCCCAGGCAAAATCCGAATCTCAATCTTTTTTCACAGAGAAACGCGATCGACGTAGGATATTAAATATCAACTTTCAAGAGCTGCGGGATACTTGAATGTGTATAGTATACTGTATATCATACAAGAACCAAGAACTTACACAAGTGCTAGCTACTTGAATAATTTGGAAGAATATGGAAGCTGCTTTTGCAGATGCTTCAATTTAGGACAAGTTCATGTGAACTCCATTTCTATTTCTTATATAAATAATATATTGCATGTTCTAATTAATTTACACATTCAACTTCATTAATTAATTAGTGAAGCAAACATGTAATGATTTGTAAAGATCACTAGCATTAGATTATTGGGAGGTATTGCGCTTAGTATTCACAATTTTTGTAAGATGAATTTGTAAGACTTATGAATTTTGATGAAAATGTATCGTTATTAAGCTATTATTTAATTTATTAAGTTAATTTGAGGTATTAATATTCACTAATTGTGGTGCTGATTAATTTACTTGTCATTATTTGTAATTAAGAATGAGGTTTAATCAATTTATTGAGGAAAAAAAATAAAGATACTGTTTTTTTAGATTTTAATTCTTAAGATTTAATTTCTCTCTCTTTTGCTTTTTGACGTTCCTAAAAGGACAGTAAAAAGCTTGCTGAATGTCATCAAATACTTGTATATCATCTCACAAAACGTCAATATTTGTTTGGTATTTCATCTCAACGGACGCCGTCAGGATTGCCTCTCCGATGATTGACATTTTTTTTTGTTTTGCAAAGAAAGAAACAGAATTTTGAGTTTTGAAAAGCAAAATGAGAAAATTGTAACAGTAAGTGTGAAGGGTCAAGCAAAATGCGCGTAACAAGTCTTCCACTTGTTGTTTACTTCCGGTCTCCAGTAGAATGAAAAGAAAAAACAGAGCCCACCACCCATTAATAATTTAGCAATTCACCAATCACCAGTCACCACCACTCGTTGCCAGATTCAATAAATATAAAATCGCACGTTCATATTTGTAGGGTCAAGCAACATTAATCCAGCGTCCGGGTAAATGCTGATTGAAGAGGAAAATGGAACGCATATCTACGACGAACCTTCGCTTTACAAATCTTCAAACTCATAGATCAAGTTAAATCAAAACGTTTCTCTCTCTCTCTCTTTTCCTTTCTGCCATAAAATTACTTTATTGATTGAATTAATTTCCATGCTAAAACGAAGACTTAAAAAGTACACTACAATTTTTTATAATAATCCCAATGGTAATTCCGACCGTTACGTTATAATACTGTCGCGTCAAAATAAATTATAATAAAATTTTAACTGAACGTAAACTCGATTCATTTATTAAATAGATATCCTTAATAAAATAACAAGACAATTAATGTGTATCAATGATATAGACACAACTAAAATAACTCTAATGTGAAAACAAGAAAAGTACGAATATTGATGCAAGTGAAGGCACAGCTAGCACACAACATGATGCTAGCTGGCATATTACAACTGCAGTCCATAAAACAGCATGGACTATATCTCTTTAATAAGTCTAAACTTTGGTTGATATTATTATATATAGTTTTTTTTTTCTCCTTGCAACACCATTATGAGCTTTTGTTGACCTTAGCAATGTCGCGGTTCACACATATCCGACAAGATGAAATTCTAAACTAATTAAAACCCAGCGAAAAAGATAATAAAAAGATACTTCTAATTAAACTATCTCCCGTACCTCATCATTCACTCGTGGGCTTATCATATGTTCGCACATGAGCTGTCTTCTTTGGTCAACCCTTTTGTCTTCGCCGTTAATTATAACAAATTAAAGATGTAATTAATAGTGAAAATTGTATGCATTTTGGAAGTTCCATGGCGGTCGGGTCGGCAATTGTTGATTTTAAATTTCATTTAACTAGTAACTTTTGACATAATATTCACTGCCATACATCCTAGTGAAGTCACTTCAATTATTTGAGAGTTAATTAATTATTCCATCGATCGATTTATAATTGATAGAGGACATGGAAGTTGGAATAAAACAATAACCCATAAGAGAAGTGGACAACAATTGAATGCAGCAATGAATTGAACTGAAACTATTTTACATTTCTTAGATGCTTTCCTTTCGAAGATTTATTAGAATATGTTTGGGACTTTTGTGCTTAATTTTTTTTTTAATTTTTGGGCTGAAATTTGACAGCCAAATTGTTTATCATTGACTCTCTCACCATACCTCCTTGCCTTGGTACTTGAGTTGGCATCAAATTTTAAAGTCAGTGTTGTTGGTCAATGGTTGGCTAAAAAAATAAACAGCGGTGTTAGCGTTAGCTGCGTTACATCATAATTGGATTCTTTCAAACGTAAAAACTGGAGCCAGCTTAATTATATTCACTGGTCGCATTCATAAGCTCCAATGCAATGTTTCTAAACATGGAAAATTGTTAATTGTTTGCATCCTGAGAGAGCTTACTGAAAATTGTCTTTCACGATAACAAAGCCGTAAAAATTCCCAAAAAAGAAGGAATTGGATGAAGATTGAAGAAGAAAGAGAATTATTGTAGTATTCTCACAGTCACGGACGTACTCTGACAACTCATAATTTGGGAATAATATCAAATATTATTCGATGCCACTGTGTACGGGAATGCATGCATGATAATGGATTCCAATATGAGCGTATTAAAATCGCACCTCCCGCTGCCAGATTCAATGCATATAAAATCGCACCTCGACTTTGGTAGGGTCAAGCAAGTGAGCAACATGAATCCAGCGTCCGGGTAAATGCTGATTGAAGAGGAAAATGGAACGCATCTACCACGAACCTTCACTTAACAAATCTTCAAACTAAATCAAAACGTCTCTCTCTCTCTTTCTGCCATAAAATTACTTTATTTATTGAATTAATTTCCATGCTAAAACGAAGACTTAAAAAGTACACCACAATTTTTTAATAATTACGCCAAAGTGAAAGCAAAAGCCAGAGGCAGGCCCCACGGCCATGAATAATATTACAAGTATCGAGATTTAATTAGAGTTCACATATTTACAATGTGTCTAGTTTTAGTTGAGAGATAAAGTGATAAACTATTCATTAATAATGAGGTTTTTCTAAATGATTGAATAATGATATTAATTATTGATATTTACAAAATTTCTAAGAAGTGATAGCTAATACGTTGGGGATATGTGTTTGTGCGGAATGGAAAATATAGGGAATAGCAATGAAAATGGTGGAATTAATATGATGAAAAAAGGCAAATAGTAAAAAATTATAACGTACCTTGGCACTTAATTACTAAGCATTTTCATTTTGCTCACCAAGAGGTGGTGATGAGTGAATTGCCAAATTATTAGTCATTGGTCAATAAAGTATAAACGCGTAATTTCTAACTGGGCCAGATTAGGGATGGCATCTATCACTCCATAATAGATATCCACAATATTCATCCAATTAGATTGGATAATATCCATCTAAAAATATTTAGATCTTGAAATGGATATTTTAAAATTATATCCAGATGGATATGGATGAATATGGATAATTATTTTTATCCAATGGATATCTATTTAATCCAACACAAGTTTAAAAAATTTTAATTTTATAAAATTAAAAATATAATAAACAAATAATTGTAAAAATATTATATTAACTAGCAAAAAATTTAAATTACTCTTATATTAAAAATTAAAAATTTCAAAATTATTCTTTAATTTTTAACTTATTTAATATTATTAATAATTATTATTTTATTTATTAATTTAATATTATAAATAGACTTTCACCGAAAGTCGCCGGACCACCACCGGACCACCGTCGGACCTCGCCGGAAGTTCGCCGGACCTCGCCGGAATTTCGCCGGACCGCCGTCGACGCCGGACCACCACCGGACCTCGCCAGACGTTTGCCGGACCGCCATCTTATTTTATTATATATATATATACATATTAATATAAATAATTTAATACTAAATTTAATATTAAAATTTTAACTATTTTATATTTTATTTTTATATAATAAAAATAAAATATCTATGGATATCCATGGATATCCATAGATCTCCATAATTTTATGGATAAAATCCATATCCATATCCAATATTAAATATTGAATATGGATATGGATATATTCATTATGGATAATTATGAATTTGTGTTTATCCATCCATAATTAGATATTTGCCATCCCTAAGCCAGACCCTTCACAATCACAAACTCATTGAATAATTGCAAAAAAATGAAAATTAAAAATCAATGTCCAGCAAAAAGAATCCATATTCATGTGCTGCTTCCTATTCAGTACATCTACCTAGCATTTAAAAAAAAATGGAAGTAGAAATTAAAACTCACTTTTTTAGATATGGCTCTTATATATTATAGGTATCAAGATTTAATTAGAGTTCACATATTTACAATGTGTCTAGTTTTAGTTGAGAGATAAAGTGATAAACTATTCATTAATAATGAGGTTTTTCTAAATGATTGAATAATGATATTAATTATTGATATTTACAAAATTTCTAAGAAGTGATAGCTAATACGTTGGGGATATGTGTTTGTGCGGAATGGAAAACATAGGGAATAGCAATAAAAATGGTGGAATTAATATGATGAAAAAGGTAAACAGTAAAAACTTAATATAAAATTCAAGACACATTACAAATATCACTTTCCTTAAGACATTATTTACTCCCACCAATTGAGTGATGCACACGAGTTAAGCAAATATACCTCTATAAGATAATGAAATGCTTCTTCATTTGCTTACATTGTGCATCGAATAAAATAAATCTAAATATATATGAATGTTGCAAGCTTGCTAAGAATCAATATGTTGATTATGTTGAAAAACAATGTATTGGATATTTGATGCATAAAAAATAGATGTTATTTGATTAAATTCATTTTAGAAAATAGGGCTAAAAAAAGAGTGGTGTAGGATTATCTTATTCATATCTAAAATTTTAAATATATTGATTTATTTATTATGGTGACGTAGTAGTAATTATAAATTAAAAATAAATTTACTATTAAAATAAATAAATTTTACTAATAAAAATAAGGATCATATATCTTTCTTAAATATTAAGAAATAGAGTGAATTTCCTTTTCTTATTATGCAAAACCCACCGCACAAGTGAAAAGAATAAATAGAGCCCACAAAACAGAGCCCACTACAAATATAAAATCGGGGGAGCTCATGATCATGCCTATGCTTTACATACTAAATTAAATAAAAGCAGAACCAAGAATCTTGCATTTGCTTATTAGGCACTATTTCAAATAGAACACGAAAGCAACAAACTCTTTTGTTAATGTTAAATGTTAGGAATATAATTAGCTTGGAATAAAGCTACGTTATTCTCCTCTTACCGTCTCTTCAGGTTCATTTCAAAAGTTTGAAGAGAGTTTATTAATTCTTCTTATAAAAGTAAGCTAAATTAAAAGATTTTAATCTCTCTTCTTATTACTATAAGTGCACTGCATTTTTTTATAATCAATAATGTCAATTTGTAGTGTAATATTATATTCATATTCATGTCGCGTTGAAATAAGGTAAAACGAAATTTTAAATAACACAAATTCGACTCATTTGTTAAAGGTATATAATAAGCTAATAACATAATTAACATAACACTATTATTACATTAAATGAAACAAAAGACGGTACCCTCCACCAATAATTACATTAGCAAGCTTCACATGCTCGTGTTTAAGGAACTGGACATTGGTGAATTAATCAAGGATAAGAAGCAATTTCAAAAAACAAAATGGATACTATACATTTTCTTTTTTTTTTAATTGTACAGAAAGTGGGACTAATTTTCAAATTCACTTATTAACGAAAGCTATACAAAATAAATTTTCTTTTTATTTTGAAACATTCTACGGAATTAAATAACAGTGATTTAAAGAGTGTAAAGTGGTAATTCTCTTATTGTATTTTGTTTTCTCTTTTTTAAAAGGAGATGGTGGAGTTTGGTTGTTTGCAAAATTATTGGTGTGGGATCTATTTGTTTTCAATTTCACTTTATTAATTAATTAGCAAAGCAAACATGTAATCATTTGTAAAGGGGTCAATAGCATCGAATTATATAAGATGAATTCATAAGACTTATTAATTTCGATGAAAATGTAGCGTTATTAAGTTATTAATTCATTAACTTGAGTACCAATATTTCCTAACTGCGGTGATTAATTTATTTAACTTGTCATAATTTTCATTTGAGAATGAACTTCTGTATGAAAAAAGAAATAACTTTTCTTTTTTAAAAATTTTTAATTCTGATTATTTGATTTCACTCTTTTTCGATTATTGACTTGTAAGAGCTTGTTAAATGTCGCAAATGCTTGTATCTCATATCCAAATTGGCATATATCGTTTGGTTTCTTTATAGGCATCCATCACGAATGAAAGTAACAACCCCACCATATATCGAAAATTAATTTTAAGAATTTTTTTTACTTTAAGTCTTTGAAAAGAAAATTTATCGAGATTAGACTAGCGATATACATAAATTCGGTACCAATTTAAAAATGTGAGCATGATTTAATAAGAAAGGATGAGAATTGATCATGTCCCAAAAGACTCAAAATAAAATTATACAAAATTACATGCAGGCATATCATATGTTAATCTTAATTTTTTTGTGGCTGAAAATTAATTAATTAATTCCACTACTTCCTTTATTTAATTGTATGGTGTGTAGCACATAGTGAATTATGTTGCATATTTGTTAATTCAAAGAAATAATACTTTTGTATCCACCAAACTTTATTAATATTCTTCATCATTATGGTTAATGGCTTAGTAAATTTAGGAGTCAGCCAAAATAAAGTATTTTCTATTGCATTAACCTTTATTAATTGCAGAAGTTAAAAAAAATTAAAACGAGTTAAAATAGTTCCAACTCAAAATCAATAGTTTATAACTTAGGGATGTCAAAAATATCCATCCGGACTGAATTCAGATTGGATCTGAGCTAGTTTAGGGATGTGCCGGTCTGGTCTCGGGCATCATTGGAGAAGTCCAATGTCCTCCAAGTCCAAGGTCCGGCCAAGAACTTAAATTTTATAGAAAAATAATAAATATATATTATTGTAAGTAATTACATTTATTTGACTCGTCTATTACATATATTTAAAATTTTAAACATTTATATTTTGTGCCCAGTTTCATTAAAATAAGATTTAAAAATTATAAAATTGTGAAATAAATTTTAAAAATATATACATACATTTAATGTTATAAAATATAAAATCCAACCTTTCTAGGGTGAAATAAAAAGCCTAGCCCAATGTGTCCAAAAAATATGTCTGGGTTGGATCCAGGCATTGCCATACCTGAACTTGACCCTGAGTTTCGCAATTATTCTAGATCGTTATAAATATTTCCAAATTTCAGTCTAATTTACTTGTGTGATGCAAAAATTATCTTTATCACTTCTTTCAAATAAAATACTCATAAATTTCACCTAAATTGTCACCCAAAAAAAGAGAAAAATTGTATAGTTAATTTTTCTACTTCTTTACTCCATTATTCAATGGGAATACAATAAATTAGGAGAAAGGAGAAATTAAGGAGAAAATTAGAGTGCTTGTTCCAATGATAAAAACTCATGCCAATGCTTATTTAAGATGTAAGCATGGCATTCATTAATTTGACCAAAAATAAGCGAATTTATTTATATTTTAATCAAAATCGAGGGATACAAACAGAATTTCCCCACTCCAGATATTTTAATCAAAAGGATGAGAATTGTCATCAAATGCTTGTATCTCATCTCACAAATTGACAATATTTATTTGGTATTTCATCTCAACGGGACGCCGTAAGAATTGCCTCTCCGATGATTGACATTTTTTTTTCTTTTTTTCCCGCACAGAAAGAAACAGACATTTGAGTTTTAAAGCAAAATGAGAAAATTGAGCAAAATGCATGTAGCAAGTCTTCCACTTGTTGTTTATTCCAGTAAAGTGAAAATAAAAACAGAGCCCACCACCCATTGATAATTGGAAAATGATAAAATGAACGAAAGTGCGATGAAGGGACGACAGAAAACGCGCTTCCTCATCTAATTTTGTTTTTGTGGACCAATAATAAATAATAAAATATTTTTTTATGGGACCGACAACAAATAGCAAAATAAAGAATTAAAAAAAAAAGATAGTGTAAAGTAAACGAACGAAAGCGTGAGGAAGGAACGACAGAAAACGCGTTCCCCAATCAAAATTTTCTTTTGTGGGATCGATAATAAATAATAAATTTTTTTTTGGAACCGATTATAAATAGTAAAATAAAGAATAAAAAAATAAAAAAATGGATGGTGAAAACGAACGAAAGCGCGACAAAGGGATAACAGAGAACGCGTTCCTCATCCAATTTTTCTTTTGTAGGACAGATAACAAATAATAAAATATTCTTTTGTGGGACCGACTAAAAATAGTAAAACAAAGAATGACAAAAAGGATAGTGTGCAATTTTTCTTTTAATAAAATTTAGCAATTCACCAATCACCAATCACCAATCACCACCACTTGTTACCGATTCAATGAACTGGACATTAGTGAATTAATCAAGGATAAGAAACAATTTCAAAATATTCTTTTGTTTGTGGCGACAATGCTCGTGTTTAAGAACTGGACATTGGTGAATTAATCAAGGATAAGAAACAATTTTAAAAAATACAATGGATATTATACATTTTCTTTTTTTTTTTAATTGTACAGAAAGTGGGACTAATTTTCAAATATTTTCAAATTCACTTATTAACGAAAGTTATATAAAATAAATTTCCTTTTTATTTTGGAACATTATACGGAATCAAATAACAGTGATTTAAAGAGTGTAAAGTATTAATTCTCTGATTGTATTTTCTCTCTTATGCAAAAGGAGATGGTGAGGTTTCGTTGTTTGTAAAATTATTGGTGTGAAGGTCTATTTGTTTTTGTTTTCACTTTATTAATTAATTACAAAGCAAACATGTAATCATTTGTAAAGGAGTCACTAGCATTGGATTATGTAAGATGAATTCGTAAGACTTATTAATTTCGATGAAAATGTAGCGTTATTAAGTTGTCAATTCATTAACTTAAGGTACTAATATTTACTAGTTGTGGTGATTAATTTATTTAACTTAAGGTACTAAAATTAAACCAAAGCCAAAATAAATAAAGTACTATCAATAGTTGAATATCATGTGAAGACTTAAATCCACAAATTCTTGAAGACATCTTCTCTAAGTCAGAAAGCAGCCCATAGGAATTTTGACTTTTTTGTCCTACCAATGATGATGGTAGCACCAGTCAGCTCTATCTATGGCCAGAAAAGTCCTCAAAGATAGACATGATCCAAGAAATAAAAGCAATGGATTGAAATTCACTTATTAACAAAAGCTATACAAAATAATTTCCTTTTTATTTTGAAACATTATATGGAATCAAATAACAGTGATTCAAAGAGTGTAAAGTGGTAATTTTCTGATTGTATTTTCTCTCTTATTTAAAAGGAGATGATGGGGTTTGGTTGTTTGCAAAATCATTGGTGTGAGGGTCTATTTGTTTTTGTTTTCACTTTATTAATTAATTACAAAGCAAACATGTAATCATTTGTAAAGGGGTCACTAGCATTGAATTATGTAAAATGAATTCGTAAGACTTACTAATTTCGATGAAAATGTAGCGTTATTAAGTTGTCAATTCATTAACTTGAGCTACTAATATTTACTAATTGTGGTGATTAATTTATTTAACTTTGTCATAATTTTCAATTGAGAATGAAGTTCAATTAATGTATGAAAAAAAAAATTTTTTTAGATTTTTAATTCTTGTGGTTTAATTTCCCTCTGTTTTGATTATTGACGTGTTAAAAGCTTGTAGAATATCATGAAATGCTTGTATCTCACTTCACAAATTGACAAATATTGGTTGGTTTCTCCAAAGGCTGCCATGACGAATTGAAAGTAAAAACAACCACCATTGAAAATTAATTTTAAAAATCATTTTTACTTGAAATTTTTTGAAAGAAAAATTAAGCAAATTAGATTACAGATATCACTCTTAATATTTTGTTGATGAAAATTAGTTAATTAATCCCAGCACTTTCTTAATTTTGTGTTGTGCACCGCAATGGCCACTTCTGATTGTGTTGCATATTTGTTAATTCAAAGAAATAGAACTTTTGTATCGATCAAACTTATTTTATTAGTATTATTATTCATCATATGGTTAATGGCTTAGCCAATGAAAGAGAAGGGTTCAGCCAAAATAAATAAAGTACTTTCTCATGCATTAACCTTTACTAAAAAGCTTTGTTAACTGTTGTAGTTAAAATAATTTTAAAACAAGTTAAAACAGTTCCAACTCAAAATCAGTAGGCTGTAATTGCGTTGTTACAAATATTTCTAAATTTCAGTCTAATTTAATTGTGTTTGGACAAACTAACTTTTATCACTTCATTCATATTAATACTCATAAATCTCAATCTAACTTAACAAAAAAAAATGTTCAAATTGTCACAAACTGTTCTTTTCTTAAAAAAGAAAAGAAAATCATATATATAGTAGTTAATTTTTTTCCTCTTTACTCCAGGATCCAGTACTCCACTTTTTTGTTGTTATTGTACCCAGCCGTTAGATTTTAATTACATTGATTTAACGGTTTGGATTTGTAAATGAATAACGACGTAGTGTTTGGCTGCCATCTGAACCCGCTGCATCTAATTGGTTTTGTGATGTTTTGCTTTCTTCTCTGTAAACTCATTAATAAATGACAGAATGTACATAAATTATTAATTCATTTGATAGTTGATTATCGAAGGACATGTGACGCATGGGAGCATGCAGACTATAAAATAATTTTTTTATTAAACAAAAAATCGTTGATGTTGAAAAGCAATATTATTATTTCTCTAATTGGGGTGAACATTCATAAAAAGAATGCCGAATGAAACTAAATTATTAATTCGTTTGATAGTTGGTTTGGTTATCGAATGACATGTGACCCACAATAAACAGTTAAATTTGGCGGCAACAATAATTACAAAACGAACTTAAAGCAGCGCATAGGTATTTCTTAAAAATACATAAACAATTCGATATTTGAAATTCTAATATCTCAATAATATTGATCATGATTCAGTTACCAATTAGATCCACTTACAATTTCTTTTTTCTGATTTCCAATCTTTACCAAAAGAAAAATATTTAGTGATCCCTTTCATCAACTTGGTTTTATTGACTTTCTTCCAATCATAGAAGTGAAAAGAGAAACAGAGGCCAGCATCAATTAGTGTTACCAGATTCTGTAAAGACAAAATCAGTGCCCAGCAAAAAGAAGCTCTGTTTTCGTTATATGCTGCTTCCTTTTTAGTACATGCATATAAGGATATACACGTGCACATGCAGCACATCTATCTAACATTTAAAAAACGGAATTAGAAATACAGGATTTATGGTAGAAATACAACAGGAATAAGAGTGAAATTCCAACTTTAAAATTTGGGAGAAATGAAATGCGATATTTTTTTATGAATAAAATAATTTAATTTTTTTTAATTCTATCAGCAAAAACCATTAACTTGTCAAGTTATTGGTTTCATTTACAGTTGACAGTCAGTTTCTTAGTTTCATTCCTTAATTCTACAAGAAAAAAACAGAATACTTGACATTTTTATTTGACAAATTTTAAGAAATGTCAAACATATATGACATTTTCTGAAAAACTGAGTAATTGTGAAATATAAATGACAATTTATTTAAACGTCAAATAATTGTGACGTTTTATCAAATAAATGATAAATATATTACATATTTATTGAATAATTATCATTAATTACCTTATCCTTTTATTGACTTCAGAAAAAAAAAACATTGACTATACTGCTTTGTTATTGTTCTTAGAACAGATTTTAGTTTCTTTTGAGAAAATTCAAACTCATTCCCATTACTTTCTTTTCAATAATCACCTCTCAGTTTTTCATCAATCACTCAATTTCGAATTCCATCTCCATTCTCTTTCGAAGAAGAACGCACGAAGAATTTTAGCTTGCTTTCGCTGCTTCTCGAATATTGAGTATTGTTTCCTTTAATTTAGATAATTTTTTTTATATCTCTCTTTCCAGTTTGATAATTTAGGGTTATACTTGAATTAATTGTATTTTTAATCAACCAAGGTTGATTTAATTGATTCCAAGTCTCAATTTCCTGTTCAACAAACACGGAACGCACAAATAATTTTCATTTTCATACTCAATTTTGAAAGAATCAATGTATTTTATCTTTGGTTAGTACACTTCTGTTCAATATTTGTTTATTTAACTTAAAATATCTTTTTCCTTCTTTTCTTCAAGCAGATTATAGATAATATTGAGAACAGAGCTTTCTCCTTAATTCTGCCAAGAGCAACGTTGATTTCAGGTTATAATTGAATGTGTAATATTTTCAATTGAAATTAATTGAGTCTTGTAATAATAATAGGGATTTGAGATTTACATCATGTTGAAATGATTTTATAGTGTTCTGCTATTTGAATGCTCATTAATTGTTTGATTAAATGTCTCTTTAAAAGATTATTTTTGTTTTTAGCAAACATCTTAATGCACTTTGCAAATTGAATCCAACAACGGAAAATTATAGAACTGCAACAGTAGCTTGGCTATTGAACTATATGATGATGCCAATTCGAAGACTACAACTTGGCTCTGCCATTCGAAGTAAGCAACGCAGCTGCATCAAAGTCTGCCAAGCCATCAAGACTCCCAAATATACTTCAAAGCTACATCAAGACAATACTAAGATACAACATCAATAATAAGAACATCAAGAAATGCATGGAGGCCATTACATGTTACACCCACCCCAATAAGAAAAATACAGTCCTAGAAATTTACAAACCCGTGCAGTTGGAAGACTAATTAATTTATACAGTTCAACACTGATTCCTCTGTTTCAAATCCAAATCCACTGGTCTACTATTCATTATGACAATGCATATGCCGATATTGTCTTCCATCCTTTTTGTACCTTTCAATTTCGTGAGGTTTTGACAGGGGTTCCAGATTTGGTAAATCAACAATCACCAGATATGTAGAGCGGCCGGAAGAGGAAGCATAGTTCCTAATCCTAATCTTGATTTAGAGCAGATTAGGTAACATGTGGCATTCTACATTCTTGCAATGCCATTTCTTGTTATGGCAGCAGCATTCTTGGTCATGGCATCACGAGCAAATGCTTTGATTTGAAGACTTGCTCGGCTATGAAAAATAAGGAGAGCAAAGGTAATTTATCTTGGTGTGATCAATAGTTTAATGGGGGTACTAAGAGAAATAAAGATAATATAAGGAATGTTGTTGAGGAGTATTTTCATATTTACACAAGTGTTCAAAGTAAAAATTGATTTCTTAAAACCCATTAGCTAGCGCACATAATAATGGGGAGAAAATTTTAGACTACGAATGGTCCCACCCATTTAATAATATTCTTCAATCAATTATGTTTACTTCAAAACAAAAAACTCATCTCTTTATTACTTTCTAACTACTCATATTAATGTGTTAATAATTATGAAGAACCGGTGTAATTTATATGATGTAGGAAGCACTTTAGGCAAAATTATTTGAATCTCAAAATTTCGTGATATTGTGCCAAATATCCAAAACAGAGTTTCCTACATTTCATTGCGCTGGCTAATTTCTTGTACTAAAATTAGGAACCACTGAAGAGTAGAGTTACGTGACTAAATAGTATCATATCACAGAAACTCAAAACTCAAAAGTGCAATAACATTGAACATTCAGCTGGCTAGCTTATATTAATTAATTAATACTACTACTAGTTCTTTATGATTAATTAAAAGATAAAATATTTGACAATCACGAAACATTGTACCATCACTGAAGAGTAGAGCTTCCTACATTGTTAACCAAGCTCTTTGATATCTCCCAAACATTATTAGAGTCCCACATTTGTGGCACATCATTAAGTAAAGTGTGCCAATTAGGAAGAGCTGGCTTCTTTGTTTTGTTTTCTTGGATGTGTTGCAGTTTTCAAGTATCATTCAAAATTTTACACCATCAGCACAGGAAAATTATATATATGCTGTCAGCCCTTGCATATGGACAAGTTTGAGGTTTATGAAATATTGGGAAAAGAGAACAGAGGAAATAAGTGATCAATTTATTACTTTGTGCAATGGCCAAAGCAACAGCGAAAATATGTCTACGTGACTACATTATCCTACTGGCATGGTACTATAACCGTGCAGCATTGCACTAACATTTCCTTATCAATCAATTGTGATGGTATGATATTAAAAACATCGATTTCATAATTTTATGTAATTCAAAGAAAATAAATAATTGATTTGAGTTAGTTTAACATATAAGGAAAGAGTAATAATGAAATATGTATTTAATGAAAATAAATTGACAATTAAAATTAATAGATATTTATCCAATGCACCGAGTTTATTTTATCACTTCGTTAACCATTTTGTAACTACATGTTAATTAGAAGTTCAATTAATTTTGACCAAAGACGCTAGAGAATGTCGAAAAGAGATTTGATTTTTGTCTTAAAAAAATTAAAAATGAAATAAGTCAGAATCAATCACAAGAGCAACAATAAGAGCATATTTTATAAAACCACAAATACATAATATAAATTTAGTTTCGAATTAGATAATTATTAATTTGTGTAGGAAGAGAGCCTTATAGAAAAAGAGGAATTTTTTAAAAGGAGATTTGCTTAAGGAACAACTTTAGTTTGGTTTAATTTTTGAAGGCTTAAGTAATTGAAAGCAATGCAATAGAAGGAAATACAAGCTTTTGATTTTGACAAAGTAATCACTAAAATATTTGACAAGTTTGAGATGTTAAAAAAACTGGAAAAATAGGCAAATATGAAAACCCTACAAGTTGGCAAAGCAAAGAAACAGAGGAAAACAGAGCAAATATTTACCGTCCAAAAAAGAATGTTGCGATATTTTTTCCCAAAAAGAAGCACAGTTTGATATTACTACCATAGAACTTTACCTACCATATATAAGCTAATTTCATTGATGGCAGATGTTGTGCTTTCTTTTATTTTATTTTATTGAAGTTACTTTGTAAACTGCTCCAAGCTAAATACAAAATTTACTCTTACACTAGGATCTTTGCAATGGTCCAGCAATTTGTATTTCCTTTCGGTGAGATTGGTTTTTTTTCTTTAAATGAAATTTCAGGGATGAGAAATCTTATCCATTGAACATCAACTTTGAATTTTATTAATATTCACACATAGAAAGTACTGCCGGAACAAAGTGCATTCATAGCCGGTTAAACTATGTCCAGCTACAATGCAAGTTTCACTTTTACTTAATTAAATATAAAAAATTAAATCACATGAGCCTCTCGTTTCATAATACTTCAACTCAAAATTAAAACACAGAATTGACGGTATTGGAGTTTCATATTTAATTTTACTGTAGTCATGGGGAATCAGATAGCCATCCATTTTTACGTCAAGTTTTTGTGTGTGCGTGTGTGTATGTGTGTAATGGGATGTCACAGGCCCTAAAAGATAAAGCTGAACATCAGTCCCAAATCTAAAGTGAAAAACAGTAGCTAGAACAGAATCTGTGTTTTGATGTCTTAGTTTATAAGCTCAAACAATTGATAGTATAGAAAATGCAGGATAGAACAGAGAACTCATATTTTAGCAATAATCCTAAGCTCACTGGCCCTTAGTTGAAACTGGCAGTTCTTATTAGTCAAAGAATCAAATTGACTTTTAGTTGTATATAAGCAGAGCACTAGAACAACAAATAATTGAAGACTTGCTTGGCTATTGAACCATAGGAAGGTAATTCGTGAACAGCCTTGATATTTCATTTGGTTTTATCTAATTCTTTGTAAAGTTGTCTTGTGTGTAAAATTTTTGTTACATGAAATCGGTAGGTGAAGAGAATTTTTAAAAGAAAACATCAAAGTCACGATCAAAGGGACGAAATCAGTATAAATATTGATTGTCTCAAGTTAGATTATACAAATATGAAATAATGCTAATCTAGAAAATTCGATGATTATAATTTGATTTCCATTATATTAATTATGTTCAATCTTGCTATTTTAATGAAGAACACTCGAGAATTTATATACACTCAGCTTATGAAATTAATTACAAAACGATCTTTGACCAAGTCTGATGAAAAGATCATATTATAAGTGCAAAGTTAGACTTCCCGATCATGCAACTATCCATCGAACTGTATATTGTGTTATCGTAGAGCTCTTAGGAAGATTCAGCTGCTGAGGAGAAGATATAATCTGTTTTTATGTGACAAGCCATGTACTCTGCTTTTATGGTGTTTCTCTTGGTAGTTTTTGGACAAACTGTAATGTAAATTATCTTATGGGATTCCTAATCCTTTTAGTTAGTTTGGGATTGTTGATTTATCTATGATGTTTGGCATCCAAAATTCAGGTGATGATAATCTTGGCAGTACTTTTGTCAAATTTTCTTTTATGTGGGTGTTGTTTTACTTGAATATCACAAAGGATCAAAATACGGTAAAATTAACATTGAGCTCATGAGATTGCCATTAGATATATTGAAAAAGAAATTGATACAAGGACCTGAAAATTAGTTGTTAATTATGATGGGAATATAATCTTGGTATTTTAATTATATATATCTAACGCATGTGCACTAATCTCATTTGTGTCTATCACTGAAAAGCATAGTGGCTCGATTGAATAGTGTCATATTGCATCACAGCAATCACAGAAACTCACTCAACATTCTGCTAATTTCCACTAATTAATTAATACGACTAACAGGAAAAGTTGGATCTCGTCTTTTCTTGGATATATCCGGTGACTTTGAGCTCTCCAGCCTCCCAGGTTCCGAATGGGGTCCTAAAATATCTTGCAGGAAATGTTCTTCCTTCAGATTCGGTGGTTATATGTGGCCTTGCTAAAAATCAGGTGATTGTTTTTCATTATTGCGGCTACTTGACTCAATTATGTTATTGCAAGAGGAGATTTCTATTTTGTCTGGTTTAAGCCATAAGATGGGTTTCCAGATTCATTCTGATTGGTTCTCTGTTAGCTTTTTGTTTTAAGAACTTCTTATTTACGAAAGCCAAATTCTTCTTTCTAAGTTTATTCATATTCAGAAGTTGCTTTCGTCATATCAGAAGAAGAGGCTAAGACTGTTGAAGTACTAGAAGGGACTACTGCGCTGATTGGTCAAAACTATTATGGCTGCCTTTTTCATGAGCTTCTAATATCCAATGTTGATTAACTCTTCCATTTGAACATGAGAGTAATCAGATAGTTGATATTTATGTTACAAAAGTTGGAAGCGACTTAAGCAATTCAGTATCATGCGAGGACTATAATAATAACCCCGATTCTTTTGGCTCTTGGATTTTTTTGTTAATTCACTTGCTGTATGCTTATCCGACCTCTGATTTTTTCTTAATATTTCTTTGTAGTTCACTTCACAGCACGTATAGCCGCTGCATTGGCATTTTCTGCTATTTGTTAATTTTCATTGAAGCAAGTTAGCTTACGAGATTTCTTTTTGATAAATGTTCTTCAGAGGGTTGTGAGAGGCCAAATCAATTGAGATGACCGGGTTTTCTAGATCAGCCATCTTTGTCGTCAACAGTGCTAAACTGTCAATTACTGAAACACCAAACTCTAGCCTGATTCATATGGATGTAGACCAAAGCTTCTTGCCGATACCATCCCCAGTCAAAGCTGCTATATTTGAAAGTTTCGCAAGACAAA
This sequence comes from Citrus glauca, assembly GCA_029633175.1. NCBI lineage: Eukaryota > Viridiplantae > Streptophyta > Magnoliopsida > Sapindales > Rutaceae > Citrus > Citrus glauca. Next base: position 971,223 of record JAQOOD010000005.1, on the reverse strand, counting down.
ACAATGTTGGTTTCCCAGTCGATACAAATACAGATTTCATATATGCAGATTGCTCTCAATCTCTATTTAATAAGCTAGTCCTCTGCTGTATCCTAGAAGGTGGAACAATACATTACGCTTCCCAGCTGGCTCCAATGGGATCTATATATGTTTCTGCTGCCAAATATTTGAAAGCGATCATTGTGAATATCCCTGCCCAGTCTGAAGTGGGCTTTGATACTTGTGACAATACTCGATCGAGGCTGTAAAGAAGCCGTGGGTGTACATTTCTGGTCCAACAATCAATCTAACTGGCTTACTTTACAGCAACAAAGAGAGAGAGATTATATTAACTGCTTGTGCAGAATATGGAGCAAGAGCTTATTTAGTGTCGGGTCCAAATAAATATAACAAAGTTTTAGCTGAATATAAATTGTTAATTACGGGCAGAGCAAGTTGAGTTTAAAAAATGCGAAGCACCCAGTCCCAAAACAGAGAAGCTTGACGTTGGCCGGCAGGATTAATATTATTTTTTTTTAACAACAATCAAAGCCAGTTGGGAATTTATTAAGAGGTTAATTAGTTGGAGTATAAAAAAGGAATTAGCAGGATTCACGCCCGACCAAATCCACATGGCCAAAGCAAAGGATTAAGTTTGAGAGATTATAATGAAATATAAGTAAGCTTCGCACATGCATGCCTCTGACTGACAGAACAAAAGAAGGAAACAAAATGGAAATGTTTCGAATTTCTTCATAACATTCTGCAGAACGGTTCTTCTTGTCTTTACACTTTCTTTTGTGAATTTCTCCCAGTTTCTTTTGTGAAGACTTCTGAATAAGCTTCCAGATATTGAGATACAATCCAATCTAAGCCCATACGTATATTCCTCTCACATTTGTCCATTTTCCCAGAAAATCAAAAATCACTTTGCTTCGAAACAAACACTCTCAAAAAAATCATCTAGCTACCCAGATGGCAAAATCAAGAATCTTGCAATGGCAATGCCATTTCTTGTTATGGCAGCAGCATTGATGATCATGGCATCACAAGCAAATGCTCTGATGCTGTACGTACGATCACCTTTCTTTGACATGATGTTCCCAATGACGGAAGATCCTTTCAGGGTTCTTGAACAAGCCCCTCTAACAATCCCAAAAGGAGCTGATCATCATCAAACTCTAACCCAGGCGAGAGCAGACTGGATGGAGACACCAACAGCACACGTGATCACGCTCGACATTCCAGGGATGAAGAAAGATAATGTGAATATTGAAGTTGAAGAGAACAGGTCCTGAAGTGAGTGGCGAGAGGAAGAGTGATGATTACTACAGGGAGGGAGTTGAAGGAGAGAAATAGCACAGAGCTGAGAGAACATTTGGCAAGTTTTGGAGGCAGTTTAGGATGCCTATGAGTGCTGACTTGGAACATGTTAAGGCTCTCATCTGCTTATAATTAGCAACCAAAAACCACTTTGCAACACCATTAAAAAAAAATTTTAACATTATTGCTGAGGGAAGAGGCAGCTTGGGCTTATTAACTCGTATTATTAATGCTGATGACGCAGCTGGTAATCCTTTTGCTGAATATATTAAGGCAGCTGAACCTTAAAATTAATTAACCCCACTAAAGCTTAAAATTAATATATATATATATATATATATATAGATATTTCAACAGAGGAGAAAGAAATAGCCATTATACATTACACATTTGCACTCAATAAGAAATCAATTCATTAATATAGCCAATAACACGCCTGGTTTGTTGTTAATGAAAATTTAAAAAAAAAAAGTCTTTTTCTTTGGCCTTTATTATGCATTTTAAGAGGAAAAATTTTTATCCCACTCCAATTCATGAAGGCATTCTCGTTTCAGTCATATTGATGTGTTAATATGACGATCCATTGCAGTTGGTGAATTCAAATATTCAGTAACTGATGAAATTGTATTTATAAATTCATACTAATAACAATTGAAGATTATAATTAATTTTGTAATATGGTCAAGCCCTCGTGTGTTTAATTAGCACTCAAGAACCACTTTATAATAGGCATTAAAAGAACATTATAACGTCAAGAACCACTTTATTGTGTTGCATGTTCTTGTTTTCTTTTGATTTTCTGTTTTGGTTGTTATGGGATTTGATGACGATGTACATGTTCGAAGATTACGTAATAAAATGTTTTTGATAAATTATGGTCGGTTTAGTATTAATTAACCAAATTTAATTTACTTGATAAATTGATATTTGTTAGCATTGTTTGTTATACAAACACAACAAAAGAAGAACACTAACATACTAATTAATTACTAAAAATTAATCCATTAATTAATACACATATGTCCCCCGCTGCTAAAATAAAGCGAGCGTCTTACTCTACCTAACATTTTTCTTTTTATTAATTTAAAACAGTTTTCAACTGTGATTTGAATTTTAAAATTACACGCTTGATTTAGAAGAAAAAAATTCTAATAATAAAATATTTTACATAAGAAATTATGTAAAGGATAAATATATGTAACCGCACCGCGGAAAAGAGAAATATAAGAAACTAAAGTTTCAACAGCTGAGAATGAGATAGGCATAAGAAATTAATTAATAGAGTCCTCCTCCTTTGCTAAATAATGCGAGCCCATTTGTTCTTTTTATTTCGAAAACCCATTAATCACCAACATTTAATACACGCCCAAATTAAAAAAAAAAACTAACAATAAAATATTTAAGTCGTCCTCTGTTCAGTCACCAAAAACCCATTTACCATCTATTTGAACATGCGGTATATGGGTTAACAAGTCCCAATATTGTCCTCCATCCTTTCTGCACTTCTCTTCTATCAACGAACATCCCACGATCTGTAATTGCAAAAGTGAGGAAGGCAGGCCCTCCTCCGGAAAGTATTTGAGCTTGGGACATCCCCAAAGAATCAATTCAGAGAGGTTTTGAAGATCAACAATTGAAAAAGATAGGCGTTCCAGATTTGGAAAATCTTCAATCCACAGAGATGTTAGAGAGGCAGGAAGAGGAAGCACGGTCTCTAATCTTTTGTCCTCTAGTGGAAATGACACCATGTCGTCATCACATCCTTGGATATGTAGACGTCGCAGAGAGGAGAATCTGTGAAATCCCCGGCCCCGCTCAATCATTGACTTCCAAATCTTCATATTATCCCAAATACGAACTAACTGAAGGTTGGTGGGAAGGCCATCTTCTTCTTCAAGGCTTGGAAGCTCACCTCCTATGCTTAATTTTTGAAGAGAGGCCAGATTGTGCAATCCCTTGGGTAAGGCCTCCAGTCTCTTACAATCAAATATCTTTAGCGTCGTGAGTTTCGCACAAGGCAATCCCCCTTCGGGAAAGGACTCCAGATTTCCACAACTCATTATCCATATCTCTCGTAGCTGGTGGAGTTTATGTAAACCACTCGGTAAATTTTTCAGATTTTCACAATAAGAAATGTCGATTATTTCAAGAGATGTGTTGTTGTCCAACCTTTCTGCTATTGATACCAGCTTTGAACATCCCCAAACAAAAAGGAACTTAAGAGACGGAGGTAGATTGCCAACTTCAAGGGACTCAAGCGTGGTAAGTAACTCATTTTTTGAAAATATACATGTCAGTGATGGACATCTGTTAATATGCAACTGCTCAAGAAGAGATGAGGTGTACCTTCTATTGCTGCTGCTGCTGCTATTCTGGATGCCCTCTTCCACTGTCAAAGTCCTTATATTACCGCAATCGCTGATTCTCAGCTGCTTGAGGCTCGGTGGTAGCTGGACTCCAGCAATATATGTCAATGAATGGCAATCCCAGATCTCCAAGATCTCGAGAGATGAATTGGTGTCGCACATCCATGCCTCTGGTAATGATTTCAGTGCATCACAAAACCCAATCTGAATTGTCTTCAACTTGGAAGGCAGAGCAACCTCAGGAAAGGAAACAAGGGAACTACACTTGAAGATTTCTATCTCTCTCAAGGAACTGAGGCTGAGAGATGATTGTGGCAGCTTCACAAGGCCTTCGCAATATCTCAATCTTAGATATTCGAGTCTGCATGACAACTCGCAGAGCTGCTGTTGTTGGCCTTTCTCTTCCTCCGCCACCAAGGATTGAAGTTCGTGACATCTTGTAATCGTCAGTCTTCTGAGAGAGCAAATGTCTTGCAGTAATTCATTATGACTGTTCCATATAGATGTCTGCTCTTTCATTTCATTTATCTTCAATTCTTCCAATTTTGGCAGTCGCGGCTTTAATGGCCCTGCGAGAAACACTTGATTTGATTTATCTCCACAAACCACTGAATTCTGTGAGCCGAAATGATCAGTTGCACTTCTCCACACAACCTTTTTACATCCACCAATCTGTAATTTGCAAAGAGCTGGAAGACTCGAAACTGAAACTGACAATTCTTCACATCCTTTAATAACGAGCTTCTCCAATGCAGGAAGGCGTTCTGGAAATGTTCCTTGCAGCTTAGAACATCTTAAAATGTGAAGCTCTCTCAATTTAGGAAACCGTTCAACTCCCTGACTGGATCCATGAGGAATCCAGTCTTCCCATCCTTGCATGTCTTCAAAATGAAGAGTCTCCAAGCATGGAAAAGGAATTGGAGTATCATTCCCATAGAACTCTGAACCCAACCTCTTTACACTAGTCATTCCACATACTGCAAGATGCTTTAGAGAGGGTAGTTGCCCGACTGACGGCAGGGTAGGACACATGCCACAATATTCAAATTTTAAGGTCACCAACTTTGAGAATGAGGAATCTCCGAACCAAGTTGGAAATTTTGCACCTCTATAGCCGTTGATACAAAATTGTTCCAAATTTTTATTGGGTTCTAGCATGTCAAGCACGTCCTTTTCAATTTCCGCCTCCCTTGAAGACGAGCCATCGGTACTGAGTGTCCATCGAAGCAATAATTCTCTAAGATTCTTCTTTCCATCCAATTGAGCCTCCTTTGCATCACCAACGTCTTTTACATTCTCCAATTTTGAAATGTTAAGTGTCCCATGAAGGTCCGTCAACAACTTTAGCTCTCGTAACCCGGAACCACTGCCATTTCCCACAACAAAATTACACAACGTCTGAAGACTAGTCAACCTACCAATTCCTACTGGCATTTCCTCCAACGACTTCGTATTTGAATTCTTAAGATGATGCAATTTGGCGAGGTTTCCCATGTCTGCACACAACTTCTTCAGCCGATCACAATCTTCCACCAAAAGACTATGCAAATTGTAAAGCTTGTTGACTGATTCAGGCAGAGTTCTAATCTCAGTTCTAGACAGGTTAAGGTACCTTAAATACCTCAAATCACCAATTGAATCCGGCAGCTCAGGGATGCAGTATCCACGCAAAGAGAAGACCCTCAAGCGTCGGAGTTTGAGCAACTTAGGAAGAATGCTAGGAGCCAAGAAGCCAGGCGAACTTTTTGTCAACATTACTGGTAAAAAAGTTCTCAAATGCTGGATATCATACAAGTCCCCAAACCTTTTACCGCCATCAAAATATTCAGGAATGTATGATAGATGACGAAGATTTTGGGAAAAACTTTGCTGCTTGTTAACCTCTGAGGTATACTCCATTGTGAAGTACATCTCCCCCGCAGCCCAACGGGCAAGGTCATTGATAAGATCGTGCATCACAAATCGTGATGGATTGTTGCTTGATTGCTGAAAAAAAGATCTTGAACGTAGCTCTTGAAAGAACTTTCGACCTAGAACTTCGTTAGGATTCCCACTCTCTTTATGAACCAAGAAACCCGAAGCACTCCATAATAAAATTATCTCCTCCTCTTCAAATTCATAATCCTTCGGAAACAACGAGCAGTGTGCAAAGCATTGTTTCAAAATTGGAGGAAGATAATAATAGCTAACTGCAAGAGCTGGTATAATGGGAGATCTATCTTCTGGTAATTCCCATATCTTGCTACTGAGCACATCTTCCCACACACCTCTGTCATGTTCTCCACATAAAAGTCCTCCCAGTGTTTTTGCTGCCAAGGGCAAGCCATTGCATTTGATCACTATCTTCTTGCCAATGTCCTCCAATGACTTGTGTGAACTGAAATCTCTTGCCCCCAAAGAGTGCTGAGCAAACACAGACAGACAATCCTCAGTTGACAAGTTTTTCAATTCATAAGCTTGATCCGGCCTCATGATTTTTGCAACCTGTTGATTGCGAGTAGTGACAACAATCTTACTTCCCTGTGAGCCAGCTTCAAACGGACGGCTAATGTCAACCCAGTCATTGTAATTCTCATTCCAAACGTCGTCTAAAACGAGCAAAAACTTCTTTTGAGATAACTTCTTCTTCAGCTCCTCTTGAAGCAAATTTAAATCACTGTCATCAATAGTCTGCTTGGAAACGGATCTTAGAATTGTTTTTGTTAGCCCCTTAACGTCGAAATCCTCAGAGACACAAGTCCATACCTTGAGATCAAAATGATCCTGCACTCGCTTATCATTGTAGACGAGCTGAGCAAGAGTGGTTTTGCCCAGGCCGCCCATACCTGTAATAGGAATAACAGAGAATCCACCATCGTTGCTTAAATCATCCCTCAACAGCAGTTCAACAACATCCTTCTTTTCTGTTTCCCTGCCATATACTTTGGCTTCAGTCACTAAAGAGGTTGTCTCTAGCCTTTGACTGGCTTTTTTGGACCCTCCAGCTGAACTTTCTTTCAAATCTAGCAAGTTTTTCTGTGTCACAATTTCTTGAAATCTGCTGTTGATCTCTTTGATTTTGGACATCAAGCCATAATCGAACTCAATCGATTGTGGAGTAAAAGTGGTGCAGCAAGCAGGAATGAGCTTCCGAAACTTACTTGTTCTGGTACGACTGCTACTGGGTTGATCATGAGCAGCAGCTGGTTCTCCATTTCCAAGCAGCAACATCCTCCGGAAAGCCTCAGTTTGAAACTCATCCAACAAGTCTTCAACATCATAAGCCAAGTTCTGAAGCTTGCCAAGCCACTTCTTCACAGACCGATTAGTCGTCTTCTTCTCCTCAGCATCATCAAGCACCGCCTTGATCATCTCCAACATATTCTCCCACTTCATTAGATCGTCTTGGATCTTCTCTTGGCGTGCAAAAAACAGAATCCCCTCTGAAGCTAACTTATTGACCAGCAAATCAACGGACGCCGTAAGGATTGCCTCTCCGATGATCGACATTTTTTTCTTTTTTTTTTTTTTGGGCAAAGGAAGAAAGGAGCAGAATGAGAAAATTGAACGGGTGAGAAAATGGACAATCACGCAGAATGAGTTTGCGATTGTGAAGGGTCTGGCCCACCTAGAAATCACGCGTTTATAAAAATAATAGTAATAGTAAAACGTGGCAAGTCTCCCCACTTGTTGTTCCTTGCAGCTAAGAAAAGAAAAAACAGAGCCGTAATTAGTGACAGAATTTTAAAAATAATAGTAAGAGAAAAACCTACACATTTTCGACTTAGAGTAGAACTCTAATTAATGCTAAAATTTACTCAGCTAACATTTTTAAAATATTGTTCTTTATAATTTTCAAAACCGTAATTAAGATTCATCTCAAATGTTTGAAGAGAATCTATCAATTCTTCTACGCTAAGAATATCAAAATTCTTGTTTTTTCTTCAAACGTTGAATAATGAAAAAAAATGTTGAATATAGAGGAAAATAGAATGCATCCATCTTTGCTGTAGAAGTCTCCTACTTATAAAAGCAAGTTAGAATAAACGATTTTAATCCGAGCCAAGAATCTTGCCTTTACTCATTAAGCAAACTTATTAGTGTGGGTCTATTTAAAATGTTAAGAAAATTTATATCCCTTTTTCGAAGTGAATTTTCATTTTCCATTTCTCATTAAGTAAAACCCACCGCAAAAGTGACACGAAAAAACAGAGTCCACTACAAATATAAAATCGAAGGAGCTCACGATCATACCTTTGCTTTACATACTAAATTAAATAAAATCCGAGCTAGGGTTGGCAATGGGACGGGATGGGATGGGAATTACCAATCCCAGACTCATCCCGTATATGCAAATTGGATGAAAAAAAGTTTCAGTCCCGTCCTTATATTTTTTTTTGGGACAAAAATATGTCACAATTCCGTCCCAAAAGAGATAGGATCCTGCGGGATCCCATCCCAATTAGAAAAAATTTCATTCTTAATCAGTAATGAGACGGGATGGGGTGGAATTTGTCAATCCCACTCCCGTCCCGCATATGTAATTGGGATAAAAAAATATCTCACTCTCTTCTCAAAATTTTTTATGGGACAAAAATATATCCCAATTTCGTCCCAAATGAGATGGGATCTTGCGGGAAAAATTGCCATCCTAATCCGAGCCAAGAATCTTGCCTTTACTTAACATGATTAATTAGGCACTACTTCGGAGAGAATACGAAAGCAAGGAACCCTTTTATTAATCTTAAATGTTAGGAATATAATTAGCTTGGAATAAAGCTACGTTATTCTCCTTTGACCGTCTTTTCAGTTTCATTTCAAAAGTTTGAAGAGAGTTTATCAATTCTTCTACTTATAAAAGCAAGCTAAATTAAAAGATTTTAATCTCTCTTCTTATTACTATAAGTGCACTGCATTTTTTTGTAATCAACAATGTCAATTTGTAGTGTAATATTATATTCATATTCCTATCGTGTTGAAATAAGGTAAAATGAAATTTTAAATAACATAAATTCGACTCGTTTGTTAAAGGTATATACTTAATAAGCTAATAACATATTTAACATAACGCTATTATTACACTAAATGAAATAAAAGACGGTACCCTCCACCAATAATTACATTAGCAAGCTTCGCATGCTCATGTTTAAGGAACCGGACATTGGTGAATTAATCAAGGATATGAAACAATTTCAAAAAACAAATGGATACTATACATTTTCTTTTTTTAATTGTACAGAAAATGGGACTAATTTTCAAATTCACTTATGAACGAAAGCTATACAAAATAAATTTCCTTTTTATTTTGGAATATTATATGGAATCAAATAACAGTGATTCAAAGAGCGTAAAGTGGTAATTCTCTCATTGTATTTTCTCTCTTTTTTAAAAGGGTTTGGTTGTTTGCAAAATTATTGGTGTGAGGGTCTATTTGTTTTTGTTTTCACTTTATTAATTATTTACGAAGCAAACATGTAATCATTTGTAAAGGGGTCACTAGCATTGGATTATATAAGATGAATTCGTTGGACTTATTAATTTCGATGAAAATATAGCGTTATTAAGTTGTCAATTCATTAACTTGAGCTACTACTATTTACTAATTGTGGTGATTGTCACAATTTTCAATTGAGAATGAAGTGTATGAAAAAATAATTTTTTTAGATTTTTAATTCCTATCATTTAATTTCCCTCTGTTTTGATTATTGACGTGTTAAAAGCTTGTAGAATATCATGAAATGCTTGCATCTCACCTCACAAATTGACAAATATTGGTTGGTTTCTCCAAAGGCTACCATGACGAATTGAAAGTAAAAACAACCACCATTGAAAATTAATTTTAAAAATATTTTTTAATTGAAATTTTTTAAAAGAAAAATAAAGCAAATTAGATTACAGATATCAATCTTAATATTTTGTTGATGAAGATTAATTAATTAATCCCAATACTTTCTTAATTTTGTGTTGTGCACCGCATTGGCCACTTTTGATTGTGTTGCATATTTGTTAGTTCAAAGAAATATAACTTTTGTATAGATCAAACTTATTTTATTAGTATTATTCATCATGTGTTATTAACATTTACATGGTTAATGTCATCGAAATCAAGCGATTGTTATCTACGAAAAGAGAATTGCTAGAAATTTTGTTAGTCCCATTGCAACAATATATTGTTATAAATTGCATTTTTTCCAATATAACAAATATAATAAAATCTCAATAAATTAATAGCTTTGGGACCATAAAAAAATTTATTAAAATTTAACAAATATCAATTAATCAGTAAATTAATAAACTATTAATTTATGAAAATATTCATTAGTTTGGAAAAAAATATTATCACGCTTTTAGTATTGATTTACCTTGAGTCAATGTCTATTATGTTTTATTTGTCTATTAGTTTTATCTTGGAAAATTATTTAAGGGTTGGCTGCTTTATATTAACAGAAATAAAATTATTATTTTACGGTTTTGTTTTTCCATGTTAAAGACCGATTAGTCGTCTTCTTCTCCTCAGCATCATCAAGCACCGCCTTGATCATCTCCAACATATTCTCCCACTTCATCAGATCGCTTTGGTTCTTTTCTTGGCATGCAAACCACCCTATCCCTTCGAAGCTAACTTTTTGACAAGCAACTCTACGGATAAGAAATTTGAACAGGTGAGAAAACGGATAATTAAGCAGAATGAATTGATTCCAAGTCTCAATTTCCTATTCAACAAACAAGGAACGCACGAGTCATTTTAATTTTCATTCTCAATTTTGAAAGCATCAATTTATTTTACGTGTGCAATTTGTTTATTTAACTTAGGATATCTTTTTCATTCTTTTCTTCAAGCAGATTATAGGGTTGCTCCTCTCATTGATTATATTGAGAACAATGCTTTCTCCTTAATTCCACCAAGAACAACGTCGATGTCACGTGATACTTAAATGTGTAATATTTTCAATTGAAATTAATTGAGTCTGGTAATAATAATAGAGATTTGAGATTTACATCTTGTTGAAATGATTTTAGATTGTTCTGCTATTTGAATGCGCATTATTTTTTTATTTTCAATTAATTGAGTCTCTTTTAAAAGATTATTATTTTTTTTTAGCAAACATCTTAATGCACTTTGCAAATTGAATCCAACAAGGGAAAATTACAGAACTGCAACAGTTTTCAAATTGATTGCATATTAGAAGTAATGTTAATTTATGCCGCAACAGTTCAATGGGCTGGGCACAAGTTTAGGACTTTAGTTGCTCAATTAATGAATCCACCACTCATCAGACTTAGAACTTATATCTACTGAATCAATAAAAATAGTTGATGGAATCAAAACCGAAAGCTTCATTTGATTAATAATGAACTACAGATATTTATTTATAACATCTCTTAGAGTCTGGACAATCACAAAGATATACTAGCAGAAACTATGTTTGAGACACCGTAGTTGCTTAATTAGTGAAATTGTGATCTCATTGCCCCCTTTTTTTGGTTGATTCTATAATTTTATTAGTTGTTCTTATGGTTGTAAACAATATCAATTTCTAATATTAATAAAACTGAATGAATAAAATGCGATGCATTTGCAGGAAAGTTAATAGTTTAAATATGGATAAATCTTGGATGTTGATGGATAGAAGGTCTATAGAATATGAGAACGTGGTAAATGATTTTCTCAAGTTTGCATTACTTTATGCCAGTAATCCTGAGCTTTTGAGATGTCCATGCCAAGCATGTCTTCATTTATAGGCTCAAACAATTAAGAGCACATAAAATGCATGATAGAACACAGAACTCATATTTTAGCAACAATCCTCAGCTCACTGGCCCTTAGTTCAGAATAACAATTCTTATTAGCCAAACATAATTGATTTTTAGTTCTTAGTTCAGAATAACAAATAATTGAAGTCCTGCAGCTTGGCTCTGCCATTCGAAGTAAGCAACGCAGCTGCCCAAAGTCTGCCAAGCCATCAAGACTCCATGTATACTTCAAAGCTACATCAAGACAATACTAAGATACAACATCAATAATAATAACATCAAGAAATGCATGGAGGCCATTACATGTTACACCCACCCCAATAAGAAAAATACAGTCCTAGAAATTTACAAACCCGTGCAGTAGGAACACTAATTAATTTATACAGTTCAATACTCGTTCCTCTGTTTCAAATCCAAATCCACTGGTCTACTATTCATTATGACAATGCATATGCCGATATTGTCTTCCATCCTTTTTCTACCGTTGAATTTAGTGAGGTTTAGACAGGGGTTCCAGATTTGGTAAATCAACAATCACCAGATATGTAGAGCGGCTGGAAGAGGAAGCATGGTTCCTAATCCTAATCTTGATTTAGAGCAGCTTAGGTAACATGTGGCATTCTACATTCTTGCAATGCCATTCTTGTTATGGTAGCGGCATTCTTGGTCATGGCATCACAAGAGGTAATTAATCTTGGTGTGATCAACAGTTTAATGGGTGTACTAAGAAAAATAAAGATAATATAAGGAATGTTGTTGAGGAGTATTTTGATATTTACAAAAGTGTTCAAAGTAAAAATTGATTTCTTAAAACCCATTAGCTTGCACATAATAATGGGGAGAAAATTTTAGACTACGAATAGTCCCACCCATTTAATAATATTCTTCAATCAATTATGTTTACTTCAAAAAAAAACCATCTCTTTATTACTTCCTAACTATTCATATTAATGTGTTAATAATTATGAAGAACCGGTGTAATTTATATGATGTAGGAAGCACTTTAGGCAAAATCATCTGAATCTCAAAATTTCGTGATATTGTGCCAAATGGGAAGTCAAACCAATTCGAGGAACTCTCCTGTTTTTGACTGAAACATACATAATCCGAACAATTTACAATTAAACAAATCGTTCAAAATTTCCTTTAGTCGAACCCCCATTTCCATGGTTTAATAGAATATCATAAAGATGCCCAATACGGTGAAATTAACGTTCAGCTCATGAAGTTGCCGTTATATATATTGAAAAAGAAATTAATAAAAGAAATTGAAAACCAATTGACACTGGATCGATCGTGTAAGATTGTTAGTTGTTAATTATGATGGAAATATACACTTGGTCTATTAATTACCATCTAGCTAATGCATGTGCACTTTCATTTGTGTCAAAACTCAATTTCATTGTGCGAGCATACCACGCCATACGTAGCTCAAAAGTGCAATAACATTGAACATTCAGCTAGCTAGCTTATACTAATTAATTAATTAATACGACTACTAGTTCCTTATGATTAATTAAAAGATAAAATATTTGATAATCACGAAACATTATTCTATCACTAAAGATTAGAGCTTCCTACATTGTTACCCAAACTCTTTTATATCTCCCAAACATTATTAGAGTCCCACATTTGTGGCACATCATTAAGTAAAAATGTGCCAATTAGGAAGAACCAGCTTCTTTGTTCTGTTTTCTTGAATGTGTTGCAATTTTTAAGTATCACTCAAAATTTTAAACCGTCAACACCTGCAGGAAAAATATATATATTCTGTCAGCACTTGCATACGTTGCAATTTTCCATGGATTCCAAATCTTCATATCATGAATTAGCAGGATTCACGTCCGACCAACTCCACGTGGCTAAAGCAAAGGATTAACTTTTGAGAAATTATAAAGAAATTAATACAAGTAAAGTGAGCCTCTTCATTTAATTTGATATAATTGGCTATGGGTGATTTCGATAACGTTTTCAAAGAAGATATAGAACAAAGAATGAAAAATAAGTAATTTGATCAGTCGATGCAAAAAAGGAGCAAGCTTCGTAGTCTGACTAACGGGACATGGCTTGGAGCAAGGATCAATGGAGAAGTTTGAGGTTTATGAAATATTGGGAAAATAGACAAATAATAAAGCCACTACAAGTTAAGCAGATCAAATAAACAGAACAGAGGAAATAAGTGAAAAACAGACATTCACACACACATTGTATGTGTGTAATGGGATGTCACAGGCCCTAACAGATAAAGCTGTACATCAGTCCCAAATCTAAAGTGAAAAACAGTAGCTAGAACAGAATCTTTGTTTTGATGTCTTAGTTTATAAGCTCAAACAATTGATAGTATAGAAAATGCAGGATAGAACAGAGAACTCATATTTTAGCAATAATCCTAAGCTCACCGGCCCTTAGTTCAGACTGGCAGTTCTTATAAGTCAAAGAATCAAATTGACTTTTAGTTGTATATAAGTAGAGCACTAGATCAACATATAATTGAAGACTTGCTTGGCTGTGGAACCATAGGAAGGCAATTCGTGAACAGCCTTGATATTTCATTTGGTTTTATTTAATTCTTTGTAAAGCTGTCTTGTGTGTAAAATTTTTGTTACATGAAATCAGTAGGTGAAGAGAATTTTTAAAAGCAAACATTAAAGTCACGATCAAAGGGACGAAATCAGTATAAATATTGATTGTCTCAAGTTAGATTATACAAAGATGAAATAATGCTAATCTAAAAAATTCGATGATTATAATTTGATTTCCATTATATTAATTATATTCAATCATGCTCTTTAAATGAAGAACACTCTAGCATTTATATACACTCAGCTTATGAAATTAATTACAAAACGATCTTTGAGAAAGTCTGATGAAAAGAGTACAAACTTAGACGTCCCCATCGAATTGTGTATTGTGTCATCGTTGAGCTCTTAGAAGGATTCAGCTGCTGAGGAGAAGATATAATCTATTTTTGTGTGAGAAGCTATGTACTCTCCTTTTTTGGTGTTTCTCTTGGTAGTTGTCGGACAAACTGTAATGTGAATTTCTATCTAATGGGTATTGTTTTAGTTAGTTTGGGATTGTTGATTTATATATGATGTTTGGCATCTGAAATTCAGATGATGATAATCTTGGCAGATTGTTGAATTTACTAGAAGGGACTACTGCTCTGATTGGTCAAAACTACTATGGCCGTCTTTTTCATGAGCTTCTAATATCGAATCAGTTTTAATGGTATGATATTAAAAAAATCGATTTCATAATTTTATGTAATTTCATAGAAAAGATATAATTGATTTGAGTTAGTTTAAAGTATAAAGAAAGAGAGATGGGGACTGATGTCGATTTGGCATGTGATGCGTAATAATAGACACCAATTAGTAATCATGTAAAAGTGAAATATATATTTGCTGAAAAATTTTTGGCAATAAAATGATGCTTTAAAAAATTAATATTATTTGCAAGAAAGTAATGTGACAATTAAAAGCAAAAGATGTATATGCGACGCTTCGAGCTTATTTTATCACTTCACTAGCCATTTTGTAACAACAACTTTAATAGAAGTTCAATTAATTCTTACCACAGGCTCTAGAGAATGTCGAGAATAGATTTGATTTTTGCATTCCAAAAAATTAGAGATGAGATAAGTTAAAATCAATTACTACTATAGAATGTTAGCTACTATATATAAGCACGTGTCCATTTACTAAATAATTTCCACTTTAAAAAAGAATAAAAGCTAATATCATTGTTAGCAAATTTTATTTATTTATTATCCTTCTTTTTTTTTTTGGCGCTTTTAGTCATAGGCCTAAATAGATAAAGCTAAAAATCAATCCCAAATCTAAAGTGAAAATTTGTGTCTAGAACAGAATCTATGTTTCGATGTCTTTGTTTACAAGCTTAAACATTCATAGTATACAAAATGCATGATAGAGAACAGAACTCATATTTTAGCAATAATCCTCAGCTCACTGGCCGTTAGTTCAGAATGACAATTCTTATTAGTCAAAGAGTCAAAATGATTTTGAGTTGTATATAAAGAGGGCACTAGATCAACAAAGAATTGAAGACTTGCTTTTGCTATTGAACCACGCGATGGCAATTCGAAGACTACAGCTTAGCTCTGCCATTCGAAGTAAGCAATTCAGCTGCCCAAAGACTGCCAAGCCATCAAGACAATACCAAGATACAACATCACGAATCACGTACAGGCCGTCACATGTACATTTGTCCTCTGCTTTAAGAGAGATTTACGAGCCCATGCAGTAGGAGTAATTAATTAATTTATACAGTTCAGTATTCATTCCTCTTCCTTCTGTTTCAAATCCAAATCTAGTGCTCCATCATTTATTATGACGCAAGGTATATGGGTTAGCATGTGTCGATATTGTCCTCCATTCTTTGTGTACCTTTCTTCGAACAAGGGACAACCCGAGATCTCTAATCGCAAAAGAGAGGCAGGCAGGCCCTTCTATGGAAAGTACTTGAGCATGAACGTTGAACATTCGGCTAATTTATATTAATTAATTAACAAAACTATCAGTTCTCACTTCTTGGTACCTGGCAACATCCATCCATAAGAGTGAAACCCCCTTTGATTTTATGTATACAAAATAAATAATACGTGGTTGTCCTCATTCTGCAAATAGAAATCAAAATAATACATTATTGCATGCTGTAAAATAAAATATGTCTATTCTTTGCTATGAAAAGAAAATGCCGACGCTTTAATTTGTTAGAATGAATTGAATAAACTACTTATCAGTAAGTTGTTTTTTTTAGCTTGAGCACAGCTAGGTCATGCTAATATATCTGTTACTGAAGATAACGACAAGGAATTTGTATTTTAAATGTTTAAAATCTGCAGCTACTAATAATAAATGTTTAAAATCTGCAGCTACTTCAATAATTAAGTTGAGGTCACTCTTGTCTCCAGTTGGATATGAGGAGCCAATTTTAGGGTTGGTGTTAGGTAAGAGATAACCAAACTGCCAATAATATTTTGTTAAAAGGAGAGTCAGAGATGATACAAATAATTAATTTCTTTTTTGGCGATTAGGGTTTAGGAGCCTCCCTAATCACTAGTGGATTGGCACAGCTTCTGTGTTAGCTTTTAAATGACTTGGAAGGGTATGGAGCACTGTCGAGTTGTCCCATGAAATCCAACAATAATATACATAACCCCTTCATGCTAGTGAGAGGTACTTAGTACTTTCAGAATTATTAAGTACTTTTAGAGAAGCATGGGGAAATCATATTAAAAAATGTACTTGCATGAAGAACTATACTTTAATTTCAAAAAATAACACCAATTCACTCCAATAAACAACATAACGAATACATGGTCTAAATTGCAAGTCTTGTTATGATTTTAATTAAAAGAGAAAATGTGAAGGACCTATTATATATAATTGAATGTTATCCTTGATAATTAGACAAAATAGCACTAATGTAGCTAACAAATCCAATCATTGTAATAATCGGATTTTCTTTTTTTAATTATGTCTATTGATGCTAATTTAATCAAGAACACTGAATGCTTGAGTGTTTTTATGTTCAACAACTTTGGCTAAGTTTGAAAAGATCATATTAATTATTAATATAAATAAATAAGCCAACAAGTACATATTACATATATGTGTAGTTGCAATAAATGCATATGTAACAAAGATCATAAAGCTCAGGGCCATTAATTCAACATCACCAAATCAATATCCCAATAATGGTTTGATTACTAATCTAAGCATTAAATGATCAGCAAACTTTATTTGGCCAAATCAAATGCTTCCTTGTTGCCTCCTTGATCTTTTCTTGCCTGGTGATTCCTGAATGTTCTTCTCATTTTGATATGCTGAGTCGTTTGCTGATTATAAATGCTAATCGCCTTAAATTTTCTTAGTCTTCTTCTTCATGTGAAATTCTACCTAATGGCTATCCTTTTATCTGGTTTAAATTCTTCTTTTTTCTTGAATTGTTGATGTCTGATGTTCTTGTCATTCTCACATGTGGCATTCTGCACTCTTGCAATGCCTTTTCTTGTTATGGCAGCGGCATTCTTGGTCATGGCATCACAAGCAAATGCTTTTGAATTGCTTTGTTTGATTTTTGTTTCTGATATTTTTTTTTTGGCATTGTGGGATACTGTTTCTCTTTTGATTTTCTGTCTTTGTTGTTATGGGATTCTGGTATAGTATGCATCAATACACGTATGAAGATGATGTGATAAAGTGCTTTTGATAAATTACCCCAGTCAGTTTACTTCACAAACCAACCATTAATGCGCTAATCCTTCTTATGACCCTTGTACACATTAGAATAAATGCAATTCTATATATACACAAAAATAAATAACTCTCAAGTATATTATTTGATAATCGCAAAAGCAGCAATTCACTCCAATAAATCTCATAACACACACGCGGTCTATATTGCAAGTCTTTGTAGAGAAAATATGAAGGACACACAATTGAATTTTTTCTATGATAAAGAACTCTAAACAAATTCATATACGTATTACAGTACCCCTTACAAATTCATTTGTTTCTTCTTTTCCTTTGATCAAGTGCTAATTACAGCCTTGATATTTCATTTGGTTTTAGTTAATTTTCTATAGGGCTGTGTTGTGTGAAATTAATTACAAAACAATCTTTAACGAAGTCTTATGAAAATACCATATTATAACTACAAAGTTAGGCTTCCTAATCAAGCTACTGTTCATCATATTGTGTATTGTGTTACCGGTGAGCTCTTATGTCAATTATGACCAGAAGGCGCCTTGGTTAACTGTGAGTTATGTGCGAACATAAGAGCTGCAAATGAGTTATGTTCTATTTTTATGTGACAAACTATGTGCTCTGTTTTTATGGTCTTTCTCTCTGAAGTTTATTTTGGGATACATTGATAATAAAATTAGAAGTCTACTGAAATGTACAATCAGAAACCTATTGGGGACTTTTTGTCTTTTGATGCAGTTGTAGGGCACAGCTCAAATATTCTTTCCTGATTTAATATTGGAGAAATCCGACTCCCAAGCGGTTCTGTCTGCAGTTGTTGGACAAACTGTAATGTGAATTTCTATCGAATGGGTGTGATAATCCTTGTAGTCAGTTTGGGATTGTTGATATAGATATGATGTTTAGTCTCCAAAATTCAGATGATGATAATCTTGTGAGTACTTTTGTCATATTTTCTTTTGTGTTGGTGTTGGGATCTTAATTTTGTATCCAATGTTGAGAACAATATGAACATATTTTAAGTGATATGATGCAAGTTCATGTTTAAGAATCCATTTAATGAAACATTCCAGTGTTTAATAATGAGTAATTGGTTTAAGATTAATACCAAATATTTTAAGTAACATGTGGCATATTCTAGTGAGATCCTCGAACTCAGATTTCTAACTCAAATGGAAATGTTTCGAATTTCTTCATAACATTCTGCTGAACGGTTCTTCTTGTCTTTACACTTTCTTTTGTGAATTTCTCCCAGTTTCTTTTGTGAAGACTTCTGAATAAGCTTCCAGATATTGAGAAACAATCCAATCTAAGCCCATACGTATATCCCCTCACATTTGTATTTAATAAATCTTATTGTTAAATTGTTATCCGAATACAAATGACTAAGACATAAAATCAAGCTTGATGAGTCAAATATCAGGGAAGCCATAGTCAAGGTAACTGGTTTGTGCATCAACAGTGGCTCGTGGACCGGAATTCATGGCTATTTTCGCTTCACGTTTGCACTGGAAGAAAGCGAATTTGAACGAGCTTTGGATTGCATAGCTAAATTCAAAAGCATCGCTCGTGCACGTAGTTAACTAAAAAATGGTATTGTCATTTGTCATGATTTATTTCTATTGCCTGATGATGGCACCCATCACGCCTTAGTTGTCGTGAATTGAGATTATAATATATGATAACACTGATTAGTGTTGTCTCCCATGTGAATTGAGACAAAAATTATTTTCCCAATTGCGCTTTCATTTGAACAATTCCACTGTACTAATAATCATGAAATTGTGTTTTATAATAAGTTACGATTAATTGGGTCAATATTGATACAAAACTATTTTAAATAATTGGGTCAATATTGATAAAAAATTTTTAGGGGAAAAATTTTTATCCCACTCCTAATTCGTCCTTCTGCGATATTAATGTGTTAACACGAAGATTCATTGTAATTGCAACAATTTCCAAACGTTCAATAACTGTTAAATTGTATTTATAAATACTAATAGCGAAGGTACAGAAACGATTAATTCAAGAAGTTGCTTAAAGTGCATTAAATTAGGGAGTATAAATAATTGTGTGATACAGTCCAGCCTTCATCTGCTTATAATTAGCAACCAAAAACCACTTTGCAACACCATTAAAAAAACATTTTAACATTATTGCTGAGGAAGAGGCAGCTTAGGCTTATTAACTCGTATTATTAATGCTGATGACGCAGCTAGTAATCCTTTTGTTGAATACATTAAGGCAGCTGAAGCTTAACATTAATTAAGCCCACTAAAGCTTAAAATTAGTTCTTCTAGTGACGATGCTTTGCTTAGTTCGCTTTTTGTTTTTAATATGACGATCCATTGCAGTTGGTGAATTCAAATATTCAGTAACTGATGAAATTGTATTTATAAATTCATATTAATAGCAATTGAAGATTATAATTAATTTTTTAATATGGTCAAGCCCTCGTGTGTTTAATTAGCACTCAAAAACCACTTTACAATACGCATTAAAAGAACGCTGATGAGTTCTGGAGAAGATATTAAGTGAAGGCCACAAAAATCGAAATGTACGTTGCTTCGTTTGTTTTTTGTTTTTGATTTTTTTTGGGGCAAATGCTTGGCTTCGTTTGCTTTTTCGTTTTTGATATTTTATTGGGCTTTATTGTGTGGCATGTTCTTGTTTTCTTTTGATTTTCTGTTTTGGTTTTTATGGGATTTGATGACGATGTACATGTACAAAGATTATGTCATAAAATGCTTTTGAGTTTTATGCAAACACAAAAAAAGAAGAACACTAACGTACTAATTAATTACTAATAAGAAGAGAAATATTACACATACGTAACGGTACCGCGGAAGGAAAAAATAAAAGAAACTAAAGTTTATTTCAACAACTAAGAATGAAATAGGCATAAGAAATTAACCCGTTAATTAATTAATTAATACGGTCCCTCGCTACTAAATAATGCGAGCCCATTGTTCTTTTTATTTCAAAAACCCATTAATCACCAACACATAATACACGCCCAAAATATTTCAGGCGTCCTCTGTTTAGTATTGTCCTATTTCAACACGCGATATATGGGTTAACAAGTCCCAATATTGTCCTCCATCCTTTCTGCACTTCTCTTCCAACAACGGACAACCATAGATCTGTAATCGCAAAAGTGAGGAAGGCAGGCCCTTCCCCGGAAAGTATTTGAGCTTGCGACAATTCGAGAGTGTCAATTTAGTGAGGTTTTGAAGATCAACAATTGAAGAAGATAGGCGTTCCAGATTTGGAAATCCAGAAATCCCCAGAGTTGTTAGAGAGGCAGGAAGAGGAAGCGCGGTCCCTAATCTTTTGTCCTCTAGTGGAAATGACACCATGTCGTCATCGCATCCTCCGATTTTAAGATGTCGCAGAGAGGAGAATTTGTGAAATCCCCGGCCCCGCTCAATCATTGAATTCCAAATCTCCATAAGGTCACCTCCTATTATTGTTAATTGTTGAAGAGAGGTCAGATTGTGCAATCCCTTGGGTAAGGCCTCCAGTCTCTCACACCCATAGATCCCGAGCTTACTCAGTTTCGCACAAGGCAATCCCTCTTCGGGAAAGGACACCAGATTTTCACATTTCCATATTTCGATCTCTAGAAGCTGGCGGAGATTATGTAAACCAATCGGTAAAATTTTCAGATTTCCACAATCATAAATGTTGATTGTTTCAAGAGATGTGTTGTTGTCCAACCTTTCTGCTATTGACTTCAGCTTTGAACATCCATAAACACCAAGGGACTTAAGAGACGGAGGTAGATTGCCAACTTCAAGGGACTCAAGCGTGGTAGGTAACTCGTTTTTTGAAAATATACATGTCAGAGACGGACAATCCTTAATTTCCAACTCCTCGAGAAGAGATGAGGTGTACCTTCTGCCACTGCTACACTGGATGCCCTCTTCCACTGTCAAAGTCCTTATATTATTGCAACGACGGATCTGCAACTTCTTAAGGCTCGATGGTAGCTGGACAGCAGCAATATATGTCAACGAACCGCAATCCTCAATATTCAAGATCTCGAGAGAGGAATCGGCGTCGCACATCCATGCCTCTGGTAATGATTTCAGTGCATCACATTCCCTAATCTCAATTTTTTTCAACTTGGAAGGCAAAGCAACCTCAGGAAAGGAAACAAGGGAGCTGCACTTGTAGATTTCTATCTCTCTCAAGGACCTGAGGCTGAGCGATGATTGTGGCAGCTTCACAAGGCCTTCGCAATATTTCAATCTTAGATATTCGAGTCTGCATGACAACTCGCAAAGCTGCTGTTGTTGGTCTTTTTCTTCCTCCGCCACCAAGGATTGAAGTTTGGGACATCTTGTAATCGTCAGTCTTCTGAGAGAGCAAATGTCTTGTAGTAATTCGTTATGACTCTTCCATATATATGTCTGCTCTTTCATTTCATTTATCTTCAATTCTTCCAATTTTGGCAGTCGCGGCTTTAATGGCCCTGCGAGAAACACTTGATTTGATGTATTTCCACAGACAGCTGAATTTTGTGACTCGAGATCATTAGTGGCACTTCCCCACACAACCTTTTTACATCCACCAATCTGTAATTTGCAAAGAGTTGGAAGACTCGAAACTGAAACTGACAATTCTTCACATCCTTGAACAGCAAGCATCTCTAATGCAGGAAGGTGCTCTGGAAATGTTCCTTGCAGCTTAGAACATCTTAAAATGTAAAGCTCTCTCAATTTAGGAAACCGTTCAACTCCCTGCCTGGATCCATGAGGAATCCAGTCTTCCCATCCTTGCATGTCTTCAAAATGAAGTCTCTCCAAGCATGGAAAAGGAATTGGAGTATCATTCCCATAGAACTCTGAACCCAACCTCTTTACACTAGTCATTCCACGTACTGCAAGATGCTTTAGAGAGGGTAGTTGCCCGACTGACGGCAGGGTAGGACACATGCCACAATATTCAAATTTTAAGGTCACCAACTTTGAGAATGAGGAATCTCCGAACCAAGTTGGAAATTTTGCACCTCTATAGCCGCTGATACAAAATTGTTCCAAATTTTTATTGGGTTCTAGCATGTCAAGCACGCCCTCTTCAGCTTCTGCCTCCCTTGAAGACGAGCCATCGGTACTGAGTGTCCATCGAAGCCATAATTCTCTAAGATTCTTCTTTCCATCCAATTGAGCCTCCTTTGCATCACCCACGTCTTTTACATTCTCCAATTTTGAAATGTTAAGTGTCCCATGAAGGTGCGTCAACAACTTTAGCTCTCGTAAACCGGAACCACTGCCTTTTCCCACAACAAAATTACACAACGTCTGAAGACTAGTCAACCTACCAATTCCTACTGGCATTTCCTCCAACGACTTCGTATTTGAATTCTTAAGATGATGCAATTTGGCTAGGTTTCCCATGTCTGCACACAACTTCTTCAGCCGATCACAATCTTCCAACAAAAGACTATGCAAATTGTAAAGCTTGTTGACTGATTCAGGCAGAGTTCTAATCTCAGTTCTAGACAGGTTAAGGTACCTTAAATACCTCAAATCACCAATTGAATCCGGCAGCTCAGGGATGCGGTATCCACGCAAAGAGAAGACCCTCAAGCGTCGGAGTTTGAGCAACTTAGGAAGAATGCTAGGAGCCAAGTAGCCAGGCGAACTTTTTGTCAACATCACTGGTAAAAAAGTTCTCAAATGCTGGATATCATACAAGTCCCCATACCTTTTACCGCCATCAAAATATTCAGGAATGTATGATAGATGACGAAGATTTTCGGAAAAACCTTGCTGCTTGTAAATTTCTGAGGTATACTCCATTGTGAAGTATATCTCCCCCGCAGCCCAACGGGCAAGGTCATTGATAAGATCGTGCATCACAAATCGTGATGTATTGTCGCTTGATTGCTGGAAAAAAGATCTTGAACGTAGCTCTTGAAAGAACTTTCGACCTAGATCTTCGTTGGGATTCCCACTCTCTTTATGATCCAAGAAACCCGAAGCACTCCATAATAAAATTATCTCCTCCTCTTCAAATTCATAATCCTTCGGAAACAACGAGCAGTATGCAAAGCATTGTTTCAAAATTGGAGGAAGATAATAATAGCTCACTGCAAGAGCTGGTATAATGGGACATCTATCTTCTGGTAATTCCCATATCTTGCTACTGAGCACATCTTCCCACACACCTCTGTCATGTTCTCCACATAAAAGTCCACCCAGTGTTTTTGCTGCCAAGGGCAAGCCGTTGCATTTGATCACTATCTTCTTGCCAATGTCCTCCAATGACTTGTGTGAACTGAAATCTCTTGCCCCCAAAGAGTGCTGAGCAAACACAGACAGACAATCCTCAGTTGACAAGTTTTTCAATTCATAAGCTTGATCCGTCCTCATGATTTTTGCAACCTGTTGATTGCGAGTAGTGACAACAATCTTACTTCCCTGTGCGCCAGCTTCAAACGGACGGCTCATGTCAACCCAGTCATTGTAATTCTCATTCCAAACGTCGTCTAAAACGAGCAAAAATTTCTTTTGAGATAACTTCTTGTTCAGCTCCTCTTGAAGCAAATTTAAATCACTGTCATCAAAAGTCTGCTTGTTAACGGATCTTAGAATTGTTTTTGTTAGCCCCTTAACGTCGAAATCCTCAGAGACACAAGTCCATGCCTTGAGATCAAAATGATCCTGCACTCGCTTATCATTGTAGACAAGCTGAGCAAGAGTGGTTTTGCCCAGGCCGCCCATACCTATAATAGGAATAACAGAGAATCCACCATCGTTGCGTAAATCATCCCTCAACAGCAGTTCAACAACATCCTGCTTTTCTGTTTCCCTGCCATATACTTTGGCTTCAGTCACTAAAGAGGTTGTCTCTAGCCTTTGACTGGCTTTTTTGGACCCTCCAGCTGAACTTTCTTTCAAATCTAGCAAGTTTTTCTGTGTCACAATTTCTTGAAATCTGCTGTTGATCTCTTTGATTTTGGACATCAAGCCATAATCGAACTGAATCGATTGTGGAGTAAAAGTGGTGCAGCAAGTAGAAACGAGCTTCCGAAACTTATTTGTTCTTGTACGACTGCTACTAGGTTGATCAAGAGCAGCAGCTGGATCTCCATTTCCAAGCAGCAACTTCCTCCGGAAAGCCTCAGTTTGAAACTCATCCAGCAAGTCTTCAAAATCAAAAACCAAGTTCTGAAGCTCGCCAAGCCACAACTTCACAGACTGATCAGTCTTCTTCTCCTCAGCATCAGCAAGCACCGCCTTGATCATGACCAACATATTCTTCCACTTCTTTAGGTCGGCTTGGATCTTCTCTTGGCGTGCAAAAAACAGAATCCCCTCTGAAGCTAACTTATTGACCAGAAAATCAACGGACGCCGTTAGGAATGCCTCGCCGATGAATGACATTTCTTTTTCCTTTTCTTTTTCTTTTTTTTGGTTTTGCAAAGAAAGAAAGGAGCAGAATTATGGGGAAAATGGAACAGGTGAGAAAATGGATAATTAAGCAGAATGAGTTTGTGATTGTGAAGGGTCTGGCCCAGCTAGAAATCACGCGCTTGTACTTTATTGACCAATGACTAATAATTTGGCAATTCACTCATCAGTCATCACCACCTCTTGGCGAGCAAAATGAAAATGCTTAGTAATTAAGTGTCAAGGGTCACGCAAAATGCGACGTAAAACGTGGCAAGTCTCCCCACTTGTTGTTCCTTGCAGCTAAGAAAAGAAAAAACAGAGCCGTAATTAGTGACAGAATTTTAAAAATAATAATAAGAGAAAAACCTACACATTTTCGACTTAGAGTAGAACCCTAATTAATGCTAAAATTTACTCAGCTAACATTTTCAAAATATTGTTCTTTATAATTTTCAAAACCATAATTAAGATTCATCTCAAATGTTTGAAGAGAGTCTATCAATTCTTTTACGTTAATAATATCAAAATTCTTGTTTTTTCTTCAAACGTTGAATAAAAAAAAATGTTGAATATGGAGGAAAATAGAATGCATCCATCTTTGCTGTAGAAGTCTTCTACTTATAAAAGCAAGTTAGAATAAATGATTTTAATCTCTCTTTTTATTCCAGTAAGTGCACTACATTTTTTTTTTGTTTTAATCTCAATGTGAAGTCGTATCATAATGTTATGTTAATGTTATATTCATGTTGGAAAATGAAATTTTAGATAAAACAAATTCGACTCATTTGTTGGAGGTATATATTTAGTAGGTTACTAAGAGCATCACTGAAACACTCTTCAAATAAGGTTTCATTACTTATTTGAAGAACCACGTCAATTTTTAAACCTCCAAAAGATACTCTAATTAAGATTTTTCAAATAAGAATGAATTATCTATCTTTAAATTTGGAGAGTTAATTTCTCTTTCTTCAATTTACATTTTATTATTTTTCATTGAAGAAAGAAAGAGAAGTGTTTTAATTGCTATTGACTGTTCATTTAAAAAAAATAATTATATAATTAAAATAATATTAACTTATTTTGTGAAAAACTGAGTAATTGTGAAATATAAATGACAATTTATTTAAACGTCAAATAATTGTGACGTTTTATCAAATAGATGATAAATATATATTACATATTTATTGAATAATTATCATTTACCTTTTCCTTTTATTGACTTGAGAAAAAAAAAACAAAAACATTGACTATACTGCTTTGTTGTCGTTCTTAGAACAGATTTTAGTTTCTTTTGAGAAAATTCAAACTCATTCCCATTACTTTCTTTTCAATAATCACCTCTCAGTTTTTCATCAATCACTCAATTCCGAATTTCATCTCCATTCTCTTTCGAAGAAGAACGCACGAAGAATTTTAGCTTGCTTTCGCTGCTTCTCGAATATTGGGTATTGTTTCCTTTAATTTAGATATTTTTTTTATATCTCCCTTTCTAGTTTGATAATTTAGGGTTTTACTTGAATTAATTGTATTTTTAATCAACCAAGGTTGATTTAATTGATTCTAAGTCTCAATTTCCTGTTTAACAAACAAGGAAGGCACAAATAATTTTCATTTTCATACTTAATTTTGAAAGAATCAATGTATTTTATCTTTGGTTAGTACACTTCTGTTCAATTTTTGTTTATTTAACTTAAGATATCTTTTCTTTCTTTTCTTCAAGCAGATTATAGATTTTATTGAGAACAGAGCTTTCTCCTTAATTCCGCCAAGAGCAACGTTGATTTCAGGTGATAATTGAAATTGGATTACTATCAGTCTACCAAATACGGAGAAATAAAAGTAAACAATTTTTATTTTTCTCTATTGCCTGCAGGGCAAGACAAAATAAATTAAATGATATTGGAAGCAAATTATTAATTCGTATCCACGAAAACGGATAGCTATCGAATTTAATTATGATTTAATCTAGAAGTTTGTAGCCAACCATCTTCCCAAGTTCCAAGTTGATGATCTCTTACGAATTTTTAATCAATTCCCATGTGGAGAGACTGAAAACCTGTTAATTAATAGAAACCGAAATTTAAAAAATAATAATAACGTAGCTAATAATTTATAACAATCAGCTATTAGTTTATTTTTTATATTTAAAAAAATAACGTTACCTTTTGTTTTCCAGATAAACAAAATTTGTTGGGTATGTATTATGTTTCCTTTTACAATGATGAATTAAATTAAAAAAATTGTAGTATTTATAATAGGATTATTGAATTCAGTGAGTGGTTAAGTAGTATCAAGAGTAATAATATTCTATTATTAACTTAAACTTAATTATTCACATTAGCAATTACATTGAAGATTTTTTTATAATAATATTTTTTATGTGATAATAATATTTTTATTAAAAATTAGACTGATCCGACTAAAATGTATGGTATAAATAACCATACCTTTATTTATTTATTTTATTATTCATTGATAGTAGCTTGTCAACTTGATTCCTGCCCGCATCGGGAAGCACAATCTTTTGTCAGAGATCTGATCCATGTGGGTAGGAATTCAACAACAATATTCAACAGTTGCAAACCCCATAATCTTTTAATTAAATTTCAGCCGTTGGGGAAACTTCAGCCGTCGATCAACTCTGGGGAAACGTCAGCCGTTGATCCATTATCTCCAGTGCATGCATAACTACGCTGCAATCACCCCACCTTCGTTCTATATATATTATATAGGCATGGATATTACTATATCCAACAAGAAGCAAAAGCAACTTACTTCTGAGGTCTATTACAATTCATCATCAGAAACTAGCAGAGATCTTTTCATTTGAAGAATATGCGAACTCCATGTGCAGGTTTTTAGGCCAACTCTGAATTTCATTTCTAATTTTTATTCTAATATAAACATTTATGAATAAATTTCTCAATATGAATTTTTCATGTAATGAGTGGTTGGAGGGTATCCTTCCTCCAATCTTTATAAGCTTGGTTGATGATGAGAAAGTGAATAATGACAACTTTGATATTCTTGTTGTTCCTCAATATGGGAGAAAGCCTGATTACACTTGTTAAGTGTATGCAATGTTATTTTTAATTAAATAAAATGATGGATGATGTTATTACCTGTCAATCATGTAAGTGTCAATTTAGTGTTATTAAACTATTAAGATCTCTTGAGCTAAGCAAGAGATTTTTTTTTTAAATTTTGAGTCCATGTAATTTGTCATCTTTAGTAAATAAAATTAACATGTGTTAATGCCCTCATTCCATTACTCAAATAAGAAACATAAAATTGTGCGATAATATCCCATTAATATTCTAATTAACTGTGCTCTCTGTCTTCTTAAACATTAATATTAAACAAACTGTATAAATTAGTTAGCTAATTGTTACGGCTCGCAGGGGAACCGGGACTTTCATAACTAAGATTAACTTCTATGTTTTTCAAATAGCGTGTATCATCAGAAACACTGGCAATAGAATAATTAAGTGAAAAAAATGTTGAGTTGTAACTTGTCTTTCTTTAATTGGTCCAAAATGTTAATAGGAGTCGGGGAATTTATCCTTGTAATCTAGTCAAACATTGATGTAATTATAAATAATTTATGACAAAATTAGAATCGAGGTTAATTGCTGGATTTGTGGAGTACTTTAATTAATTATAAGTACTCTACGGCCCTAGCTTATTATTTTTATCAAACCAATATACCTGGTAAGTCCCTAAAATTAGCACCCTAAAGATAAAAGGTAACTAGGGACAATTAGTCAAGAACACTAAGCAGGATCCATGTCTGAACGGGACAGATCTAATTTGTACGATACAAATATATTCAATATTTCGATCAACCAATTATGATAGTAATTAACAAACATATACATACATATGTATGCATATATAACATCCTGTTAGTATTCTCTATTTTTTTTTTTTTGAGATCCAGTGTTTTCTCTATTTTGATATTTGGCAAAAATAATTTTACAGAAGTAATTTTTTTTCCAATCATTAAGATGAGCTTATTTGAGTATATATTGTTATTAATAATAAGGGTAAATACTTGTTTCGTTTCTATATTTTAGGTTAAGCGTTTGAGTTATTTCTATATTTTAAAAAATATTTCAAAACATCCCTATTCTTAATTATATTACTCTCTTACTTTTACTTTTTTTAAACTTTTGCAACAATATCCTTAAATTAAATTACAAAGTTTACACACCCACACACACACACAAGCCTTGACTAAGGTCTTAATTAGCAACAACAGACGGGCATATGAATAGTGTTTGGAGCGTCACGAATGTTTCGAGTGCGTATAAAAGAACAGAAGGTTGATGCGGATGGTTTCCTGCTCCAGTTCATTGAGATGGTCTGATGAATTTGTAGGTTTTGTGAAGAAATTCATGATTTTGTAATTTGTTAGTTATTGCTTATACTTCAAAAGCAGGTATATTATATGATGTTGCATTGATAATCCGTATCCAGTGTGCAGTCTCCCTCGATCCTTGTTTGGCAAATAAGTTAAACTATGTCCAAAGAGAGCTCTGCATCATCTTAAATCTAACTTAAGAAGCCTTAACTAATAGCAACACAAGATCGATTACTTATTGGATTTAGAGCGCAGACGAGAGAGAAAAGAAAAAAATAACGAACAAATTTATTTTAAAATTTGATTTAATGTAGAAGTTTGTAGCCAACCATCTTCCCAGGCAAAATCCGAATCTCAATCTTTTTTCACAGAGAAACGCGATCGACGTAGGATATTAAATATCAACTTTCAAGAGCTGCGGGATACTTGAATGTGTATAGTATACTGTATATCATACAAGAACCAAGAACTTACACAAGTGCTAGCTACTTGAATAATTTGGAAGAATATGGAAGCTGCTTTTGCAGATGCTTCAATTTAGGACAAGTTCATGTGAACTCCATTTCTATTTCTTATATAAATAATATATTGCATGTTCTAATTAATTTACACATTCAACTTCATTAATTAATTAGTGAAGCAAACATGTAATGATTTGTAAAGATCACTAGCATTAGATTATTGGGAGGTATTGCGCTTAGTATTCACAATTTTTGTAAGATGAATTTGTAAGACTTATGAATTTTGATGAAAATGTATCGTTATTAAGCTATTATTTAATTTATTAAGTTAATTTGAGGTATTAATATTCACTAATTGTGGTGCTGATTAATTTACTTGTCATTATTTGTAATTAAGAATGAGGTTTAATCAATTTATTGAGGAAAAAAAATAAAGATACTTTTTTTTAGATTTTAATTCTTAAGATTTAATTTCTCTCTCTTTCGCTTCCTAAAAAGACAGTAAAAAGCTTGCTGAATGTCATCAAATACTTGTATATCATCTCACAAAACGTCAATATTTGTTTGGTATTTCATCTCAACGGACGCCGTCAGGATTGCCTCTCCGATGATTGACATTTTTTTTTTTTTGTTTTGCAAAGAAAGAAACAGAATTTTGAGTTTTGAAAAGCAAAATGAGAAAATTGCAACAGTAAGTGTGAAGGGTCAAGCAAAATGCGCGTAACAAGTCTTCCACTTGTTGTTTACTTCCGGTCTCCAGTAGAATGAAAAGAAAAAACAGAGCCCACCACCCATTAATAATTTAGCAATTCACCAATCACCAGTCACCACCACTCGTTGCCAGATTCAATAAAATATAAAATCGCATGTTCATATTTGTAGGGTTGAGCAACATTAATCCAGTGTCCGGGTAAATGCTGATTGAAGAGGAAAATGGAACGCATCTACCACGAACCTTCGCTTTACAAATCTTCAAACTCATAGATCAAGTTAAATCAAAACGTTTCTCTCTCTCTCTCTTTTCCTTTCTGCCATAAAATTACTTTATTGAGTGAATTAATTTCCATGCTAAAACGAAGACTTAAAAAGTACGCTACAATTTTTTATAATAATCCCAATGGTAATTCCGACCGTTACGTTATAATACTGTCGCGTCAAAATAAATTATAATAAAATTTTAACTGAACGTAAACTCGATTCATTTATTAAATAGATATCCTTAATAAAATAACAAGACAATTAATGTGTATCAATGATATAGACACAACTAAAAATAACTCTAATGTGAAAACAAGAAAAGTACGAATATTGATGCAAGTGAAGGCACAGCTAGCACACAACATGATGCTAGCTGGCATATTACAACTGCAGTCCATAAAACAGCATGGACTATATCTCTTTAATAAGTCTAAACTTTGGTTGATATTATTATTTATAGTTTTTTTTTTCTCCTTGCAACACCATTATGAGCTTTTGTTGACCTTAGCAATGTCGCGGTTCACACATATCCAACAAGATGAAATTCTAAACTAATTAAAACCCAGCGAAAAAGATAATAAAAAGATACTTCTAATTAAACTATCTCCCATACCTCATCATTCACTCGTGGGCTTATCATATGTTAGCACATTAGCTGTCTTCTTTGGTCAACCCTTTTGTCTTCGCCGTTAATTATAACAAATTAAAGATGTAATTAATAGTGAAAATTGTATGCATTTTGGAAGTTCCATGGCGGTCGGGTCGGCAATTGTTGATTTTAAATTTCATTTAACTAGTAACTTTTGACATAATATTCACTGCCATACATCCTAGTGAAGTCACTTCAATTATTTGAGAGTTAATTAATTATTCCATCGATCGATTTATAATTGATAGAGGACATGGAAGTTGGAATAAAACAATAACCCATAAGAGAAGTGGACAACAATTGAATGCAGCAATGAATTGAACTGAAACTATTTTACATTTCTTAGATGCTTTCCTTTCGAAGATTTATTAGAATATGTTTGGGACTTTTGTGCTTAATTTTTTTTTTTAATTTTTGGGCTGAAATTTGACAGCCAAATTGTTTATCATTGACTCTCTCACCATACCTCCTTGCCTTGGTACTTGAGTTGGCATCAAATTTTAAAGTCAGTGTTGTTGGTCAATGGTTGGCTAAAAAAATAAACAGCGGTGTTAGCGTTAGCTGCGTTACATCATAATTGGATTCTTTCAAACGTAAAAACTGGAGCCAGCTTAATTATATTCACTGGTCGCATTCATAAGCTCCAATGCAATGTTTCTAAACATGGAAAATTGTTAATTGTTTGCATCCTGAGAGAGCTTACTGAAAATTGTCTTTCACGATAACAAAGCCGTAAAAATTCCAAAAAAAGAAGGAATTGGATGAAGATTGAAGAAGAAAGAGAATTATTGTAGTATTCTCACAGTCACGGACGTACTCTGACAACTCATAATTTGGGAATAATATCAAATATTATTCGATGCCACTGTGTACGGGAATGCATGCATGATAATGGATTCCAATATGAGCGTATTAAAATCGCACCTCCCGCTGCCAGATTCAATGCATATAAAATCGCACCTCGACTTTGGTAGGGTCAAGCAAGTGAGCAACATGAATCCAGCGTCCGGGTAAATGCTGATTGAAGAGGAAAATGGAACGCATCTACCACGAACCTTCGCTTAACAAATCTTCAAACTAAATCAAAACGTCTCTCTCTCTCTTTCTGCCATAAAATTACTTTATTTATTGAATTAATTTCCATGCTAAAACGAAGACTTAAAAAGTACACCACAATTTTTTAATAATTACGCCAAAGTGAAAGCAAAAGCCAGAGGCAGGCCCCACGGCCATGAATAATATTACAAGTATCGAGATTTAATTAGAGTTCACATATTTACAATGTGTCTAGTTTTAGTTGAGAGATAAAGTGATAAACTATTCATTAATAATGAGGTTTTTCTAAATGATTGAATAATGATATTAATTATTGATATTTACAAAATTTCTAAGAAGTGATAGCTAATACGTTGGGGATATGTGTTTGTGTGGAATGGAAAATATAGGGAATAGCAATAAAAATGGTGGAATTAATATGATGAAAAAAGGCAAACAGTAAAAAATTATAACGTACCTTGGCACTTAATTACTAAGCATTTTCATTTTGCTCACCAAGAGGTGGTGATGAGTGAATTGTCAAATTATTAGTCATTGGTCAATAAAGTATAAACGCGTGATTTCTAACTGGGCCAGATTAGGGATGGCAACTATCGCTCCATAATAGATATCCACAATATTCATCCAATTGGATTGAATAATATCCATCCAAAAATATTTAGATCTTAAAATGGATATTTTAAAATTATATCCAGATGGATATGGATAATTATTTTTATCCAATGGATATCTATTTAATCCAACACAAGTTTAAAAAATTTTAATTTTATAAAATTAAAAATTAAAAATATAATAAACAAATAATTGTAAAAATATTATATTAACTAGCAAAAAATTTAAATTACTCTTATATTAAAAATTAAAAATTTCAAAATTATCCTTTAATTTTTAACTTATTTAATATTATTAATAATTATTATTTTATTTATTAATTTAATATTATAAATAGACTTTCACCGAAAGTCGCCGGACCACCACCGGACCATCGTCAGACCTCGCCGGACGTTCGCCGGACCACCGCCGGACCACCGCCGGACCTCGCCGGCAGTTCGCCGGACCGCCGTCGACGCCGGACCTCACCGGACCTCGCCAGACGTTCGCCGGACCGCCATCTTATTTTATTATATATATATATACATATTAATATAAATAATTTAATACTAAATTTAATATTAAAATTTTAACTATTTTATGGATCTCCATAATTTTATGGATAAAATCCATATCCAATATTAAATATTGAATATGGATATGGATATATTCATTATGGATAATTATGAATTTGTGTTTATCCATCCATAATTAGATATTTGCCATCCCTAAGCCAGACCCTTCACAATCACAAACTCATTGAATAATTGCAAAAAAATGAAAATTAAAAATCAATGTCCAGCAAAAAGAATCCATATTCATGTGCTGCTTCCTATTCAGTACATCTACCTAGCATTTAAAAAAAATGGAAGTAGAAATTAAAACTCACTTTTTTAGATATGGCTCTTATATATTATAGGTATCAAGATTTAATTAGAGTTCACATATTTACAATGTGTCTAGTTTTAGTTGAGAGATAAAGTGATAAACTATTCATTAATAATGAGGTTTTTCTAAATGATTGAATAATGATATTAATTATTGATATTTACAAAATTTCTAAGAAGTGATAGCTAATACGTTGGGGATATGTGTTTGTGCGGAATGGAAAACATAGGGAATAGCAATAAAAATGGTGGAATTAATATGATGAAAAAGGTAAACAGTAAAAACTTAATATAAAATTCAAGACACATTACAAATATCACTTTCCTTAAGACATTATTTACTCCCACCAATTGAGTGATGCACACGAGTTAAGCAAATATACCTCTATAAGATAATGAAATGCTTCTTCATTTGCTTACATTGTGCATCGAATAAAATAAATCTAAATATATATGAATGTTGCAAGCTTGCTAAGAATCAATATGTTGATTATGTTGAAAAACAATGTATTGGATATTTGATGCATAAAAAATAGATGTTATTTGATTAAATTCATTTTAGAAAATAGGGCTAAAAAAAGAGTGGTGTAGGATTATCTTATTCATATCTAAAATTTTAAATATATTGATTTATTTATTATGGTGACGTAGTAGTAATTATAAATTAAAAATAAATTTACTATTAAAATAAATAAATTTTACTAATAAAAATAAGGATCATATATCTTTCTTAAATATTAAGAAATAGAGTGAATTTCCTTTTCTTATTAAGCAAAACCCACCGCACAAGTGAAAAGAACAAATAGAGCCCACAAAACAGAGCCCACTACAAATATAAAATCGGGGGAGCTCATGATCATGCCTATGCTTTACATACTAAATTAAATAAAAGCAGAACCAAGAATCTTGCATTTGCTTATTAGGCACTATTTCAAATAGAACACGAAAGCAACAAACTCTTTTGTTAATGTTAAATGTTAGGAATATAATTAGCTTGGAATAAAGCTACGTTATTCTCCTCTTACCGTCTCTTCAGGTTCATTTCAAAAGTTTGAAGAGAGTTTATCAATTCTTCTTATAAAAGCAAGCTAAATTAAAAGATTTTAATCTCTCTTCTTATTACTATAAGTGCACTGCAATTTTTTATAATCAATAATGTCAATTTGTAGTGTAATATTATATTCATATTCATGTCGCGTTGAAATAAGGTAAAACGAAATTTTAAATAACACAAATTCGACTCATTTGTTAAAGGTATATAATAAGCTAATAACATAATTAACATAACACTATTATTACATTAAATGAAACAAAAGACGGTACCCTCCACCAATAATTACATTAGCAAGCTTCACATGCTCGTGTTTAAGGAACTGGACATTGGTGAATTAATCAAGGATAAGAAGCAATTTCAAAAAACAAAATGGATACTATACATTTTCTTTTTCTTTTTTTAATTGTACAGAAAGTGGGACTAATTTTCAAATTCACTTATTAACGAAAGCTATACAAAATAAATTTCCTTTTTATTTTGAAACATTCTACGGAATTAAATAACAGTGATTTAAAGAGTGTTAAGTGGTAATTCTCTTATTGTATTTTGTTTTCTCTTTTTTAAAAGGAGATGGTGGAGTTTGGTTGTTTGCAAAATTATTGGTGTGGGATCTATTTGTTTTCAATTTCACTTTATTAATTAATTAGCAAAGCAAACATGTAATCATTTGTAAAGGGGTCAATAGCATCGAATTATATAAGATGAATTCATAAGACTTACTAATTTCGATGAAAATGTAGCGTTATTAAGTTATTAATTCATTAACTTGAGTACCAATATTTCCTAACTGCGGTGATTAATTTATTTAACTTGTCATAATTTTCATTTGAGAATGAACTTCAATCAACGTATGAAAAAAGAAATAACTTTTCTTTTTTAAAATTTTTTAATTCTGATTATTTGATTTCACTCTTTTTCGATTATTGACTTGTAAGAGCTTGTTAAATGTCGCAAATGCTTGTATCTCATATCCAAATTGGCATATATCGTTTGGTTTCTTTATAGGCGTCCATCACGAATGAAAGTAACAACCCCACCATATATCGAAAATTAATTTTAAGAATTTTTTTTACTTGAAGTCTTTGAAAAGAAAATTTATCGAGATTAGACTAGCGATATACATAAATTCGGTACCAATTTAAAAATGTGAGCATGATTTAATAAGAAAGGATGAGAATTGATCATGTCCCAAAAGACTCAAAATAAAATTATACAAAATTACATGCAGGCATATCATATGTTAATCTTAATTTTTTTGTGGCTGAAAATTAATTAATTAATTCCACTACTTCCTTTATTTAATTGTATGGTGTGTAGCACATAGTGAATTATGTTGCATATTTGTTAATTCAAAGAAATAATACTTTTGTATCCACCAAACTTTATTAATATTCTTCATCATTATGGTTAATAGCTTAGTAAATTTAGGAGTCAGCCAAAATAAAGTATTTTCTATTGCATTAACCTTTATTAATTGCAGAAGTTAAAAAAAATTAAAACGAGTTAAAATAGTTCCAACTCAAAATCAATAGTTTATAACTTAGGGATGTCAAAAATATCCATCCGGACTGAATTCAGATTGGATCCGAGCTAGTTTAGGGATGTGCCGGTCTGGTCTCGGGCATCATTGGAGAAGTCCAATGTCCTCCAAGTCCAAGGTCCGGCCAAGAACTTAAATTTTATAGAAAAATAATAAATATATATATTATTGTAAGTAATTGCATTTATTTGACTCGTCTATTACATATATTTAAAATTTTAAACATTTATATTTTGTGCCCAGTTTCATTAAAATAAGATTTAAAAATTATAAAATTGTGAAATAAATTTTAAAAATATATACATACATTTAATGTTATAAAATATAAAATCCAACCTTTCTAGGGTGAAATAAAAAGCCTAGCCCAATGTGTCCAAAAAATATGTCTGGGTTGGATTCAGGCATTGCCATACCTGAACTTGACCCTGAGTTTCGCAATTATTCTAGATCGTTATAAATATTTCCAAATTTCAGTCTAATTTACTTGTGTGATGCAAAAATTATCTTTATCACTTCTTTCAAATAAATACTCATAAATTTCACCTAAATTGTCACCCAAAAAAAGAGAAAAATTGTATAGTTAATTTTTCTACTTCTTTACTCCATTATTCAATGGGAATACAATAAATTAAGAGAAAGGAGAAATTAAGTAGAAAATTAGAGTGCTTGTTCCAATGATAAAAACTCATGCCAATGCTTATTTAAGATGTAAGCATGGCATTCATTAATTTGACCAAAAATAAGCGAATTTATTTATATTTTAATCAAAATCGAGGGATACAAACAGAATTTTCCCACTCCAGATATTTTAATCAAAAGGATGAGAATTGTCATCAAATGCTTGTATCTCATCTCACAAATTGGCAATATTTATTTGGTATTTCATCTCAACGGGACGCCGTAAGAATTGCCTCTCCGATGATTGGCATTTTTTTTTCTTTTTTTCCCGCACAGAAAGAAACAGACATTTGAGTTTTAAAGCAAAATGAAATTGAGCAAAATGCATGTAGCAAGTCTTCCACTTGTTGTTTATTCCAGTAAAGTGAAAATAAAAACAGAGCCCACCACCCATTGATAGTTGGAAAATGATAAACGAACGAAAGTGCGACGAAGGGACGACAGAAAACCTGCTTCCTCATCTAATTTTGTTTTTGTGGACCAATAATAAATAATAAAATATTTTTTTATGGGACCGACAACAAATAGCAAAATAAAGAATTAAAAAAAAAGATAGTGTAAAGTAAACGAACGAAAGCGTGAGGAAGGAACGACAGAAAACGCGTTCCCCAATCAAAATTTTCTTTTGTGGGATCGATAATAAATAATAAATTTTTTTTTGGAACCGATTATAAATAGTAAAATAAAGAATAAAAAAATAAAAAAATGGATGGTGAAAACGAACGAAAGCGCGACAAAGGGATAACAGAAAACGCGTTCCTCATCCAATTTTCTTTTGTCGGACAGATAACAAATAATAAAATATTCTTTTGTGGGACCGACTAAAAATAGTAAAATAAAGAATGACAAAAAGGATAGTGTGCAATTTTTCTTTTAATAAAATTTAGCAATTCACCAATCACCAATCACCACCACTTGTTACCGATTCAATGAACTGGACATTAGTGAATTAATCAAGGATAAGAAACAATTTTAAAAAATAAAATGGATATTATACATTTTCTTTTTTTTTTTAATTGTACAGAAATTGGGACTAATTTTCAAATATTTTCAAATTCACTTATTAACGAAAGTTATATAAAATAAATTTCCTTTTTATTTTGGAACATTATACGGAATCAAATAACAGTGATTTAAAGAGTGTAAAGTATTAATTCTCTGATTGTATTTTCTCTCTTATGTAAAAGGAGATGGTGAGATTTGGTTGTTTGCAAAATTATTGGTATGAGGCTCTATTTGTTTTTGTTTTCACTTTATTAATTAATTACAAAGCAAACATGTAATCATTTGTAAAGGGGTCACTAGCATTGGATTATGTAAGATGAATTCGTAAGACTTATTAATTTCGATGAAAATATAGCGTTATTAAGTTGTCAATTCATTAACTTAAGGTACTAATATTTACTAGTTGTGGTGATTAATTTATTTAACTTTGTCATAATTTTCAATTGAGAATGAAGTTCAATTAATATATGAAAAAAATATTTTTTTTAGATTTTTAATTCCTATGATTTAATTTCCCTCTGTTTCGATTATTGACGTATTAAAAGCTTGTAGAATATCATGAAATGCTTGTATCTCACCTCACAAATTGACAAATATTGGTTGGTTTCTCCATAAGGCTGCCATGACGAATTGAAAGTAAAAACAACCACCATTGAAAATTAATTTTAAAAATCTTTTTTACTTGAAATTTTTTAAAAGAAAAATTAAGCAAATTAGATTACAAATATCAATCTTAATATTTTGTTGATGAAAATTAATTAATTAATCCCACTACTTTCTTAATTTTGTGTTGTGCACCGCATTGGCCACTTCTGATTGTGTTGCATATTTGTTAATTCAAAGAAATAGACTTTTGTATCGATCAAACTTATTTCATTAGTATTATTCATCATATGGTTAATGGCTTTGCCATTGAAGGAGAAGGGGTCAGCCAAAATAAATAAAGTACTTTCTCATGCATTAACCTTTATTAAAAAGCTTTATTAACTGTTGTAGTTAAAATAATTTTAAAACAAGTTAAAACAGTTCCAATTCAAAATCAGTAGGCTGCAATTGGGTTGTTACACATATTTCTAAATTTCAGTCTAATTTAATTGTGTATGGACAAACTGACTTTATCACTTCTTTCATATTAATACTCATAAATTTAGCCCACTGCTAAGAAATAAAGTTTCCACCACCGTACCAGTATGTCGATTTGCGAATACATTCATTCAAATATTAAACATTCAGAGAAGAAAGCAAACCATGGCAGGATAGCAAAAACTGCGAATGGTCATCAAGCACCGTCTTGATCATCTCCAACATATTCTCCCACTTCATCAGATCGCTTTGGTTCTTTTCTTGCCGTGCAAACCACCCAACTCATATTTTAGCAACAATCCTCAGCTCACTGGCCCTTAGTTCAGAATAACAATTCTTATTAGCCAAAGATTCAAAATGATTTTTAGTTGTTTATAAGTAGAGCACTAGATCAACAAATAATTGAAGTCCTGCAGCTTGGCTATTGAACTATACGATGGTGGCAATTCAAAGACTACAACTTGGCTCTGCCATTCGAAGTAAGCAACGCAGCTGTCCAAAGTCTGTCAAGCCATCAAGACTCCATCAAGTAAATGCCAAGCCATCAAGACTCCATTTAGAGCGGATTAGGTAACATGTCGCATTCTACACTGCTGCAATGCCATTTCTTGTTATGGCAGCGGCATTCTTGGTCATGGCATCACAAGCAAATGTTTTGATTTGAAGACTTGCTTGGCTGTGAAAAATAAGGAGAGCAAAGGTAATTAATGTTGGTGTGATCAACATTTTAATGGTATAAGGAATGTTGTTGGGGAGTATTTTCATATTTACAAAAGTGTTCAAAGTAAAAATTGATT
The DNA here is from genome assembly GCA_029633175.1 of Citrus glauca. Lineage (NCBI taxonomy): Eukaryota > Viridiplantae > Streptophyta > Magnoliopsida > Sapindales > Rutaceae > Citrus > Citrus glauca. Next base: position 931,043 of record JAQOOD010000005.1, on the reverse strand, counting down.
TCTTAAACCCCATTAGCTAGGTCACATAATAATGGGGAGAAACTTTTGGACTACAAATAATCCCACCCATTTAATAATATTCTTCAATCAATTATGTTTACTTCAAAAATAAAAACCCATCTCTTTATTACTTTCTAACTATTCATATTAATTTGTTAATATGAATATCCAAAACAGAGCTTCCTACATTGCTATAGCAGAACAGCCTCTGTTTTTTACTATAATACAAATTGGGAAGTCAAACCAATTCAAGGAACTCCCCTGTTTTTGACTGAACATACATAATCTCAACAATTTACAATTAAATAAATCGTTCAAAATCTCCTTTAGTCGAACCCCCATTTCCATGGTTTAATAGAATATCATAAACGTGCCCAATACAGTGAAATTAACGTTCGGCTCATGAAGTTGCCGTTATATATATTGAAAAAGAAATTAATCAAAGAAATTGAAAACCAATTGACACTGGATCATGTAAGATTGTTAGTTGTCAATTATGATGGAAATATACACTTGGTCTATTAATTACCATCTAGATAATGCATGTGCACTTTCATTTGTGTCTATCACTGAAGAATAGAGTTGCTTGATTGAATAGTATCATATCACAGAAACTCAAAACTCAATTTCATTGTGTGAGCATGCCACGCCATGCGTAGCTCAAAAGTGCAATAACATTGAACATTCAGCTAGCTAGCTTATACTAATTAATTAATACGACTACTAGTTCTTTATGATTAATTAAAAGATAAAATATTTGACAATCACGAGACATTATTCTATCACTAAAGATTAGAGCTTCCTATAGAAATGTAAGAGTCTCTTATAGAAATGTAGGAAATTTTTAAAAGAGTTTTGCTAAAGCAAAAAGTTTAGTTTGCTCTAGTTTGTGGAGGTTCAAGTCGTTGAAAGCAGTGCAAGTGAAGGAAACATAAACTTCTAATTTTTTACAAAGTAATGGCTAAAATATTTTTAAAGTTTGAGATTTTAAAAAGGCTGGGAAAATTAACAAATAGTAATGACCCTACAAGTTGGCAGAGCAAATAAACAGAGGAAAACAGGGCAGATAATTTATATTATACATATAATTTTTATTTTTTCCAAAAACAAATGTTGCGATTTTTTTTTCGCCTAAAAAAGAAGCAGAGTCTGCTATTACCACTAAAGAATGTTAGCTACTTTATATAAGCACGTGTCTAATTACCAAATAAATTCCACTCTAACAAAGAATAAAAGTTAATTTCATTGATGGCACGTGTTGTGCTTTCTTTTTTTTTATTATTTTTCCTTTTAGATGTTGAAGTGACTTTGCAAACTGCTCCAAGCTAATTACAAAATTTCCGCTTACTCTAGGATCTTTTCAATGGGCTTACAATTTGTATTCTTGTCTGTAAGATTGATTTTTTTTTTCTTTAAAAAAATAAAAAAGGGATGAGAAATCTTACCCACTAAATACCAACTTCGAATTTTGTTATTATTTAAACTTTGTATTTCTTGCTCATAGCCAGTTAAACCGCGTCTAACTGTCATGCAGGTTCCATTTTTAGTTGATTAACTGTATATACAAAATTAAATCACCTGAGCCTCTGGTTTCACTATTTTCCAACTTGAAACTAAAACGCAGAATTGATGGGGTAATTCATGGGGAATCAGATGGCCATCTATTTTTAGGTCTATTTTATGTACTATTGGCCGCAAGGTAGCTTGGTCATATACGTGTATTGGGATGTCATGGGGCCTAAAAAAATAAAGGTGAAAATTAGTCACAAATCTGAAGTGAAAAACAGTAACTAGAACAGAATCTATGTTTTGATGTGTTTAGTTTATAGGCTCAAACAATTAATAGTATAGAAAATGCATGATAGAACACAGAACTCATGTTTTAGGAAGAATCCTAAGCTCACTGCCCTTAGTTCCGAATGACAATTCTTATTAGTCAAAGAATCAAAATGATTTTTAGTTGTTTATAAATAGATCACTAGATCAACAAATAATTGAAGACTGGCTTGGCTATTGAACCATACGCGGCAATTCGAAGACTGAAACTTAGCTCTGCCGTTCGAAGTAAGCAACTCAGGTGCCCAAAGGCTGTCAAGCCATCAAGACAATACGAAGATACAAGATCAATAATAATTACATATTACACCTACCCCAATAAGAAATTAGTTAATACAGTCCTAGAAAGAAATTTACAAACCCATGCAGTAGGAATAATTAATTAATTAATTAATACAGTTCTGTACTCATTCCTCTTCTGTTTCAAATCCATATCCACTGCTTTGCTATTTATTACTACGCAAGGTATATGGGTTAGCAAGTGCCGACATTGTCCTCCATCCTTTGTGTACCTTTCTTCTACCAAGGGACAACCCAAGATCTCTAATCGCAAGAAAAATATTTCAAAGTAAAAAATGATTTCTTAAAATCTATTAGCTAGTGCACATAATAAAAGGGCATTCATGGTAAATTTTAGATTACAAGTAGTCCCACCTTTTTAATAATATTCTGCAATCAATTCCGTTTGTTTTAAAATAAAAGAAATCCATCTCTTTATTACTTTCTAATTAGTCATAGTAATGTGTTAATAATTACCAAGAACCAGCGTAATTTATATGATGTAGGAAACCCTTTAGGCAAAATAACCTGAATTTTGTAGAGTAGCGGCTAGACATATTGGACATAACCTCAGTTTCTGTTACTTCTTTGACCCTGCCTAAGCCCTTTTAAGGGCTAATGTCAAAATTTCGTGATGTTGTGCCTAAAGAGCTTCCAATTCAAGGAGCTCCCCTCTTATTCATGCTTTGTGTTCTTATGTTACACATGATCATATTATGTTACATTTGACAGAAAACTGAAAATTATTGAAAAAAAAAAATCTTAGTTAGCACATGATCAAAATGAGAGAATAATGCACACACATCACAACAATGTTTCATTCATTTTGAATCTATATTTACAAAACTTGTATCCGATGGTTTACATTTGTTTAATCTAACGGCTATGACATGTGTACTGTCAAAATGCTACATCTGCCATCTCTGTTTGTCCTTGTTGCGTCCTTGATCTTATATTATCCTGGAGATTATTGAATGTTCTTCTCATTCTCATGTGCTCGAGGGTCCTTTCTTGAGACATTTCAACAAACACCTGATTCATCCTATTAAACATCAGCATCATTAATCAGTAAATGATGTAAGGTAGCCCTATTTTGAGAAGTCAATATAAATCAGTCACCTTAATGGACCAATGAACCATTAAACATGTAACCAAAGGAACATGAAACAGAGGGCAATAAACATGCAATATGTTATCATTAACTTGCAACCATGAAAATCGTTAAACTAATGGACCAATGAACCATGAAACCGTGACCATTAAGTTGATACCTTGACCATTAAATGTGAAACTGAAGGAAATTAAAACTTAGGACAATAAACATGAAACGTGAGATCATTAACTTGCAACCATGAAAATAATGAAATTAATGGACCAATAAACATGAAACTAGGACCATTAACTTGATATTTATACCATTAAACTTGAAATTTCTTTTTTATTATTATAAAAATTATTATTTTTGTCTTGTCCTTTAATATTAAAATAATAAATATTTTATTATTATTTTATTTTTATAATTAAATATTATTATTTTTATTATTATTTAATTTATTCAAGGGGCAACCGGTTGCTCCCAGTTTTTTTTTTCTTTTGGTGTTTGGCTGCCACTTGGCAGCCAAACCATTGGTCTGCTTTTTGTCTTTTTGTACTGCTTGCATGTATCACATACATGCATGTACTGTAGCCGCGCCCATTTATTTTATCACTTCGCTAATCATTTTGTAACTACATGTTAATTAGAAGTTGAATTAATTTTGACCAAAGAATTAGAGAATGTTGAAAAGAGATTTGATTTTTGTCTTAAAAAAAATTAAAAATGAAATAAGTCAGAATCAATCACAAGAACGACAATAAGAGCATATTTTATAAAACCACAAATACATAATATAAATTTAGTTTCGAATTAGATAATTATTAATTTGTATAGTAAGAGAGCCTTATAGAAAAAGAGGAATTTTTTAAAAGGAGATTTGCTGAAGGAACAACTTTAGTTTGGTTTAATTTGTGAAGGCTCAAGTTATTGAAAGCAACGCAATGGAAGGAAATACAAGCTTTTGATTTTGACAAAGTAATCACTAAAATATTTACCGGAAAAAATAGACAAATAATGAAAACCCTACAAGTTGGCAAAGCAAATAAACAGAGGAAAACAGAGCAAATATTTACCGTTATACATAAATATTTTTATTTTTTCTGAAAAAGAATGTTGCGATATTTTTTTCCCAAAAAGAAGCACAGTTTGATATTACTACCATAGAACTTTAGCTACCATATATAAGCACGTGTCAAATTACCAAATGAATTCCGCGATAACAAAGAATAAAAGCCAATTTCATTGATGGCAGATGTTGTGCTTTCTTTTCTTTTCTTTTATTTTATTGAAGTTACTTTGTAAACTGCTCCAAGCTAAATACAAAATTTACTCTTACAAAATTAGGATCTTTGAAATTTTCTTTGAATAAAATTTCAGGGATGAGAAATCTTATCCATTGAACATCAACTTTGAATTTTATTAATATTCAAACATAGAAAGTACTGCAGGAACAAAGTGCATTCATAGCCGGTTAAACTATGTCCAGCTACAATCCAAGTTTCACTTTTACTTAATTAAATATACAAAATTAAATCACATGAGCCTCTCGTTTCATTATACTTCAACTCAAAACTAAAACACAGAATTGACGGTATTGGAGTTTCATATTTAATTTTGCTGTAGTCATGGGGAATCAGATGGCCATCCATTTTTACGCCGATTTTTTGTGTGTGCGTGTGTGTATGTGTGTATTGGGATGTCACAGGCCCTAAAAGATAAAGCTGAACATCAATCCCAAATCTAAAGTGAAAAACAGTAGCTAGAACAGAATCTTTGTTTTGATGTCTTAGTTTATAAGCTCAAACAATTGATAGTATAGAAAATGCAGGATAGAACAGAGAACTCATATTTTAGCAATAATCCTAAGCTCACTGGCCCTTAGTTCAGACTGGCAGTTCTTATTAGTCAAAGAATCAAATTGACTTTTAGTTGTATATAAGCAGAGCACTAGAACAACAAATAATTGAAGACTTGCTTGGCTATTGAACCATAGGAAGGTAATTCGTGAACAGCCTTGATATTTCATTTGGTTTTATCTAATTCTTTGTAGAGTTATCTAATTCTTTGAAGATATAATCTGTTTTTATGTGACAAGCCATGTACTCTGCTTTTATGGTGTTTCTCTTGGTAGTTTTTGGACAAACTGTAATGTAAATTTCTATCTTATGGGATTCCTAATCCTTTTAGTTAGTATGGGATTGTTGATTTATCTATGATGTTTGGTATCCAAAATTCAGGTGATGATAATATTGGCAGTACTTTTGTCAAATTTTCTTTTATGTGGGTGTTGTTTTACTTGAATATCACAAAGGTACCAAAAACGGTAAAATTAACATTGAGCTCATGAGATTGCCATTAGATATATTGAAAAAGAAATTGATACAAGGACCTGAAAATTAGTTGTTAATTATGATGGGAATATAATCTTGGTATTTTAATTATATATATCTAACGCATGTGCACTAATCTCATTTGTGTCTATTACTGAAAAGCACAGTGGCTCGATTGAATAGTGTCATATTACATCGCAGCAATCACAGAAACTCACTCAACATTCTGCTAATTTCTACTAATAATTAATACGACTAGCAGGAAAAGTTGGATCTCGTCTTTTCTTGGATATATCCGGTGACTTTGAGCTTTCAATTATGTTATTGCAAGAGGAGATTTCTATTTTGTCTGGTTTAAGCCATAAGATGGGTTTTCAGATTCATTCTGATTGGTTCTCTGTTAGCTTTTTGTTTTAAGAACTTCTTATTTACGAAAGCCAAATTCTTCTTTCTAAGTTTATTCATATCCAGAAGTTGCTTTTGTCATATCAGAAGAAGAGGCTAAGACTGTTGAAGTACTAGAAGGGACTACTGCGCTGATTGGTCAAAACTATTATGGCTGCCTTTTTCATGAGCTTCTAATATCCAATGTTGATTAACTCTTCCATTTGAACATGAGAGTAATCAGATAGTTGATATTTACGTCACAAAAGTTGGAAGCGACTTAAGCAATTCAGTATCATGCGAGGACTATAATAATAACCCCGATTCTTTTGCTTCTTGGATTTTTTTGTTAATTCACTTGCTGTATGCTTATCCGACCTCTGATTTTTTCTTAATGTTTCTTTGTAGTTCACTTCACAGCACTTATAGCCGCTGCATTGGCATTTTCTGCTATTTGTTATTATTCATTGAAGCAAGTTAGCTTACGAGATTTCTTTTTGATAAATGCTCTTCAGAGGGTTGTGAGAGGAAAAATCAATTGAGATGACCGGGTTTTCTAGATCAGCCATCCTTGTCGTCAACAGTGGTAAACTGTCAATTACTGAAACACCAAACTCTAACCTGATTCATATGGATGTAGACCAAAGCTTCTTGCCGATGCCATCCCCAGTCAAAGCTGCTATCTTTGAAAGTTTCGCAAGACAAAACAATGTTGGTTTCCCAGTCGATACAAATACAGATTTCATATATGCAGATTGCTCTCAATCTCTGTTTAATAAGCTAGTCCTCTGCTGTATCCTAGAAGGTGGAACAATACATTAAGCTTCCCAGCTGGCTCCAATGGGATCTATATATGTTTCTGCTGCCAAATATTTGAAAGCGATCATTGTGAATATCCCTGCCCAGTCTGAAGTGGGCTTTGATACTTGGGACAATACTCGATCGAGGCTGTAAAGAAGCCGTGGGTGTTCATTTCTGGTCCAACAATCAATCTAACTGGCTTACTTTACAGCAACAAAGAGATAGAGAATATATTAACTGCTTGTGCAGAATATGGAGCAAGAGCTTATTTAGTGTCGGGTCAAAGTAAATATAACAAATTTTTAGCTGAGTATAAATTGTTAATTACAGGCAGAGCAAGTTGAGTTTAAAAAATGCGAAGCACCCAGTCCCAAAACAGAGAAGCTTGACGTTGGCCGGCAGGATTAATATTATTATTTTTTAACAACTATCAAAGCCAGTTGGGAATTTATTAAGAGGTTAATTAGTTGGAGTATAAAAAAGGAATTAGCAGGATTCACGCCCGACCAAATCCACATGGTCAAAGCAAAGGATTAAGTTTGAGAGATTATAATGAAATATAAGTAAGCTCCGCACATGCATGCGTCTGACTGACAGAACAAAAGAAGGAAACATAAACTTATCATTTTTAAGATGTAAGCATCAAAACATTCGACAAGTTTGAGGTTCGTGAGATATTGGGAAAATATACAAATAATAAAGCCACTACAAGTTAAGCAGAGCAAATAAACAGAGGAAATAACTGATCAATTTAGTTCTTTGTGCAATGGCCACAGCAATAGATAAAATATGCCTACACGACTGCATTAATCCTACTGGCGTGGTACTATCACCATGCAAATTAATATTAACATTTCATCATCAATCAGTTCTGATGACATGATATCAAAAACATTGATTTCATAATTTTATGTAATTTCATATAAAAGATATATACAGTTGATTTGAGTTAGTTTAACATATGAAGAAAGAGTAAAGGGGAATAATATCACTGTAGCGTGTGATGAGTAATGATAGACACCAAATATGGATATCATGTAATAATGAAATATGTATTTACTGAAAAATATTTGGCAATAAAATGATGCTTTAAATATTTAATATTGTTTGCTAGAAAATAATTTGACAATTAAAAAGGTAAAAGATGTATATGCAAAACTTTGACCTTATTTTATCACTTCACTAACCATTTTGTAAGTACATCTTAAATCGAAGTTCAATTAATGCTGACGAAAGACTCCAGAGAATGTCGAGAAGAGATTTGATTTTTGTATACCAAAAAATTACAGATGAGATAAGTTAAAATCAATTACAAGAACAACAAAAAGAATATATTTTATAAAAGCCACAAAAACATATAATATATAATCAGTTTCGAATTAAGTAATTATTAACTTATATAGTGAGAGAGTGTCATAGGAAAGTTGGAATTTTTTAAAAGAGATTTGCAAAGGAAAAAGTTTAGTTTAGTTTAGTTTGTGAAGGCTCAAGTAATTCAAAGCAATGCAATTGAAGGAAATGTAAACTTCTAATTTTTACAAAGCAATCGCTAAAATATTTGACAAGTTTGAGATTTTCAAAAAGCTAAAAAAAAAAAAGACAAATAATGAAGACCCTACAAATTGGTAGCGCAAATAAACGGAGGAAAATAGGGCAAACATTTATTTTTTTCCAAAAAGAATAAAAGCACGTGTCTAATTACCAAATAACTTCCACTTGCTTGGCTGTTGAACCATGCCGATGGCAATTCAAAGACTACAGCTTAGCTAAAAAATTCGATGATCATAATTTGATTTCCATTATATTAATTATATTCAATCATGCTCTTTAAATGAAGAACACTCTAGCATTTATATACACTCAGCTTATGTAATTAATTAAAAAACGATCTTTGACAAAGTCTGACGAAAAAAGTACAAAGTTAGGCTTCCCCATCGAATTGCGTATTGTGTCATCGTTGAGCTCTTAGAAGGATTCAGCTGCTGAGGAGAAGATATAATCTGTTTTTGTGTGAGAAGCTATGTACTCTCCTTTTATGGTGTTTCTCTTGGTAGTTGTCGGACAAACTGTAATGTGAATTTCTATCTAATGGGTATTGTTTTAGTTAGTTTGGGATTGTTGATTTATATATGATGTTTGGCATCTAAAATTCAGATGATGGTAATCTTAGCAGTACTTTTGTCAAATTTTCTTGTGTTGTTGTTGGTTTAATAAAATATCACAAAGGTGCAAAATAAAGTAAAATTAAAATCGAGCTCATGAGATTGCCATTAGATATATTGAAAAAGATATTGACACAAGAAACTGAAAATTAGTTGTTAATTATGATGGGACTATAATCTTGGTATTTCAATTATATCATTTGCACTAATCTCATTTTGTGTCTATCACTGAAAAGCAGAGTTGCTTGATTGAATAGTGTCATATTACGTCACAGCAATCACAGAAACTCACCCAAAAGTGCATGAGCATTGAACATTCATCTAATTTATACTAATTAATTAATAATACTAACAAGAGAAGTTGGATCTCGTCTTCTCTTGGATATATCCGATGACTTTGAGCTCTCCAGCCTCCCAGCCAGAAATGTTCTTCCTTCACATTCGGTAATTGTTTTTCATTATTGCGGCTACTTGACTCAAATATCCTATTGCAAGAGGAGATTTCTATTTTGTCTGATTTAAGCCATAAGATGGGTTTCAAGGTTCATTCTGATTGGTTATCTGTTAGCTTTTTTTGTTTTAAGAACTTCTTATTTACGGAAGCAAAATTCTCCTTTCCAAGATGATCTAGATTTAGACGTTGCTTTTTTCATATCAGACGAAGAGGCCATCTTTAAGGCCTTGTCTAAGATTGTTGAATTTACTAGAAGGGGCTACTGCTCTGATTGGTCAAAACTACTATGGCTGCCTTTTTCATGAGCTTCTAATATCGAATCAGTTTTAATGGTATGATATTAAAAACATCGATTTCATAATTTTATGTAATTTCATAGAAAAGATATAATTGATTTGAGTTAGTTTAACGTATAAAGAAAGAGAGATGGGGACTGATGTCGATTTGGCATGTGATGCGTAATAATTGACACCAAATATTAATCATGTAAAAGCAAAAGATATATTTGCTGAAAAATATTTGGCAATAAAATGATGCTTTAAAAAATTAATATTATTTGCAAGAAAGTAATTCGACAATTAAAAGCAAAAGATGTATATGCGACGCTTCGAAGAGATTTGATTTTTGCATTCCAAAAAATTAGAGATGAGATAAGTTAAAATCAATTACTACTATAGAATGTTAGCTACTATATATAAGCACGTGTCCATTTACCAAATAATTTCCACTTTAAAAAAGAATAAAAGCTAATATCATTGTTAGCAAATTTTATTTATTTATTATCCTTCTTTTTTTTTCTTTTTGGCGCTTTTAGTCATAGGCCTAAAAAGATAACGCTAAAAATCAATCCCAAATCTAAAGTTAAAATTTGTGTCTAGAACAGAATCTATGTTTTGATGTCTTTGTTTACAAGCTAAAAACAATTCATAGTATACAAAATGCATGATAGAGAAAAGAACTCATATTTTAGCAATAATCCTCAGCTCACTGGCCGTTAGTTCAGAATGACAATTCTTATTAGTCAAAGAGTCAAAATGATTTTGAGTTGTATATAAAGAGGGCACTAGATCAACAAAGAATTGAAGACTTGCTTTTGCTATTGAACCACACGATGGCAATTCTATCAATGGACAATCCACGATTCTTAATTGCAAAAGTGAGGAAGGCAGACCCTTCTCCGGAAAGTATTTGAGCTTGGGACATTCCCAGAGAACCAACTCAGCGAGGTTTTGAAGACCAACAATTGAAGAAGATAGGCGTTTCAGATTTGGAAAATGTTCAATCCACAGAATTGTTAGAGAGGTAGGAAGAGGAAGCGCGGTCCCCGATCTTTTGTCCTTTAGTGGAAATGACACCATGTCGTCATCACATCCATTGATTGTAAGATGTCGCAGAGAGGAGAATCTGTGAAATCCCCGGCCCCGCTCAATCATTGACTTCCAAATCTCCATATTACGCGAAATACAAAGTGACTGAAGGTTGGTGGGAAGGCCATCTTCTTCTTCAAGGCTTGGAAGCTCACCTCTTATTGTTAATTCTTGAAGAGAGGTCAGATTGTGCAATCCCTTGGGTAAGGCCTCTAGTCTCCAACAATAAAGTATCCTCAGCCTCGTGAGTTTCGCACAAGGCAATCCCCCTTCGGGAAAGGACTCCAGATTTCCACAATCACGTATGCTAATCTCTCGAAGCTGGTGGAGTTTATGTAAACCACTCGGTAAAATTTTCATATTTCTACTATAAGAAATGTCGATTTTTTCAAGAGATGTGTTGTTGTCCAACCTTTCTGCTATTGACTCCAGCTTTGAACAATTGCCAACTTCAAGGGACTTAAGAGACGGAGGTAGATTGCCAACTTCAAGGGACTCAAGCGTGGCAGGTAACTCATTTTTTGAAAATATACATGTCAGAGAGACACAATTGTCAATATACAAGTCCTCGAGAAGAGATGAGGTGTACCTTCTATTGCTGCTGCTACCCTGGACGCCCTCTTCCACTGTCAAAGTCCTTATATTACCGCAACAGCTGATCTTCAACTTCTTAAAGCTCGGTGGTAGCTGGACTCTAGCAATATATGTCAACAAATGGAAATCCCAAATCTCCAAGATCTCGAGAGATGAATTGGTATCGCACATCCATGCCTCTGGTAACAATTTCAGTGCATCACAAAACCCAATCTGAATTTTTTTCAACTTGGAAGGCAGAGCAACCTCAGGAAAGGAAACAAGGGAACTGCAGTTGTAGATTTCTATCTCTCTCAAGGAACTGAGGCTGAGCGATGATTGTGGCAGCTTCACAAGGCCTCCGCAATAACTCAATCTTAGATTTTCGAGTCTGCTTGACAACTGGCAGAGCTGCTGTTGTTGGCCTTTCTCTTCCTCCGCCACCAAGGATTGAAGTTCGGGACAGCTGTCAATCGTCAGTCTTTTGAGAGAGCAAATGTCTTGCAGTAATTCCTGATGACTCTTCCATATATATGTCTGCTCTTTCATTTCATTTATCTTCAATTCTTCCAATTTTGGCAGTCGCGGCTTTAATGGCCCTGCGAGAAACACTTGATTTGATCTATCTCCACAAACCACTGAATTTTGTGAGCCGAGATGATCAGTTGCCCCTCTGCACACAACCTTTTTACATCCACCAATCTGTAATTTGCAAAGAACTGGAAGACTCGAAACTGAAACTGACAATTCTTCACATCCTTTAATAACAAGCTTCTCTAATGCAGGAAGGCGTTCTGGAAATGTTCCTTGCAGCTTCGAACATCTTAAAATGTGAAGCTCTCTCAATTTAGGAAACCGTTCAACTCCCTGACTGGATCCATGAGGAATCCAGTCTTCCCATCCTTGCATGTCTTCAAAATGAAGAGTCTCCAAGCATGGAAAAGGAATTGGAGTATCATTCCCATAGAACTCTGAACCCAACCTCTTTACACTAGTCATTCCACATACTGCAAGATGCTTTAGAGAGGGTAGTTGCCCGACTGACGGCAGGGTAGGACACATGCCACAATATTCAAATTTAAGTGTTACTAAATTTGACAATGAGGAATTTCCTAACCATGTTGAAAAATCTGTGCCTCCATAGCTGCTGATACAAAATTGTTCCAGATTTTTATGGGGTTTTAGCATGTCAAGCACGCCCTCTTCAGCTTCTGCCTCCCTTGAAGATGAACCATTAGTATTGCGAGTCCATCGAAGCCATAATTCTTTAAGATTCTCCTTTCTATCCAATTGAGCATCCTCGGCATCAATAATGTGTTTTACATTCTCCAAATTTGAAATGCAAAGTGTCCCCCCAAGTTGCGTCAAGGACTTTAGCTCTCGTAAACCGGAACCACTGCCTTGTCCCACAACAAAATTACACAACGTCTGATTGAAATGCAAAGTGTCCCCCCAAGTTGCGTCAAGGACTTATAGCTCTCGTAAACCGGAACCACTGCCTTGTCCCACAACAAAATTACACAACGTCTGAAGACTAGTCAACCTACCAATTCCTACTGGCATTTCCTCCAACGACTTCGTATTTGAATTCTTAAGATGATGCAATTTGGTGAGGTTTCCCATGTCTGCACACAACTTCTTCAGCCGATCACAATCTTCCAACAAAAGACTATGCAAATTGTTTTCAACTGATTTTGGGCTAAGAAAATCCAAAACCAATCATGAACAATAAATTTGATATTTTGGGGAAGATGGGGTACCTCACTGGTTTGCCGTGTGGGACGTGGGGTATCCTAGGTCTGGGGAGGTAGGAAGGAGGGAGTGAGAGATAGCTATGCAGGACGGTCAGCGACGCACAAGATATTCTCTAAAGTGGGCTTCGTACCTACAAAACAGTGAAAGGAGGGTTAGAGGTGAAGCCGGGGGGTACCCTGGCGTTCACACTCCGACGCTCAAGTTAGCAAACTCGAGCTTTTTAGGCGAAGAGAGCTAGCAATCTCTCTGTAAATTAGGGTTTTAGGATGGGGAGAACCTGGTTTTTGGAGTGAGAGTGTGAATGGCGAAAATTGGAGGAAGGAGAAAAGCTTGTCGCCAAAACTTGTGGAGAATAAACCCTAGGTGTCTTTATATATGGTGTACCTCCCTGCCACGTGGCGTACCCTCTTTGGCTCACGTCCCTTTGGTGTTTTCATGATTTTTGGGCCGTTATATGCATGCCCGCGGCGTATCTCATCATTTGGAGACGTGGCGCGCGCTGGTGAGTGGTCCCGGGGTACCTCTGCAGTAGTTGTCGGGTAGGCGGTTGGGGACCACTGTCCTTGGTGTAATATTCTGCATTGTGGCAGGCGGCTGTCCCCCCCTTTTGCGTATCGTTTTTTTTTCTGTTTTCTGACAAAATCAAAGGAAATCTTTTAGGAGGCGGAGACGTTGCGCATGGCGGATATTTTGGAGGATTCTTTTACACCGTTTCGTAGGATATCCCAAGATATGGGGGGTACCCCTCATGGCTCGGGGTACCCCTTGCTATTTAGGGTACCCCTTTGTACTTAGGGTACCCCTTTCCATATGGAGTACCTTATTTTACGGGGGGTATCCCAATTCACGTGGAGTACCTCAATCCATTCTGGATTTGCTCCTTTAACTGACACGTGGCACTTCACTGTTCATCCTATTTTTCCCTTAAACAACAGCCCCCCAGTTTCTTTTTGGCGAGAAGTATTAGAGGCAAAAGAAACTCGTTGTGTGAGTGACACGTGGCGATGTGACTGGTCAGAGGTTGACTTGCTTAATTTCTTCCCTTGACTATGCCGGGTGTCTTGAAAATTCTCTTTGTCTCTTCGTTTTCCCGCCACTTTTTCCTTTTTTTTTTTTTGAAAACCCGCAGCCGTCTGACATGAATTTTGAAATTTCAAAAATGTTGATCTTGCTCAGACATTTCTGAATTCTTTTCTTGAGCAGTGTGATTCTGGCTTTTAAAATTCAAAACCCGATTAGATCACTTCAACTCCCAATGCTCTTTTTTTTTTTAAACAAATCACCTTCTACACGTTTCTCATTCCTCCTTTATTCTCTTTCATTTTGCCACTCCCAAAAACTTTTCATCTTTCTTCTCCAAATTCCAACGCCTCCCCCTCTCCATTTTTTCTTCTTTATTCTATTTTTTTTTCTTCTTGTCTTTTCGTCTTCCATCTCTTCTTTCTCCTTTTTTCTTTTCTTTCTTCCTTTTCTTTCTTTCTTCTTTTTCTCTCGACCGGCGTTAACTTGGAGTGCTTCCTGGTGTGGATTTCGGCTGCTACAGCGGCGGTTTCGGGTTCTAGATCTGGCAAGCTTTGTGGTGTTTTCCAACGGTTCATGGTGAGTTCCCGGTCACGGTAATCCTCCATTTTTCTTCTCTCTTCTTCTTCTTTCTTTTCTTTATCTCCTTCCAGGCTTTTCTCTCTTTTCGTTTTCTTCTAGTGGCTTTTTTTTTTGCTTTTCACTTTTTATCTTCTTCCAACGCCCTTTTTTGCTTTTCACTTTTTGTCTTCTCCCAATGCCTTTTTTGCTTTTTTCTTTTTTGTCTTCTTCTAATGTCCTTTTTTTGCTTTTCACTTTTTGTCTTCTCCCAATGCATTTTTTGCTTTTTTCTTTTTGTCTTTTTCCAATGCCCCTTTTTTTTTTATCTCCAGGCTTCATTCTTTTTTTTATCTCCAAGCTCTTTTTTTTTCCAAACTCTTTTTTTTTTCTAAACTCTTTATTTTTTACTTTCTTTTTTTTTATATCTCCATGCTTCCTTTTTTTTTTTTTATCTCCAATCTCCTTTTTTTTTTACTTCTTTTTTTTTGTTTCGGCCGGAGTTGCTTCTTTCTGTTTTCTCGGCGTTGGCTCTTGGTGATGGCGGTCATGGCTATCGGCGTTGGTTCTTGGTTGCAACCCCTTCCTTTTTTTGATGTATTTGTTTACTTATAAATAATTACATAAATTTAAGCTTTATTATTTTATTTTATACTTACTGTTTTTGGTTGCTTGCAGCTTCGTCTCTCGGTAACTATCGATTCCGATCTGCCGAACTGGTGAACAATAGGTATCCTTCCTCGTTTCTCCTCCTTCTGGCGCGTTTGTAATGGCATCATTTTGCATATTGGGAGAGAAAAATTTATTTTTGTTTGCTTCTTGTTGTTTGTTTTGTTTTTGTGGTTGGTGTTTGCATCGGATGGTTGGTGTGTGGCGGGTGGTGGATATGAATATGTAGTTATGTTGTTGTTGGGCTCACTGTTGGGTGTATTGTTGGCGATTTATGGATGTGTGGCTGGGGGTAGGTGGGGGACCGACACTCTGGGCGAGACTGGTGATCCCGTGGCGATTCCAAACTCTTTCACCGCAGACAGTAAGTACCTCTCTACTCATAGTTCTTTACTATTATTTCTTGCATAAATATCTCACTAACCTTGGGTTTTTATGCTTTTGCAGGCGTGACTTGGGCTAAAGGATCATGCCCAATCTAGGAGGTAGGGGGAGAAGTGAAGGAGTATATGGAGAGACTCCGCAACGCACAAAGGAGTGGTGATGTGCTGGAGGAGGGTAGGCTGTGGAGGGCAGGTTTGATTGGCCGAAGTTCTCCTCCTGTTCGTGGGGGTACCACATGTACGGCCCGGGTGTTGAGGGGTATCCTATCGTTGTCCATGGGACTGGGGTACCCCATCATCACTGCATCTCGAATTTGCTCCCCTTTCATTTTATTTCCTGCTTGTGCCTTTAACATTTTTAATGCTCGCTTAGCTAATCACGACTGTTGTGTTTTCTGTACAGCGATGGAGTCATCGGGGGATGCTTTCGATGCCTTTTTTACAGCGATCGTGGGAGGTGCTTCCGGGTCCCAAGATTCAGCTGCTCCTTCATCAGCCTCTCGTCCTCCCCGAGCTCCCAACGGGAAAGGGAAATCTCAGGGTACCTCACAGAGTGTGTCGAGGGGTACCTCACGCCCGAAGAAGTGTAAGTTCGGGATGGTGACTGCCTTCCCCGAGGATTTGCGCGTGGGCGAGCTAGACCCGATCTCCAATAAAGATATCTCCCACTTAGCTCGGTGCTTCTATTACTCCTCCGAGAGCGTCACCCCCGAGGTGGCCGAGGAGACAGACAAGATGAGCTTGAGCCAGCGCTACGGCCAAGCATTGAGGGCTACCCACGAGGTAAGCTTTCTTGGGGTACCCCATAAATATCCTTAGAAATTTCTTTTTGATTTACCAACATACGTATGTACTTGACATACCTCCATAACTTGTAGGCTTCCTATCTCCTCAGTCACTGCCTACCGGATCTTGACTCTCTTGTCGCTGCTCGATCGGGGGCGGATAAGCTGAAGGGCGAGCTTCAAATCCGCCAATCTCGTGAGGACCAGCTCGCCCAGGAGGTCAAGTCGCTACATGAGCGCATTGCTGCCCTTTCGGAGGAGAAGGTCCGAGTGGAGAAGGACCGAGCGGAGTTGCAGGCCGCAAACGAGGAGCTACTATCTCGTCAGAAGATAATGGCACAAGATGCATTTTCGCTAATCATGTCGGAGGTATGGAGTGTAGACCCCGAGTTGGAGGTACCCCGTGTGCAAAAGTTTGTTGACAAGGCTACGATTTTGAAGACAATCGCGGAGAAGAGGAAGCCTTCTCAATCGGGTGCCTCTTCTGGGACTCCTAGGGTACCCCATGATATTCAGCCACTGCCCGTTTCGGATGTTCCTACATCAGCCGTACCTATCCCGGGAACCTCCGAGTCTTCTGCTGGCCGCCTCCCGGAGACAAACGTTGGTGATGATGTACCCTCCTCGGCTTAGGCTTTGCTTGCCATGTTGTCGCTTTCCAGAATTGATCCATATTTTGACCCCGAAACTTTGCTTCTTTTTCTTTGGTTTTGTTGGGATGTTTGTACTGTTGATAACTCTCTTTTGCTTTTGTCTGGACTTTATGATACCTTGGATGCTTGCTATTTGGCAATTGGATGTTTTGGCTAGATGGCCAGCCGTTTTGGGTACCTCTTGTTTTTGTTGCTTGGAAATGGGATACCCCCTGTATACGCTGAAATGGGGTATCCCTTTGCAAATTCAACTCCAGGTGCTTTTTTTTTTGGAAGGGGGTGCCCCCAGTACCTTACACTGATTGGCGGATCTGGTGATTACTTTTCTCATTAATATGGTGAATCTTCTCTCGAATTGGTGATCAAAAAACTTTGGCGCAGATTGCTTACCCCTTACTTGGCTCAAGTAAGAGGACGGAGGTATGAGTGTTAGCATACCTAAGCGAGCCTCATGACGCTAGGGTATGCCGGTTTTTTCACTCGCGGGTCTTCTTTGACCCTTCCCTCGCTTCACAATTTTTCAGATAGTTTACCTCCACCCTGCCGAGTGAGAGGACAGAGGTATGAGTGTTAGTATACCTAAACGAACCTCATGACGCTAGGGTATGCCGGTTTTTTCACTCGCGGGTCTTCTTTGACCCTTCCCTCGCTTCACAATTTTTCAGATTGGCGAATGGCGAAAATTACGTATATCCGGGTGCTAATGCATCTCAATGGCGCTAAACGAATATAATTCTGCATGCTACGACCGAAATGGCGAAACTGGAGAAAAGACCTTCTTCCTTTTTGTTGTAAATAGAAATTGTATTAATAAATAACGAAAGCATAGATCAGTACATGACTTAGCTTTGTTACCCTGAGGAGAATGGGAAACCACAAGGTCTCCCACTCCTTTTCATTTGGAAATTAAAGAAACTCAAAAGTCGCAACAGGCCGTTATAAGGCATTTGGGGTACCCCGTTTGATCTGTCACTAGGAACACTGAAGAAAATATAGAAGAAGACAAAAGACTGACGGTTTAGACACTGCCTTTTAGTAGTATTTCCAGAGCATCGCGGCGTTCCAAGGGTGCCTCACAATCGTGCCATCCATGTGGAGCAGCCTATATGCGCCTACCCCAACGGGCTTGTCAACGCGATAAGGTCCTTCCCAATTTGCTCCAAAGGCGCCATCGCAGGATACCCTTGTATTTTGGGTTACCCTTCTTAGGACCAAGTCTCCTCTCTTGAAGGACCGATGACGTACCTTTTTTTCATATAGGCCCGCGATGCGATGTTGATAAATGGCGGTGCTCAATTCTGCTCTAGCCCTTTTCTCGGCTATCAAATCAAGATTGGCAGCTACCAAAGATGTATTCTCGGTTTCATCAAAGTGTTCGACCCTGTGAGAGGGTATCCCAATCTCGGCTGGAATTACGGCATCTACACCGAAGGCAAGAGAGAAGGGGGTCTCCCTGGTGGAAGTGTTTTGTGTAGTTCGGTACGCCCATAGAACCCCAGGTAGCTCGTCTACCCATGCTCCCTTTCTCTCCTCAAGTTTCTTCTTCAGGATGCCTTTGATGATCTTGTTAACGGCCTCAACTTGCCCATTAGATTGAGGATGGGCAGGTGTAGAGAATCGGTTGGCTATCCCCAACTCCAAACAAAAGTTTCGAAACTTTTCATTATCAAATTGTTTGCCGTTATCGCTGATGATCGCATGGGGTATCCCAAATCTGCAAATGAGATTTTTCCAAATGAACTCCGTACTCCTCCTCTCCGTAATGTTTGTCAACGGCTCCGCCTCTGCCCATTTTGTAAAATAATCTACCGCCACGATTGCATACTTGGCTTGTCCCTTTCCGGTGGAAAACGAGCCAATGAGATCCACTCCCCATACGTCAAAGGGCCAAGGGGAGGATATGACTGTTAGCTTTTCCGGGGGTAGGTGGGGTACCTTGGCGAACCTCTGGCACTTATCGCAGCTTCGTACCATATTCTTGGCATCCTCCCTCATGGTTGGCCAGTAGTACCCCTGTCGGAGAGCTTTTTGTGCCAGTGATTGTGCTCCGTAATGATTGCCACAAATTCCCTCATGTATCTCCCTCATGACATACTTGGCCTCGTCGTCCCCCAAGCATCGAAGATAAGGGAGAGTAAACCCGCGTCTGTATAGGGTATCCCGGATCAGGCAATACCGTGCGGCCTTGTACTTTAACCTTCTTGCTTCAGTTTTATCTGAGGGGAGGTCTCCATCTGCGAGGTACCTCGTAATAGGCTCCATCCACAAGACCGCATTAGACAGTGATCCTACTTCCGACGGCTCGGTGAGGCCAAAGCTGGGTGCGGGTAGGTGTTCGGTGGTGATGGGTCCGGATGACTGGGTTACCCCAAGGGACGCCATTTTTGCCAGGGTGTCGGCCTCGCTGTTCTCAAGTCGGGGTACCCTTTCCACCTTAACCTCGCAAAACTGGGACATCAGCTCCCTGGTTTTCACGAGGTATCCCTTCATGTTCTCCTCTTTCGCTTGGTATTCTGCCGTAATCTGGCTTACTACCAGCTGGGAGTCGCTCTTGATGTGCACCCTTCCCGCTCCTAAGGCCTTGGACATCCTTAATCCCGCTATGATGGCCTCATATTCGGCCTCGTTGTTTGAGGCCTTGAACCCGAACTGCAGAGCGTAGCATAGTTTCACCTTATTCGGGTCAATTATAATAACTCCTGCACCACTCTCATGTGAATTGGAGGAGCCATCTACATTTATCTCCCAGACCTGCCCCACTTCATCGGTAAATGGGGTATCCGATAGGTACTTTAGCTCGCCTTCGCCACTTGAGTCACTGGCAAACTCCGCAATGAAGTCGGCGACCGCTTGGGCTTTAATCGCCGAGCGAGGCTTGAAGATGATATCGAATTCACTTAATTCAAGGGACCATCGGAGAAGCCTACCGGACATGTCCAGCTTTTGAAGGATTTGCCGGAGGGGAAGATTGGTGACGACCGCAATGGTGTGAGCATGAAAATACGGTCTAAGCTTCCGTGCGGAGACAACCAAAGCCAAAATAACTTTCTCAGAGGTGGGGTACCTCTTCTCAGCATCGACCATAGCCTTACTGGTGTAGTAAATAGGTCGTTGTACCCCCTTTTCATCTTCTCGGAGTAACACTGAGCTGGTGGCATGCTCGGATACAGCGAGATACAACAGAAGCACCTCTCCCAACTCGGGTTTGGCGAGTAGTGGAGCATTAATGAGGTACCCCTTCAGCTCTTGGAAGGCCTCCTCACAATCGGGAGTCCATTGGAGTTTCTTTCCGGCCTTCAGAGCCTTGAAAAATGGCTTACACCGATCGGTAGCCTTGGATATGAAACGGCTCAGGGCAGCTACCCGGCCTGCCAAGCTTTGAACTTCCTTGATGGTGCTTGGTGATTTCATATCAAGAACTGCACGGATCTTATCGGGGTTGGCTTCAATCCCCCGTTGTTGTACCATGAACCCAAGAAACTTGCCCGAGGTAACCCCGAACGCACACTTTTCTGGATTGAGCCGCATTTGGTGTTTCCTTAAAACGGTGAAGGTATCCCTGAGGTGCCCGAGGTGCTCCACCGCACGCACTGATTTAGTGATCATATCGTCGATGTAGACCTCCATGGTGCGCCCAATCTGCTCCTTGAAAATTTTGTTTACCAGCCGCTGATAGGTGGCCCCAGCGTTCTTCAAGCCAAACGGCATCACCTTGTAACAGTATAACCCTCGGTTGGTGATAAACGCTGTTTTCTCTTGATCGGGTTCGTGCATCGCAATTTGATTGTAGCCGGAGAAAGCGTCCATAAAGCTCAGCATTTCATGCCCTGCTGTGGCATCAACAAGCTGATCCACCCGGGGAAGTGGGAAGTTGTCCTTGGGGCAGGCTTTATTCAAATCGGTGAAGTCCACGCACATGCGCCACTTTCCATTTGACTTTTTGACGAAAACCACGTTGGATACCCAATCAGGGTATACCGCCTCCCGTATAAACTTTGCTGCTAAGAGGCGGTCTACCTCTTGCTCAATGGCGTCATACCTCTCTTGGTTAAAGGCGCGACGCTTCTGCTTGACTGGCTTATTATGCGGGCTGACATTGAGTTGGTGACAAGAAAGGGCTGGTGGGATACCCGGCATATCCGAATGGGACCAGGCGAATACATCCAAGTACCCACGTAGGAAGGCAATGAGCTCCTCCCTTTGTTCCTCCGTAAGGCTGGAGCCTACCTTCACGGTCTTTGCTGGGTCGGTAGCTGAAATCGGCACTGAGACGAGGTCTTCAGCTGGGGTACCCCATTTGTCACCTTCCGATACGCGGGGATCCAAAGGTGTCTCTACCTCACAACAGAGCTCATCCATCTCCCCTTGGCGTACCCCCGAACTATCCCCGGTAACTTCTTTCTCTACCATTGGTGAAGACTCCAACTGTTTTGGTAAGGGGATCACTTGAGGGGATTTCTTGAGTGTAGCCCTTTGCTGCTTAGCAAGTGCTCTCCTGGAGGGGGTAGGTTTGGATTGGCCCCCGCTGGGGTACCCCTTTACTCCCAAATCAGAAGCTATTTGGTAGGTTACTTTGGAAGCCACGGAATAACACCCACGGGCAGATTGTTGGTCTCCCTTGATAGTGACAACTTCTTGGGCGGCTGGGACTTTCATGGCAAGATAATGCATGGATACCACCGCTTTAGTTGCCACTAAAAACGGCCTACCCAATATAATATTGTATGCACCTGGATGATCCACAATCAAAAAGTCAATCATATGAACAATACGGTGGGTACCTTACCAAGTGTGACCGGCAGTGTGATGATGCCCTTTGGTATAACCATATCGCCGGCGAAGCCAATGAGAGGCGTAGCATACGGAGTGATCTTTGGCGATTCAATTAACAACTGGTCCAAGGCGCTCTTGAAGATGATGTCGACGGAGCTACCGGTGTCCACAAGAGTTCTTGCCACCTTTCCAGTGGCAACCTTCAAAGTAATTACAAAGGCATCATCGTGGGGATACGAGATGCCCTCCGCATCTTTTTCCGTAAAGAGGATCGGTGGGGGATGGTGGGGTATCCTTGGTGTACCCCATTCACTAAGGTTGACTTCTTTGCCCATGTTAGTGGTCACCGACAGCGACCTACCATAACCTTTGATAGCCCTCCGAGATTGGCCAGCCAATGTAAGTCCACCCACTATCATCCGCACATACACACCTTTCTTATGCCCGGGGGTACCTCTCGTTCAGGACTACCCTCAGCTATCCGCTTGCCCTTATCGTGCTCTACGGTTTTCCGAGCCTCTCTCATGTCAGCGACAAACTCTTTAAGGTACCCACTGAGAATCAAAGATTCGATCTCCTCCCTCAAAGTGAAGCATTCGGCAGTGCTGTGGCCAAAGTCCTCGTGGAACTCGCAATACTTCAAACTGCGCCTCATGTTGGGGTACTTCCTCATAGGCTTTGGAGGACGGAGGAGGCCACTGTCCCGAATGTGGTAGAAGATCTGGTCTGGGGATCGATTCAATGGGTGGAAAGACTCATGCCGTGGTTTTGGGGGTGGTTCCCGATGATCAGGTAATGGCGGTCTTGGATGATGGGGTACCCCCGCGGTAAGATGAGGGTTATGCCCTCGTCCACGTGGGATAACCCTTGGCGGGCTCCGCTGCCGGGGTACCCGCGGTACCGGGGCTTCCACCCTTCTGGGCTTTTCCTTGTCCCTTGAGGTGTCAGCCTTCACTTCTTGGCGCTTCAACTGACATCGCTCATCCAACTCCACTTGCTGCAACGCCCTAGAACGGGCCTCCCCATACGAAAGTGGACGCTTCTTTTGAAAAGAACGCCACAATTTTCCCAACCGCAAATTCTTCTCAAAATGGGTAAGTGTATGTTGATCTCCGAATGCCCCGGTTCGTAGCACTTCTTGGTGGAAACGAGTCACGTAATCTGCCAAAGGTTCGACTTCCCCTTGCTTGATAAAGGCAAGCTTAGAGGCTACCCTGTCTTGAGAAGAAGCATAGGAAAATTCTTTAGTAAATTCAGACAATAATTGATTTAAGGAAGATATGCTACCCGCTTTCAAGGAGCGAAACCAAGACTTCGCGGGGCCTGTGAGTGTATGAGTAAACATCCTACACATGGCGTTCTCGCCTACCCCCTTGATGAGCATTTGGTCGCGGTACAACTCTGCATGCTCCGAGGGGTCAGTGGTACCCGAGTATTGGGGTACCTGTGGCATGGTGAACCCCTCGGGGAGGGTTGCCTTCCGAATCTTCATGGTGAACGGTGATTGGTAAGTCAGCGGTGCTGGTGCAGCCGTGAGGTTTTGCCTCTCGGAGAGGAGCTTCACCTGGGCTTCCAAATTTTCCATCTTCTCCGCAAGGTCAAGGGGTACCCCTGGTGTACCCGATGACGTCGCTGTCACTTGGGAGGCTCTTTTGGCATTTAGTTTCTCGCGGAGGTCCTCATGGGAACGCTTTATACGCCTCGTACCCTGGCTGCTACGGGAGTTACAGGAAGCGGTGGAACGCTCGTCGCGGGTACCCAAGGCTCGAAATTTGGAGCGAGTACCCGAAGGCCCAGGCTTTAGCTTGCTGGACTCGGGTACCCCTTTTTTCACCACAACTTGAGTGTCCGCTTGAGGTAACGGAGCTTCGGGTGTCACTGGAGGAAAGGAACTTTCCGGTGCTCGAGATCCAACGGCCCGAAGTATGGCGTAGGCCAGGTCTTCAAAACGCTGGTTTGCGATAGGCTCCTTCTCTTGGCGAACCCCGGTAGATTGCTTGATGCCCTTGCCTTTGTTTATACGAGCTACCCTTCTGGCAGGGTCACTATCGTCACTACCGCTGTCCTCCCTCGTCCTTGCGGGAACCCCCATTAAACCTTCGGGAGGTACGTCAGGTGCCATGTGTTAATGCACCCACAACCATCAGCTAGGTAACCACAATGTACGCTTTTTGTGCGCTCCCCACAGACGGCGCCAATTGTTTTCAACTGATTTTGGGCTAAGAAAATCCAAAACCAATCATGAACAATAAATTTGATATTTTGGGGAAGATGGGGTACCTCACTGGTTTGCCGTGTGGGACGTGGGGTATCCTAAGTCTGGGGAGGTAGGAAGGAGGGAGTGAGAGATAGCTATGCAGGACGGTCAGCGACGCACAAGATATTCTCTGAAGTGGGCTTCGTACCTACAAAACAGTGAAAGGAGGGTTAGAGGTGAAGCCGGGGGGTACCCTGGCGTTCACACTCCGACGCTCAAGTTAGCAAACTCGAGCTTTTTAGGCGAAGAGAGCTAGCAAGCTCTCTGTAAATTAGGGTTTTAGGATGGGGAGAACCTGGTTTTTGGAGTGAGAGTGTGAATGGCGAAAATTGGAGGAAGGAGAAAAGCTTGTCGCCAAAACTTGTGGAGAATAAACCCTAGGTGTCTTTATATATGGTGTACCTCCCTGCCACGTGGCGTACCCTCTTTGGCTCACGTCCCTTTGGTGTTTTCATGATTTTTGGGCCGTTATATGCATGCCCGCGGCGTATCTCATCATTTGGAGACGTGGCGCGCGCTGGTGAGTGGTTCCGGGGTACCTCTGCAGTAGTTGTCGGGTAGGCGGTTGGGGACCACTGTCCTTGGTGTAATATTCTGCATTGTGGCAGGCGGCTGTCCCCCCCTTTTGCGTATCGGTTTTTATTCTGTTTTCTGACAAAATCAAAGGAAATCTTTTAGGAGGCGGAGACGTTGCGCATGGCGGATATTTTGGAGGATTCTTTTACACCGTTTCGTAGGATATCCCAAGATATGGGGGTACCCCTCATGGCTCGGGGTACCCCTTGCTATTTAGAGTACCCCTTTGTACTTAGGGTACCCCTTTCCATATGGAGTACCTTATTTTACGGGGGGTATCCCAATTCACGTGGAGTACCTCAATCCATTCTGGATTTGCTCCTTTAACTGACACGTGGCACTTCACTGTTCATCCTATTTTTCCCTTAAACACAAATTGTAAAGCTTGCTGACTGATTCAGGCAGAGTTTTAATCTCAGTTCCAGACAGGTTAAGGTGCCTTAAATACCTCAAATCACCAATTGAATCCGGCAGCTCAGGGATGCGGTATCCACGCAAAGAGAAGACCCTCAAGCGTTGGAGTTTGAGCAACTTAGGAAGAATGCTAGGAGCCAAGTATCCACGCGAACGATTTGTCAACATTACTGGTAAAAAAGTTCTCAAATGCTGGACATCATACAAGTCCCCAAACCTTTTACCGCCATCAAAATATTCAGGAATGTATGATAGATGACGAAGATTTTCGGAAAAACTTTGCGGCTTGTTAACCTCTGAGGTATACTCCACTGTGAAGTATATCTCCCCCGCAGCCCAACGGGCAAGGTCACTGATAAGATCGTGCATCACAAATCGTGATGCATCGTTGCTTGATTGCTGGAAAAAAGATCTTGAACGTAGCTCTTTAAAGAACTTTCGACCTAGATATTCGTTGGGATTCCCACTCTCTTTATCATCCAAGAAACCCGAAGCACTCCATAATAAAATTATTTCCTCCTCTTCAAATTCATAATCCTTCGGAAACAACGAGCAGTATGCAAAACATTGTTTCAAAATGGAGGAAGATAATAATAGCTCACTGCAAGAGCTGGCATAATGGGACATCTATCTTCTGGTAATTCCCATATCTTGCTACTGAGCACATCTTCCCACTCACGTTTGTCATCTTCTCCTCGCAAAAGTCCTCCAAGTGTTTGCGCTGCCAAGGGCAAGCCATCGCATTTGGCCACTATCTTCTTGCCAGTTTCCTCCAATAACTCATCTGACCCCAAAGAGTGTTGAGCGAACACAGACAGACAATCATCAAATGACAACTTTTTCAATTCATAAGCTGGAACAGTTCCCATGATGGCTGCAACCTTTTGATTACGAGTTGTGACAATAATCTTACTTCCCTTCGCTCCAGCTTCAAACGGACGGCTGAGGCGAAACCAATCATTGTATTTCTCATTCCAAACGTCGTCTAAAACGAGCAAAAATTTCTTTTGAGATAACTTCTTCTTCAGCTCCTCTTGAAGCAAATTTAAGTCACCGTCAATAGTCTGCTCGGTATTGGATCTTAGAATTTTTTTTTGTTAGCCCCTTAACCTCGAAGTCCTCAGAGACACAAGTCCATGCCTTGAGACCAAAATGATCCTGCACTCACTTATCATTGTAGACAAGCTGAGCAAGAGTGGTTTTGCCCAGGCCGCCCATACCTGTAATAGGAATAACAGAGAATCCACCATCGTTGCTTAAATCATCCCTCAACAGCAGTTCAACAACATCCTTCTTTTCTGTTTCCCTGCCATATACTTTGGCTTCAGTCACTAAAGAGGTTGTCTCTAGCCTTTGACTGGCTTTTTTGGACCCTCCAGCTGAACTTTCTTTCAAATCTAGCAAGTTTTTCTGTGTCACAATTTCTTCAAATCTGCTGTTGGTCTCTTTGATTTTGGACATCAAGCCATAATCGAACTGAATCGATTGTGGAGTAAAAGTGGTGCAGCAAGCAGGAATGAGCTTCCGAAACTTACTTGTACCGGTACGACTGCTACTGGGTTGATCATGAGCAGCAGCTGGTTCTCCATTTCCAAGCAGCAACATCCTCCGGAAAGCCTCAGTTTGAAACTCATCCAACATGTCTTCAACATCATAAGCCAAGTTCTGAAGCTTGCCAAGCCACTTCTCCACAGACCGCTTAGTCGACTTCTTCACAGACCGATTAGTCGTCTTCTTCTCCTCAGCATCATCAAGCACGTCCTTGATCGTCTCCAACATATTCTCCCACTTCTTTAGGTCGTCTTGGATCTTCTCTTGGCGTGCAAAAAACAGAATCCCCTCTGAAGCTAACTTATTGACCAGCAAATCAACAGACGCCTCAAGGATTGCCTCTCCGATGATCGACATTTTTTTTCTTTTTTTT
This sequence comes from Citrus glauca, assembly GCA_029633175.1. NCBI lineage: Eukaryota > Viridiplantae > Streptophyta > Magnoliopsida > Sapindales > Rutaceae > Citrus > Citrus glauca. The sequence continues at coordinate 903,994 of JAQOOD010000005.1, read as the reverse complement.
TTTTTTGGGCAAAGGAAGAAAGGAGCAGAATTTGGGTTATGGAAAGCAGAATGAGAAAATTGAACAGGTGAGAAAATGGATAATCAAGCAGAATGAGTTTGTGATTGTGAAGGGTCTGGCCCAGCTAGAAATCACGCGTTTATACTTTATTGACCAATGACTAATAATTTGGAAATTCACTCATCACCACCTCTTGGTGAGCAAAATGAAAATGCTTAGTAATTATTAAGTGTCAAGGGTCACGCAAAATACGACGTAAAACGTGGCAAGTCTCCCCACTTGTTGTTCCTTGCATCTAAGAAAAGAAAAAACAGAGCCGTAATTAGTGACAGAATTTTTAAAATAATAATAAGAGAAAAACCTACACATTTTCGACTTAGAGTAGAACTCTAATTAATGCTAAAATTTGCTCAGCTAACATTTTCAAAATATTGTTCTTTATAATTTTTAAAACCGTAATTAAGGTTCATCTCAAATATTTGAAAAGGGTATCAATTCTTCTACGCTAAGAAGATCAAAATTCTTGTTTTTTCTTCAAACGTTGAATAATAATAAAAAAATATTGAATATGGAGGAAAATAGAATGCATCCATCTTTGCTGTAGAAGTCTTCTACTTATAAAAGCAAGTTAGAATAAACAATTTTAATCTCTCTTTTTATTCCTGTAAGTGCACTACATTTTTTTGTTTTAATCTCAATGTGAAGTCGTATCATAATGTTATGTTAATGTTATATTCATGTTGGAAAACGAAATTTTAGATAAAACAAATTCAACTCATTTGTTAAAGGTACATATTTAGTAGGTTACTAAGAGCATCACTAAAATACTCTTCGAATAAGGTTTTATTACTTATTTAAAGAGTCACGTCAATATTTAAAACTCTAAAAAATACTTCAATTAAGATTCTTCAAATAAGAATTGATTATTTATCTTTAAATTTAGAGAGTTAATTTCTCTTTCTTCAATTTATATTTTATTATTTTTCATTGAAAAAAGAGAGAGAAGTGTTTTAATTGCTATTGACTTTTCATTTAAAAAAAAACTAATTATATGATTAAAATAATATTAACTTATTTCTATTTAAAGAATCTTTTGGAGAATATCATATTTTTTCACCTTTTATTTATCACATAGGTAAGTAAATAGGTATTTAAAGAGTAAAATTTTAGAGTCTTTTAGAGATGCTCTAACATAAACTAAATGAAGTACTACCACCGATAATTTAGCAAATTTCACATGCTCAGTCTTTCCTGAAATATTATATGGGATCAAACAACAGTGATACAAAGAGAAAAATGGTAATCCTCTGATTGTATTTTTTTTTTTTTTCAAAAGAGGTGGTGGAGTTGGGTTGTTTGCAAAGTTATTAGCGTGGGTCTATTTTTTTTTGTTTGTTTTAACTTCATTAATCAATTAGTGAAGCAAACATGTAATGATTTGTAAAGATCACTAGCATTATATTATTGAGAGGTATTGAGCTTAGTATTCACAATTTTTGTAAGATGAATTTGTAAGACTTATTAATTTCAAGGAAAATGTATTGTTATTAAGTTATTGTTTATTTCATTAAGTTAACTTGAGGTATTGAGCTTAGTATTCACAATTTTTGTAAGATGAATTTGTAAGATTTATTAATTTCAAGGAAAATGTATTGTTATTAAGTTGTTGTTTATTTCATTAAGTTAACTTGAGGTATTAATATCCACTAAATTGTGGTGCTGATTAATTCACTTAACTTGTCATTATTTGTAATTAAGAATGAGGTTCAATCAATTTATTAGAGGAAAAAAATAAAGATACTGTTGTTTTTAAATTTTAATTCTTAGGATTTGATTTCATTCTTTTTGCTTTTTGACGTTGCTAAAAAGACAGTGAAAAACTTGCTGAATGTCATCAAATACTTGTATCTTATCTCACAAATCATCAATATTTATTTGGTATTTCATCTCAACGGACGCCGTCAGGATTGCGTCTCCGATGATTGACATTTTTTTTTGCAAAGAAAGAAACAGAATTTTAAGTTTTTTAGCAATTCACCAATCACCAGTCACCACCACTCGCTGCCAGATTCAATGCATATAAAATCGCACCTCGACTTTGGTAGGGTCAAGCAAGTGAGCAACATTAATCCAGCGTCCGGGTAAATGCTGATTGAAGAGGAAAATGGAACGCATCTACCACCAACCTTCGCTTTACAAATCTACAAACTCATAGATCAAGTTAAATCAAAACGTTTCTCTCTCTCTCTCTCTCCCTTTCTTCTTTTCTGCCATAAAATTACTTTAATGAGTGGATTAATTTCCATGCTAAAACGAAGACTTAAAAAGTACGTTATAATTTTTTTATTATAATCCCAATGGTAATTCCGACCATTACATTATAATATTATCGTATCAAAATAAATTATAACAAAATTTTAACTGAACATAAACTCGACTCATTTATTAAATAGATATCCGTAATAAAATAGGTGCATATTATGTTATAATTAATGTAACATACACACTCAACAACAACTACATAAATAATGAGATCACACCATTTATGTGGTTATTATTAAATGTATATATTATATTAATTGTAATATAAGCCCCAATAAAATAACAAGACGATTAATGTGTATTAATGATATAGACACAACTGAAATAACTCTAATGTGGAAACAAGAAAAGTCTCGCTACCAATAATTCAGAGGCAGGCCCCACCGCCATCAATAATTACGCCAAAGTGAAAGCAAAAGCCAGAGGCTGGCCCCACCGCGATGAATAATTCAGCAAGCTTCACATGCTTCTCCTTGACGAACCGGACGTGGGTGGACCAAGCACCATTGAATAATTGCAAAAAAATGAAAAATAAAAATCGGTGTCCAGCAAAAAGAATCCATATTCATGTGTTGCTTCCTATTCAGCACATCTACCTAGCATTTAAAAAAAAATGGAAGTAAAAATTAAAACTCACTTTTTTAAATATGGCTCTTATATATTACAAGTATCAAGATTTAATTCGAGTTCACATATTTACAATGTGTCTAGTTTTAGTTGAGAGATAAAGTGATAAACTATTCATTAATAATGAGGTTTTTCTTAATGATTGAATAATGATATTAATTATTGATATTTACAAAATTTCTAAGAAGTGATAGCTAATACGTTGGGGATATGTGTTTGTGCGGAATGGAAAACATAGGGAATAGCAATAAAAATGGTGGAATTAATATGATGAAAAAAGGTAAACAGTAAAAATTAATATGTAATTCAAGGCACGTTATAAATATTATTTTTCTTAAAACATTATTTATTCTCACTAATTGAGTGATGCACATGAGTTAAGCAAAGATACCTCTATGATATAATGAAATACTTCTTCATTTGCTTGGAATAAAGCTACATTTTTCTCCTCTGTCTCTTCATGTTCATTTCAAAAGTTTGAAGAGAATTTATCAATTCTTCTTATAAAAGCAAGCTAAATTAAAAGATTCTAATCTCTCTTCTTATTACTATAAATGCACTGCATTTTTTTATAATCAACAATGTCAATTTGTAGCGTAATGTTATATTCATATTTCTATCGCGTCGAAATAAGGTAAAACCAAATTTTAAATAACACATATTCGATTTGTTTGTTAAAGGTATATATTTAATAAGCTAATAACATAATTAACATAACGCTATTGTTAAACTAAATGAAATAAAAGATGGTACCCTCCACCAATAATTACATTAGTAAGCTCCACATGCTCGTGTTTCAGGAACTAGACATTGGCGAATTAATCTAGGAAAACGAAACAATTTCAAAAAGCAAAATGGATACTATACATTTTCTTTTTTTAGTTGTACAGAAAATGGGAGTAATTTTCAGAAAATTTCAAATTCACTCTTTTACAAAAGCTATACAAAATGATTTCCTTTTTATTTTGAAACATTCTACGGAATCAAATAATAGTGATAGAAAGAGTGCAGTAATTCTCTTATTGTATTTTATTTCTCTTTTTTAAAAGGAGATGGTGGGGTTTGATTGTTTGCAAAATTATTGGTGTGGGATCTATTTGTTTTCAATTTCACTTTATTAATTAATTAGCAAAGTAAACATATAATCATTTGTAAAAGGGTCAATAGCATCGGATTATAAAGGAGATGGTGGGGTTTGGTTGTTTGCAAAATTATTGGTGTGGGATCTATTTGTTTTCAATTTCACTTTATTAATTAATTAGCAAAGTAAACATATAATCATTTGTAAAAGGGTCAATAGCATCGGATTATATAAGATGAATTCGTAAGACCTATTAATTTCAATGAAAATGTAGCGTTATTAAGTTATTAATTCATTAACTTGAGTATCAATATTTCCTAATTGCGGTGATTAATTTATTTAACTTATCATAATTTTCAATTGAGAATGAACTTCAATCAATGTATGAAAAAAAAACTTTTGTTTTTTTAAAATTTTTAATTCTTATGATTTGATTTCACTCTTTTTCGATTATGGACTTGTAATAGCTTGTTGAATGTTTCATATCTAAATTGGCATTTATCGTTTGGTTTCTTTATAGGCGGCCATCACGAATGAAAGTAACAACCCCACCATATATCAAAAATTAATTTTAAGAATTTTTTTTACTTGAAGTCTTTGAAAAGAAAAATTAACCAGATTAGATTAGCGATATACATAAATTCGGTACCAATTTAAAAATGTGAGCATGATTTAATAAGAAAGGAGGAGAATTGATCATGTCCCAAGAGACTCAAAATAAAATTATACAAAATTACATACAGAAATTTGAGTTTTAAAGCAAAATGAGAAAATTGAGCAAAATGCATGTAGCAAGTCTTCCACTTGTTGTTTATTCCAGTAAACTGAAAATAAAAACAGACCCATTGATAATTGGAAAATGATAAACGAACGAAAGTGCGACGAAGGGATGACAGAAAACGCGTTTCCTCATCTAATTTTGTTTTTGTGGACCAATAAGAAATAATAAAATATTTTTTTATGGGACCGACAACAAATAGTAAAATAAAGAATTAAAAAAAAATAGTGTAAACGAACGAAAGCGTGAGGATTAATTGGGTTTTATAATAAGTTAGTTTATATGTACGAAGATTATGTAATAAAGTGCTATATATTATGTAATAAAGTGCTTTTGTAACTATACATATATAGTCATTATACATTAAACATTTGACTCGATAAGAAATCAATTCATTAATAAAGCCATTAATACGCCTGGTTTATTGTTAATGAAAATTAAAAAAAATCTTTTTCTTTGACCTTTATTATGCATTTTAAGAGGAAAAAAATTTATCCCACTCTAATTCATGAAGATATTCTCATTTCTGTCATATTAATGTGTTAATATGAAGATCTATTGCAGTTGGTGAATTCAAATATTCAGTAACTGATGAAATTATATTTATAAATTCATACTAATAGCAATTGATGATTATAATTAATTTTGTACTATGATCAAGCCCTCCTGTGTTTAATTAGCACTCAAAAACCACTTTACAATAGGCATTAAAAGAACATTATAACGTCATTGCTGATGAGTTCTGGTGAAGATATTAAGTTAAGGCCACAAAAATCGAAATGTATGTAGCTTCGTTTGTTTTTTATTTTTGAAAACAAAATGGCGTGAAGATATGAGGTCATTCACATTAGAGAAGGATACTATATACATATATTAGTAATGCTCTAATAAGGAATTTCTTAGGTTATTAAGTTAAGGCATAACTGAAAAAATAAGAAAAACATGCACTTTAATCCATTACAAAATAAAAATACATTGCATTGAAGTGTGTGTTTTACTTATCTTTTAATTTATCCCTTAATTTCATAGTTAAAGGAATCCCTTATGGGAACGTTACTAATATAATATTTTTGTTTGTTGTATAGTGATCATTTGGTATATCTTGCAATCTATGTGAAAAGCAAATATGTATTTAAAGTAGAAATTATTTTAAAGTTTTTATTTATTATTTTTAATTAATATCATTTTAGTTTATATGTAAAAAAATAGAACAAATAAATAAAAATAAAAGAAATAGATAAGAATAAGAATTTTTCTTATTTTTAATTTGTAACATTTTTTAAATTTTAATTTCAGATTTATCAAACTTATAAAAAAATGAATAAAAACGTATTCTGAAATGAGAAATAATAATATAAATTATGATGTCAAGCAAGTTACCAGAATAAGTTATAAAAATAGAATGGGTTAAGTGGCAAATAGTCATTTTCGTAGAAGAAAACCAACAATCTCCTTCTTGATAAGAAGTAAAGATGAATATGGACTTTGATTATTATTTCCTTGGATAATTTATGCCTTCAAATTATTATTATTGCTAACTTTTTTTTTTTAAGTGGTTGAAAGTTTGATAATTTATGCCTTCAAAGTATTATTATTTTTAACTTTTTTTTGAAGGAAAACTGCCAGTATTTGAAAACGGCCAAAAAAATCGAGGATATGAATTGGATTTCGAAATTTCCTAAAATAATAAAAATAAAATAAGTACCTTCAAAGGTTTAGATAAAAACATGTTTAAAAAATGACATTGATACCAAAGACATGTTTTTATTGGGCTTTATTGTGTGGCATATTTTTGATAAATTATGGTCGGTTTAGTATTAATTAACCAAATTTAATTTACTTGATAAATTGATATTTGTTAGCATTGTTGTTATACAAACACAACAAAAGAAGAACACTAACATACTAATTAATTATTAGAAATTAATCCATTAATTAATACACATATGTCCCCCGCTGCTAAAATAAAGCGAGCGTCTTACTCTACCTAACATTTTTCTTTTAATTAATTTAAAACAGTTTTCAACTGAGATTTGAATTTTAAAATTAAACGCTTGATTTAGAAGAAAGAAATTCTAATAATAAAATATTTTACATAAGAAATTAATATATGTAACCGTACCGCGGAAAAGACAAATATAAGAAACTAAAGTTTCAACAGCTGAGAATGAGATAGGCATAAGAAATTAATTAATAGAGTTCTCCTCCTTTGCTAAATAATGCGAGCCCATTGTTCTTTTTATTTCGAAAACCCATTAATCACCAACACATAATACACACCCAAATTAAAAAAAAAAACTAATAATAAAATATTTAAGACGTCCTCTGTTCAGTCACTAAAAACCCATTTACCAGCTATTTCAACATGCGGTATATGGGTTAACAAGTCCCAATATTGTCCTCCATCCTTTCTGCACTCCTCTTCTATCAACGGACATCCCTTGATGTATAATTGCAAAAGCGAGGAAGGCAGGCCCTTCTTCGGAAAGTATTTGAGGTTGGGACAATCCTTGAGACCCAAGTGAGTGAGAATTTGAAGATCAACAATTGAAGAAGATAGGCGTTCCAGATTTGAAAAATTTTCAATCTCCAGAGATGTTAGAGAGGCAGGAAGATGAAGCGCGGTCCCTAATCTTTTGTCCTCTGGTGGAAATGACACCATCACCATGTCGTCATCACATCCTTCGATTGTGAGTTCTCGCAGAGAGGAGAATCTGTGAAATCCCCGGCCCCGCTCAATCATTGACTTCCAAATCTCCATATTACCCCTAATACAAAGTGACTGAAGGTTGGTGGGAAGGCCATCTTCTTCTTCAAGGCTTGGAAGCTCAACTTCTCTTCCTATTGTTAATTCTTGAAGAGAGGTCAGATTGTGCAATCCCTTGGCTGAGGCCTCTAGTCTCTTACACTCAAGTATCATCAGCCTCGTGAGTTTCGCACAAGGCAATCCCCCTTGGGGAAAGGACACTAGATTTCCACACCTCCATATGGTAATCTCTTGAAGCTGGCGGAGATTATGTAAACCACTCGGTAAAATTTTCAGATTTTCACAATCATAAATGTAGATTGTTTCAAGAGATGTGTTGTTGTCCAACCTTTCTGCTATTGACTCCAGCTCTAAACAATCAATAACTTCAAGGGACTTAAGAGACGGAGGTAGATTGCCAACTTCAAGGGACTCAAGCGTGGCACGTAACTCATTTTTTGAAAATATACATGTCAGAGAGTCACAATTGTGAAAATACAAGTTCTCGAGAAGAGATGAGGTGTACCTTCTATTGCTGCTGCTGCTGCTGCTACTCTGGACGCCCTCTTCCACTGTCAAAGTCCTTATATTATCGCAACAGCTGATCTTCAACTTCTTAAGGCTCGGTGGTAGCTGGACTCTAGCAATATATGTCAACGAATGGCAATCCCAAATCTCCAAGATCTCAAGAGATGAATTGGTGTCGCACATCCATGCCTCTGGTAATGATTTCAGTGTATCACAACTGTTAATCTCAATTTTCCTCAACTTGGAAGGCAGAGCAACCTCAGGAAAGGAAACAATGCTGCAATTGTCGATTTCTATCTCTCTCAAGGAACTGAGGCTGAGCGATGATTGTGGCAGCTTCACAAGGCCTTCGCAATGACGCAATCCTAGATATTCGAGTCTGCATGACAACTCACAGAGCTGCTGTTGTTCGTCAATATTCTCTTCCTCCTCCACCAAGGATTGAAGTTTGGGACAGCTTGTAATCGTCAGTCTTCTGAGAGAGCAAATGTATTGCAGTAATTCGTTATGACTCTTCCATATATATGTCTGCTCTTTCATTTCATTTATCTCCAATTCTTCCAATTTTGGCAGTCGCGGCTTTAATGGCCCTGCGAGAAACACTTGATTTGATCTATCTCTACAAACCACTGAATTCTGTGAGCCGAGATGATCAGTTGCACTTCTCCACACAACCTTTTTACATCCACCAATCTGTAATTTGCAAAGAGCTGGAAGACTCGAAACTGAAACTGACAATTCTTCACATTCGTTAATAACAAGCTTCTCCAATGCAGGAAGGTGCTCTGGAAATGTTCCTTTCAGTTTAGAACATCTGAAAATGTGAAGCTCTCTCAATTTACGAAACCCTTCAACTCCTTGACTGGATCCATGAGGAATCCAGTATTCCCATTCTCGCATGCTTTCAAAATTAAGAGTCTCCAAGCATGGAAAAGGAATTCGAGGATCATTCCCATAGAACTCTGAACCCAACCTCTTTACTCTGCTCATTCCATATACTGCAAGATGCTTTAGAGAGGGTAGTTGCCCGACTGACGGCAAGGCAGTACACATGTCACAATTTGCAAATTTTAGGGTCACCAAATTTGACAATGAGGAATCTCCTAACCAAGCTGGAAATTTTGTACCTCCATAGCCTCTGATACAAAATTGTTCCAGATTTGTATGAGGTTTTAGCATGTCAAGCACGGCCATTTCAGTTTCTGCCTCCCTTGAAGATGATCCATCGGTACTGCAAGTCCAATCAAGCGATAATTCTCTAAGATTCTTCTTTCCATCCAATTGAGCCTCCTTTGCATCACCAACGTCTTTTACATTCTCCAATTTTGAAATGTCAAGTGTCCCATGAAGGTGCGTCAACAACTTTAGCTCTCGTAACCCGGAACCACTGCCATTTCCCACAACAAATTTACACAACGTCTGAAGACTAGTCAACCTACCAATCCCTACTGGCATTTCCTCCAACGACCTCGTATTTGAATTCTTAAGATGATGCAATTTGATGAGGTTCCTCATGTCTGCACACAACTTCTTCAGTTTCCAACAGCCCTCCAACAGAAGGGTGTGCAAATTGTAAAGCTTGTTGACTGATTCAGGCAGAGTTCTAATATCAGTTCCAGACAGGTTAAGGTACCTTAAAGACCTCAAATCACCAATTGAATCAGGCAGCTCACGGATGTAGTATCCACGCAAAGAGAAGACCCTCAAGCGTCGGAGTTTGAGCAACTTAGGCAGAATGCTAAGAGAAAAGTATCCACCCGACCTATTTGACCGCCTTACTGGTAGAAAAGTTCGCAAATGCTGGATATTGTTCAAGTCTTCAAACCTTTTACCGCCTTCATAATATTCAGTAATGTATGACAGATGACGAAGATTTCTGGAAAAACTTTGTTGCTTGTTAACCTCCGAGGTATACTCCATTGTGAAGTATATCTCCCCAGCAGCCCAACGGGCAAGGTCATTGATAAGATCGTGCATCACAAATCGTGATGTATTGTTGCTTGATTGCTGGAAAAAAGATCTTGAACGTAGCTCCTTAAAGATATCACGACCTAAATCTTCACCAGTTTTCTCACGCTCTTTGCGATCCAAGAAGCCCGAGGCACTCCATAATAAAATTATCTCCTCCTCTTCAAATTCATAATCCTTCGGAAACAATGAGCAATACGCAAAGCATTGTTTCAAAGGTGCCGAAAGATAATAGTAGCTCACTCCAAGCGCCGGCATAATGTCACATCCCTCTTCCTTCAATTTCCATAGTTTGGTACTGAGCACTCTCTCCCAATCACATCTGTCTTTTCCTCGCAAAAGTCCTCCAAGTGTTTGCGCTGCCAAGGGCAAGCCATCGCATTTGGCCACTATCTTCTTGCCAATTTCCTCCAATAACTCATCTGACCCCAAAGAATGTTGAGCAAATACAGCTAGACAATCATCAATTGACAACTTTTTTAATTGATAAGCTGAGGCAGTTCCCATGATGTCTGCAACCTCTTGATTACGAGTTGTGACAATAATCTTACTTCCCTTCGCTCCAGCTTCAAACGGACGGCTGAGGCGAACCCAATCATTGTATTTCTCATTCCAAACGTCGTCTAAAACGAGCAAAAATTTCTTTTGAGATAACTTCTTCTTCAGCTCCTCTTGAAGCAAATTTAAATCACTGTCACCAATAGTCTGCTTGGTAAAGGATCTTAGAATTGTTTTTGTTAGCCCCTTAACGTCGAAATCCTCAGAGACACAAGTCCATGCCTTGAGATAAAAATGATCCTGCACTCGCTTATCATTGTAGACAAGCTGAGCAAGAGTGGTTTTGCCCAGGCCGCCCATACCTATAATAGGAATAACAGAGAATCCACCATCGTTGCTTAAATCATCCCTCAACAGCAGTTCAACAACATCCTTCTTTTCTGTTTCCCTGCCATATACTTTGTCTTCAGTCACTAAAGAGGTTGTCTCTTGCCTTTGACTGGCTTTTTTGGACCCTCCAGCTGAACTTACGTTCAAATTCAGCAAGTCTTTCTCTGTTAGAATTTGTTGAAATCTGCCGTTGATCTCTTCGATTTTGGGCATCAAGCCATAATCGAACTGAATCGATTGTGGAATTAAAGTGGTGACGCAAGTATGAATGAACTTCCGAAACTTACTTGGTCTCGTATGACTGCTGCTGGGTTGATCATGAGCAGCAGCTGGTTCTCCATTTCCACGCGGCAACGTCCTCTGGAAAGCCTCAGTTTGGAACTCATCCAACATGTCTTCAACATCATAAGCCAAGTTCTGAAGCTCGCCAAGCCACTTCTTCACAGACCGATTAGCCGTCTTCTTCTCCTCAGCATCATCAAGCACGGCCTTGATCATCTCCAACATATTCTCCCACTTCATTAGATCGTCTTGGATCTTCTCTTGGCGTGCAAAAAACAGAATCCCCTCTGAAGCTAACTTATCGACCAGCATCTCAACGGACGCCGTAAGGATTGCCTCTCCGATGATTGACATTTTTTGGGCAAACAAAGAAAGGAGCAGAATGAGAAAATTGAACGGGTGAGAAAATGGATGAATAAGCAGAATGAGTTTGTGATTGTGAAGGGTCTGGCCCAGCTAGAAATCACGCGTTTATACTTTATTGACCAATGACTAATATTTTGGCAATTCACTCATCAGTCATCACCACCACCTGGTGAGCAAAATAAAACGTGGCAAGTCTCCCCACCTGTTGTTCCTTGCATCTAAGAAAATAAAAAACAGAGCCGTAATTAATGACAGAATTTTAAAAATAATGATAAGAAACAACAGTGATACAAAGAGAATAGTGATAATCTTCCCATTGTATTTTTTTTTTAAGAGGTAGTGGGGTTGGGTTGTTTGCAAAGTTTTTAACATGGATCTATTTTTTTAATTTTATTAATTAATTTGTGAAGTAAATATATAATGATTTGTAAAGATCATTAGTATTATATTGTTAGGAGGTATCGAGTTTAGTATTTATAATTTTTATAAGATGAATTTATAAGACTTATTAATTTCGATAAAATTGTATTTTTATTAAATTATTATTTAATTCATTAAGTTAACTTATTAATATTCATTAATTATGGTGCTGATTAATTTATTTAACTTGTCATTATTTACAATTAAGAATGATGTTCAATTAATTTATTAGGAAAAAAAAGATATTTTTTTTAAATTTTAATTTTTAAGATTTGATTCCACTATCTCTCACTTTTTGACGTTGTTAAAGAAACAGTAAAAAACTTACTGAATGTCAGCAAGTACTTATATCTCATCTCACAGATCGCCAATATTTGTTTGGTATTTCATCTCAACGGACGCAGTCACGATTGCCTCTCCGATGATTGACATTTTTTTTTTCTTTTTTTTGGAAAGAAAGAAACAGAATTTTGAGTTTTTGAAAAGCAAAATGAGAAAATTGTAACAGTAAGTGTGAAGGGTCAAGCAAAATGCGGGTAACAAGTCTTCCACTTGTTGTTTACTTCCGGTCTCCAGTAGAATGAAAAGAAAAAACAGAGCCCACCACCCATTAATAATTTAACAATTCACCAATCACCAGTCACCACCACTTGCTGCTCGATTCAATAAATATAAAATTGCACGTTCATATTTGTAGGGTTGAGCAACATTAATCCAGCGTCCGGGTAAATGCTGATTGAAGAGGAAAATGGGACGCATCTACCACGAACCTTCGCTTTACAAATCTTCAAACTCATAGATCAAGTTAAATCAAAACGTTTCTCTCTCTCTCTCTTCTTTTCTGCCATAAACTTACTTTATTGATTGAATTAATTTCCATGCTAAAACGAAGACTTAAAAAGTACGCTACAATTTTTTATAATAATCCCAATGGTAATTCCGACCGTTACGTTATAATACTGTCGCGTCAAAATAAATTATAACAAAATTTTAGCTGAACATAAACTCGACTCATTTATTAAATACATATCCTTAATAAAATAACAAGACGATTAATGTGCATCAATGATATAGACACAACTGAAATAACTCTAATGTGAAAATAAAAAAAGTCCCACTACCAATAATTCAGAGGCAGGCCCCACCGTCATCAAAATTACGCCAAAGTGAAAGCAAAAGCCAGAGGCAGGCCCCATCGCCATGGATAATTCAGCAAGCTTCACATGCTTCTGCTTGACGAACCGGACATAGGTGGACCGAGCACCATTGAATAATTGCAAAAAAATGAAAATTAAAAATTAGTGTCCAGCAAAAAGAATCCATATTATGTGTTGCTTCCTATTCAGTACATCTACCTAGCATTTAAAAAAAAAATGGAAGTAGAAATTAAAACTCACTTTTTTAGATATGGCTCATGTATATTACAAGTATCAAGATTTAATTAGAGTTCACATATTTACAATGTGTCTAGTTTTAGTTGAGAGGTAAAGTGATAAACTATTCATTAATAATGAGGTTTTTCTAAATGATTGAATAATGATATTAATTATTGATATTTATAAAATTTCTAAGTGATAGCTGATACGTTGGGGATATGTGTTTGTGCGGAATAGAAAACATAGGGAATAGTAATAAAAATGGTGGAATTAATATGATGAAAAAAAGGTAAACAGTAAAAAATTAATATGCAATTCAAGACACGTTACAAATATCACTTTTTTTGAAACATTATTTATTCCCACAGTGATACACACGAGTTAAGCAAATATACCTCTATGATATATAGAAACGCTTCTTCATTTGCTTGCGTTGTGCATCGAATAAAATAAATCTGAATATATATGAATGTTGCAAGCTTGCTAAGAATTAATATGTTGATTCTGTTGAAAAACAATGTATTAGATATTTGATGCATTAAAAATAGATGTTATTGGATATTTGATGCATAAACAATGACTAATAATTTGGCAATTCACTCATCACCACCTCTTGGTGAGCAAAATGAAAATGCTTAGTAATTAATAAGTGTCAAGGGTCACGCAAAATACGACGTAAAACGTGGCAAGTCTCCCCACTTATTGTTCCTTGCAGCTAAGGAAAGAAAAAACAGAGCCGTAATTAATGACAGAGTTTTTAAAATAATAATAAGAGAAAAACCTACATTTTTTTTAAATCTCAATGCGAAGTCGGATCATAATGTTATATTCCTGTTGTAAAATGAAATTTTAGATAAAATAATTTCGACTCATTTGTTAAACGTATATATTTAGTAGGTTACTAACATAACTAACATCAATAATTTAGTAAGTTTCGCATGTTCGGGTTTCCGAAAATATAAGAGAAAAGTGGTGGGGTTGGGTTATTTGTAAAGTTATTAGCGTGGGTTTATTTATTTTTTGTTTTAATTTTATTAATCGAAGCAAACATATAATGATTTGTAAAGATCACGAGCATCACATTATTGGGAGGTATTGCGCTTAGTATTCACAATTTTTGTAAGATTAATTTGTAAGATTAATGAATTTTAATGAAAATGTATCGTTATTAAACTATTATTTAATTCATTAAGTTAACTTGAGGTATTAATATTCACTAATTGTAGTGCTGATTAATTTATTTGCCATTATTTACAATTAAGAATGAGGTCCAATCAATTTATTGGGAGAAAAAACAAAGAAATTTTTTTTTGCTGAACGTCATCAAATACTTGTATCTCATCTCATAAATTGTTAATATTTGTTTGGTATTTCATCTCAACGGACGCCGTCAGGATTGCCTCTCCGATAATTGACAATTTTTTTCTTTTTTTGCAAAGAAAGAAACAGAAATTTGAGTTTTGAAAAGCAAAATGAGAAAATCAAATTTGTAACAGTAACAAGTCTTCCACTTGTTGTTTACTTCCTGTCTCCAGTAGAATGAAAATAAAAACAGAGCCCACCACCCATTAATAATTTAGCAATTCACCAATCACCAGTCACCTCCACTCGCTGCCAGATTCAATAAATATAAACTTGCACCTTGTACTTGTAGGGTCAAGCAACATTAATCTAGCGTCCGGGTAAATGCTAATTGAAGAGGAAAATGGAATGTGTCTGCCACGAACCTTCGCTTTACAAATCTTCAAACTAACAAATCAAGTTAAATAAAAGGGTTATTTTTCGCTACCCCCCACATTAGGTTAGGTTATTCTAGGATTGATGGTAGGAATTCATTTTGAGTGCTTGCTTCAAACAAGTTTTTCCGGTTGACGTTCGTTTCTACATTTTTCAGTCATCATCATTAGAGTATTTCGTATTTCGGTTTCTAATTATTATTGCAAACACTTATCCTTCCAGATTAAATTCACTTCACGTCTTTGCATCTACAGAATTTTTTAGCTAGTTTTGCGTCTACTGAATGACTGAATTTTTCAGTTTCCAAATAATATTCAAGTTCGAAGTGAACAGTGTTGATTAATTTTACATAAAAAAACTCTTAATTGGTACCTAAGTTACGTGCCTGACGCGTCTTCTTAAAACACCCTTTGGCTAGTAAAATTTTTCGAATACATTTCCAAATTTAACATGCATATTAACAGTGACTGGTGGCATTTTTGAAATTTAATGATTTGAAATTCAAATTGAGGACAAAATCATCATTTCACAAAATAACTGTCAGAATGGTTAAAATAAACAGCTGAATTTAACAAAATGAGTGCGCGGTGATAATTGTTGAACCAAGTGGGTGCACGGTAAAATTTATCGAAACTTTTGGGGGGTAGCGAAAAATAACCCAATAAATTATAACAAAATTTTAGCTGAGCATAAATCCGACTCATTTATTAATAAGGGTCCAGCTACTTGCAATAGTTATATGGTACCACCAATTTTTATTTTTTTTGTAATGCTAAATTTTATTTAACCCCTCAACTTATTTTTTATTAATAGTTTATTTATAATGTAATGTGTTTT